>JAUYWH010000009.1:2011155-2022001 GCA_034779795.1 Ctenopoma multispine | reverse complement strand
CGTGGGTGTATTTCGGCTGGTTGAAAATGAGGCGGGCTGCCGCGTTTTGGACCATCTGGAGGGGTTTGATGGTGAGTCCTTTCACTCCCCAGACAAACTTTCTATGTCTTATGTGGTAGCCACGATGGACAGGCAATCTGTGGTCTGTGTTCCCCATCACCACTGTTCTTTACAAAGATGCAATGAACTTCCCACAGAAGTCAAGAAAGAAGAGTCACAAAAAACAATCTTTTAAACTACATCTCCACAACCTGTAACCTGGTCTGATTAATGTCCTCTATTCTATTCAATTCAATTCAGTCCAGTTTATTTATATGGAGACAAATCACAAAAAGAGTTATCTCTAGACACTTAACAGTGAAACGTTTAAGACCTTAATTACACTGAAAACTCAACAATCCAAGATGAGCAAGCGTAGTATAACTGCATTAATAAAGCATTAATAGACAATTTGACATCATTCATAAAGCTTGTTAAATTCTTCACTTAAATTTTTTGTTTAAAGTACACATTTGTATATTGCTTGAATGATGTTTGTAGAATGGAGATATAAAGAAATTAATACATGAATAGAGAAATAAAAATGTATTCTATTTGTAAAATGTGATTTGAGTTAAAATGATTTAGAATTAACATGTTTCGCAAAGTTAACCAGGTTAAAGATTCTAAGGATAGTTTTTCCCTTTGTCCACTATGCATAAGCAGGACCTTCACTTATGTGTCACATTGTAAAGGGTATGTTTGGGTGGGTGAGGTCTGCTTCCTGTTATCATCCCACAGCCACTAAATGGGTGTGGAAGTTTCTTAGACCTCCCTTACAGAACATTGTTATCTGACACAGACACACATGCTCTGACAAACCCTGATACTCCTGAAACATATTTACACCCATGCCTACATCCTAAACATCATCACCACATACATTAGATAAAAGTATGGGGTAATGAATCAGTCCACATGTTTAAAAGGAGTTCTATGATTAACCTACTAACAGAAGCAAACTGGTGACCTGCAGATTTAGGTTACTGTACTGTCCTGTACTATATGTTGTGTGACTTGCCAACTACAAGGAATATAAAGTTGATTCAATAAAATATGTTGTGTGTCTGTGAAACTGATCAAGTAAATAATATATGGGGAAGTTCATCTTTGTGATCTTCAAAGAATCATGAAATCCATGGTACTCCCTGCAATGCTTCAGTTACAGCCTCAAATATATCATGTGACGTTATTTTTATTTATTTATTTATTTTCTACAATAAAATCTGGTCATCCACATTCCTTTTGACACCTCTCTAATAATACAGTATTGCAGATTTATTGTGAAAATACTACCACATCTGTTGTGCCAGAGCACTGTTGCATGATAAAGTTATTAAGTAAACTCTAAAAATAAATGTAATAATTCTTTAACTTGTGGGATTCTTTTGAGTACTACTCACTGTGTGTCTTTCCTGTGTGTCATGTACTTGTACACCGTTAAATCTGTTAATCTTATAAATATAAAAAAAAGATATAAATGGGAATTGGCAGCGGCACCACAAGAAAGCACAAAATGGTTAACAATGTCCACTTCAAAGGGAAATTGATGAGGTTTTACTGTCTGTGTTGTGTGTGCACAATCATTTATAGTTTGGCTGTCAGGATATGTAAGGAGCTTTGATGAATCTGAATGGGCTTTCTGCTTCACAGACTAGGTCACTGTTTTAGAGAGACAGACAAACAGAGGCAGGACAGAAAAACTGAAGTGTCAGTGAAGATGTCGGAATTCATGAGTATTGTTTATATTTTCAACTTGTGTTGAAAATATAAATATATTTTTTGTTAATCTGCTGCTCTACACATTCTGTTCTGCTTTGATGAGAGAGATGCATGACTAATCCTCTGTGTTAATTCCAAATATTACATAATACAAGGATTCGCTCACCAAGTTCCTCTCGCTTGCACTACAACCACTCCTCCCCCTACTCCACAGTAACATACAAAGCCACTCTATCGCCTGAACGACAACAGTAACCATAACAACTGCATGTTTATATAATAAAATATAGAGAAGTGGGTGCAGACACCTTTTTATTGAATTTCATTCCACAGTCTGTAAGCTGAACTGAGTGATATGTTTATCTGTAAACATTTCTGATAGTGTATGAGACCCCAGATATGTGTATGTGAACGAATGCAAACTCTCTGATGTTTTCATGGTAAGCTTATACAGTACATGTAATTATAATGTTATGGTGAGAAAGATCACCATTTGTCTGCAGATAGAAGGGCTGCACATGTTAAAGCAGAAAATGCTGTAAAAATTAAATGTCATGTGGGGTCAGCCAAATGATTCAACTGACACAGAATAAACAAATGAAGGAATAAAACTAAAACATACAGAATTCAGTGTATTTATGTAGTGCCAAATCACACAAGTAATCTCAAGGCACTTTACAGTATAAGCTTTAAGACCTTTTAGAAGTCAGACAAGTCTAGAGATGGGATGTACAGCTCTTTGAAAGGAGCCTCTGAAAGTTGCTTCTGAAAGAGAAGAACAAGTAGACAATCTGACAAAATGAGAGCTTTGGAGGGGTTTATTAAATTGGGGGAGGCACAGGTGAAACCAATTAGAGTGAAGGGAACAATAAAGGAAAGGGAAGACAAAACGAAGTAACTGAGGATTTCTAGTTCAGAATGTGACCATGACAGGGATGCCTGTAATGTCTGTAAGGTATATAGAGGGAGACAGAGAGGGAGAAACACAACTGTGTGAGAGAGAAGACAAAGTTAATGACATGTCATCTATATGAACAAAGTCAGCTGATTTCAAGGTTCACTCAAAATGTTTTTTTATCAGTTTGATTTGTTGATTGGTAGATGGCTCAGCTAGAGTATGACTCAAATGCAAGTTTCAAACTATTTCACCTTTATCACAACATTAACGCTAGGCTTTCTAACAGTTATAAACTACTGAGAGGGGGCTTGGTTAACAGTCAGAAAAAAGTGGATGCAGACTTTACCCAAAAACAGCAGCAAATCAGCTAGGAGGTACTTTATTTGACCCATGCTGTAAAGATACAGATGTCAATTTTTAATGTATGGTATATAAGAAAGCCCATTCATAAATTATTATCCTTGGAGACAGGATGGGTTGATTCATTATGTATCTCCTCTAGGCTACATGCCACTGTAGGTTATTAAACCTTTATTAACATACCATAGCTGCTTAAATTAGTGCCAGGACAGACACATCTAATTGAGAGATACCAGCAGATTGTGCAAAATCCTCATGAAATTGGACCATATACATTGCTTTAATGCATGCTACTTGTATCCGTACAGTAACGTTTACTTTGTTATGACTATGGAAAGTATTATTTTATAGATGTCTTGTAGCCTTAGACTATCTGCACAGGTCAAGCACACTTCGAAACTGTTAAACTATTTTTTCACAACCAGTGTACAAGAGTTATTTAACTGAAGGCAACCACAACAACATTAACTACAATTACTACCAACTAGCCTGATCTAACCATGAATTGGCATAGATCCAGCTTCCCCATGTGCTAAGTGTGCTAAGTGTGATAATGTACTTAGTGTGTCTGGTCTGTATCTAAACAATAACTGAAGGAAAAAAAGTTCTTCGACTGACTATTCATTGTCATTAGGATAATGGTCAGATGTCAATAATTACAGTCCAGTGTAGGAGTGAATTTCTAGAACTGTGTGCATATACAGTACAAGACAGTAAACTGTGGTTGAATCAGGACGTTGGTCTGTGAACGGTGATGGATGGAAGCAGTACAGCAGGACTACACTTATGATTAAAGTTTGGGACAATCATAAAATGAATCCCAATTTTGCCGAGATACAGTACAAAGCCTGACAAGTAACCTGAGTTGGGGAAGATTTCATGTTGGCTGCACATATCTTACATCATCTGTTGGACTACAGCTATCTCTTGAAGCCATAAAGAATTCAAGTCAAACCTTATTTTATCTACTGACATGTTATATTCTGTGTGTTGATTCATGTAAATTGCAAAAGGTCAAACAGGAGGTTTAGACTTTTTATTTCTAAATATGTTTACAGTGCAAATATTACAATAATAATAATAATAATTAATATAATATAAAAATACTTTTATCTAGGTGTCAAGACACCTATATTTTAAAATCTATATGAAAAAAGATTTGCCATTTGATATTGAAGGAAATTTTATCTTGTGTGGCTGATTTAACTAACACTTTCTGGGTCACTGGCAATCCAAGTTTAAGGAAATCAAAGAGTGATGCCCCAGAGCCTAGAGTAGACAAGATCCTGTCAGATGTTATTAATATATTAATTGTTTATTTCATTCAAGAGAAAAAAATACCTAGGAAAATAGAGAATGGTGTACAAGCAATTAACTAGTCAGTTGTTCAGAGAAATTCAGGTGTTTCATTTTAGATTACATTTGGATAATTAAAGTCAGTTTTAAAATTTTCAACAAACTTGACAGCTAGTCTGAAATCTTGCAGGTTATTTGTCAGCTGATTGACATGTCAAGCCAAGTGTGTGGCTTAGGAAGTAGAGCAGGATCAGCATTTCAGTCAATCTCCTTACACGCCACCCATCCTTGAGCAAGACACTAAACCCCAAGTTCCACCTGTGTCTTTGGATCAAAGCACCTGCCAAAATGACTACATGTCATGTAAATGCATTAAACCTATCAAAAAGGGAAAACTACAAATGTTGAATGCCGAAAAAATGAACTGTATGATGAAATATGATGAAACTATTAAATGGAATAACACAAAGTGACATTTAAAAGTTTTTTTAAAATAATTTTGTGATCCCATTTTAAAATTCAATTGTACATTTATAATTAAAATTTAATTGTTGATAATAAACTTCTCAATGTGAAAGAGCAAAAAGAAAGGAAGAAGCTGCTCTTTCTAGTTGAAAGGAGTCTAGATGGTTGAGGCATCTGAGCAGGATTTCTCATGAATGCCCTCCTTTGGAGGTTTTCTGGGCAATTCCAAATTCAACTGGTAAGAGATCCTGGGGGAGAACCACATACAAGCTGGAGACATTCTAGATTTCATTACATGCCTCAGGAGGAACCGGAAAACTCTGCTAGGGACATGGACATCTGGACTATAGATGTCTGGATCTGTAAAGCAAAACGCATTTAGTATGTATGGTTTAATTAGTCAATTTGTAATTATAAATTGTCAAAAGAATATAGTCAAACTGTACATCCCTGACTCTGCACAAAGAGCTTTAGATGTTGCTTAACATTGTCCTGGGAGTTTGACATAGATATTCTAACAAAAAATGCCTTGTTTGGGGAACAGCTGGGTTTACTGAATACATGGTGAAGCTCTGACACTGAAACATGAATCAGACAAATATCTGATGGAAGACTGAAACCCACATTGTTTCAGTTTTGCGATGAGCAGGCTGAAATTCTGATTCTCTGACTGGAGTTTGGCTCCATCTTGTGTTGTGAGGACACAAGGCCTCAGTGTTGCTGACTGACTTCACATCAGTTGTTGCTGAACAGGTGTGTCTGATCAGCAGCTATTTAAACTCAGGTGAGTTTGCTCTTCTCTTTGAATTACTGTATCAGTTGTGTTTTCACATCCACATTCTCAACAAGGTAAAGGTCTACTCTCTATTCATTACAAAAGACCACATGAAACATCTACATGATAGATTTATTTTTCCACTGAAAATCTCCTGTTATGTGCAGTAGTTTTGACCAATCTTTAACAATATGTCTAAGAAAATACAAGCTCACCTTGTAGTGAGATTGTGAACAGTTTTACATCCTAAATGTTACTTCTTTGTCTGGTAATTGTATTTCAATTAATCCCTGTATCTGCTGTACATAAAATGGTGCTGTGGCTGAATAGCAGTATTTAATATTTAGCTGTTTTCCTTCCTCTGCCTTTGTGCAGGCTGATCATGAGTCATCCAGGACCACGTGGAGGGAACTTGCACTCCTGCACTAACAATGGTGTTAACTCTGGGCAGCAGGATCCAACGCTGCACAATGTCGGTCTACATACAGGACCTTCAGCCCATCCACGCCACATCCCTGCCCGGCCTGTATTCCTTGTTCATGCACCAACTCCACCACCAGCACCACCAACACCCTTCCTCCACTACCAGTGGCCACAGCCCATGCCCTTATTTTATAACCCTCTTGAGGGCTTACCAGGGATGGGTGAGTCTCATGTGTTTATGTTCTCCTTTTTGAAGTACTGAAGGGAATATTGCTTTAATTCATACAGACTTTCTAGTAAATTCCTTACTACTATACCAACAATGAAAGCAAAATTACTTTTCCTATGGGTGCTGTTTTGTTTTTAGTGACACAAAGGATGAGAACGTTAATATGAAGTCCTTTACCTGGTGATTGTTAATCAATATATGTATTCATGACTTGCAGGTTGTAAGTCTCTCTCTTTATCTTTTTACATTGGATTTGTAAACTCGAGCAGTTAAAAAACCCCAGTAACACTTGAAGTATATTCAACAACTTTATTAGACTGACACATTTTGTCTTGTGGCCTCCATCAGGGTCTGTTAAAACTACATTGCAAAGAACATTTAAAGTTGCTTAGATGAGTAGTGAAATGTTTTAAAGCCAGGATTTGCCAAATATCTGCTTTTAGTTACCCATTTCATCACAAGTATGTTAAAAGTTGACCAGTTCTAAAATGCATATGAAGTTAACAAATACTCGATCCATGCAAGAGGCAAATATTTTCACCAGTGTTAATTACTTGAACAAACATTATAGGCTGATGTTTGTATATGATTGACTTTTTTAAGTATATATTTAAATAGTTTTGCTTATGTACTTTTAAAAGACTGAAGGACATAAACCAAAATGCATTGCTCACATAAAGTTGTTGACTTAGTTTGCAGTCCCCTATCTATGCACCTGGTTTTCCCAGATATGCCTGGTTTGCTGAACCTAAACCTACTGTTAATATTTTTTTCATTCCTCTCAGGCTATGGTATTGTAATGCCCCCTTTCCCTTCTTACATGGAAGCTCCAGCCTACATTATGCCCCACCCTCACATCCAACCAGTGGACTATAGACGCTTGCTTCACCCCCAGGTCTATGCTCCCACTGCACCCTACCAGAATCCAAACCAGACAAGAAGAACTCTCTCACCTCACAATATTCCTAGAGAAACTGTGAACTCTGAGGTTCAAACAGAACCCCCACAGAGAGGTGGTGATAATTATGACAGAAGCCCACATGTGCACTCAGATTCTGGACATGGAACTGCGTCAGTCTCTCCGTCTTCAAGATCTAGTTCCCAAAAACGACATTCTGCTGAAGTTGATAACTTTGAGGCCTGCACCTTAGCTAGCAGTAATGTGAGAGGCTTCCACGTTAACAATACTAACACAAATGGTACATTGAAACATGGCTTTAACATCCTACATCCTGCAGGAACACAGAATGTTCAGGAATCTGTCAGAGCAATTTTAGAAGAACAGAAGACCCATAAAGATGGCGTTGTTCAGGAAAAAGTTCCCCCTTGCCAATATGGTCACTGCAATTTGTGGTCAGTGAGTTCATCAGATAGTATAGTCCCTGTATGTAGTTCATCTCAACAAGATGAAGTTGTAAAAGAGGGGCATACCTCCATTTCTGACACTCTGCTAAGCTGGGGAAGTGGGACACCACAGGCAACAGTGCTGAAAATGGCTGACAAGATTCAGCCTCAGAATGACAAGCTGTTGCTTTCAGAAACTCAAACTCTGCATGAAAAGTCTGTGTACCAAAGCCTGACTGATGCTGAAGGTCTATTGGGTTCCAAGGACAGTGTATGTGTCTACAAGATATTGAAACTACCTCTAGCTCAATCAAGAACAGAAGATGCTAATGAGACCATTTCCTATCAAATGCCTTCAAACGGCTACCAAATCAGGAAAAAAATGAATGAGTCTGTTTGGTCAGTAGAATCTCTGCCCCCCTTTATCCCTACTAAAGAGTGGCTGATGCAGAATGGCATGTTTGAGCCTGAAGTGATTGTTGAGATGGCAGAGGAAGCTGAAAATTGTGGAGACTCAACACAAAATGACAATGTAATTGTTGACGCTGGTAAAGAAAGCGGTGAGACTCGCAGGTTTTCACTGTGTAACTCTCGGCTGAAAAGCCCCAGCTCTCCTGACAAGGAAGCAACTCTCTTGAACTCTCCAGCTGTGGAGAAAATGTTATCCACAGGTCTTCTGATTGTCCAAAATGGTGTGGACATGGAGACTGAAGATGGGATATGTGAGCAACTGTGTGTCCCAATGACTGACTTGAAGATGGCTAAAGTGTCTCCATCGAAGGGACTTTTGGTCGACTGTGGCATCCAGTGTAATAAGCTACAGGAGATGAAGTGTTTATGTGAAGAGATAAAGAGCATGGGACCAAACAGAAGGCATCCTTTGAGATTTTCAGGTAATCTACAGCTTAATTCAACAATGAATAGCTTAGCTGTGCTCCATTTAGCAGAGCACTTTAAGTGTTTCTCTCTTCATAGATATGAAGACAAATGGCAGCACTGAAGGACTCTACATGACTGGACACATGCAGAAAAATCAGAAGAGACCTGGTCAATGGAGAAACAGAGGTTTGGTAACAGATGTAGTGTTGCATAGATACAGTACATAATCAAATCAAATTTGAGTTTCAGGCCACAGGTTGGTGCAGTCATGACCTCAAATCATGACTATAAAATGGATAACTTGTGATTGTAAACAAACAAAACCTAGCATAGGTCATGAACACTGAAAATGTGGATAAAATGTTCTAAATGGGCTGCAATTTAATTGTTTCGGAAAAAATAATCATTGTGCTTCAAATTAAAAAATCAATTTGAACTTGAGGTTTTCCCAATGATGTGACAATGCAAACATGCAGTAAACCAATAGACTATCTGTTTTACAGTCTTTAGCATAACTATCTTTCTGGTAATGTGTTTAAGAATATCACAATGACCAAATATTCCATTTTGAGTGTGTGTTTTTTTATTTTATTTTATTTTTTCTACATACTTTTAACCTGTAAAGAAGAAAAAGAGGGAGGGGCAAAACCATTCTGTGTGAAAATGAAAAATGTTTCTAATGCTTTGTCTACAGAAAAGCCCAGCAGCCAGCAGGAAATTTACGGTGGACACTCTGGCAAACCTGGGAAAAAAGGTGAGAATCTCAGCTTCATCCTCTTAAAACTAATTTTAGCTTAGTCCTAATCAGAGGTGGGTAGTAACAAGTTACACTTACACCGTTACATTTACTTAAGTAACTTTTTGGAAAAAAATTTTACTTCTAGGAGTAGTTTTACTGCACCATACTTTTTAATTTTACATGAGTAGACTTGTGAAGAAGAAATGAGTCTTATCCTGCTACATTAGACAACACTTGACTCGTTACTTTATAATCATTTATTCTACCAAAGAGATGTCGTCTAGAGGACAAGAGAACAAATTAAAACCATTTAGGACAGTATTTAAATCATAATGAGTTAAATATAAGCAGACCTTTGTCCAAGTTAACACCTTGTTTTTATCTCCTGTACGGTTTGTCATTTCAAAATAAAACCTTTTTAATAGGAAATAACAAAATAAAAGCAATCACCTAAATTATGAGAAAAAACCTTAAACAAGTTGAACATTGCTCAGTGTGTTGTCATTTACAGCACTTGAAAGATTTTTACAAAAAAATAGTTTTTCTGTATTGTTAAAAATGTTCTTTTATACAAAGGGTAAATCTAAAATGGTGATCTCACTGTCAAAGCAGACCTTGTGAAATGTTTGTATGAATTCAGATCAGACATTAAAATCTAGTCCACATGTCAAATTTTAAATTTAATCACTATTTCACAATAATTCAAACTCATGGCAACCAGTCTACTTTTTTCGTAGGTTAAAGCTACTTCGATGAATAGTGAAACGTTTCAGCCTAACAAAGAAATTCAGTTGCCAGGACTCAATTTCCAGATATCTTCACATGTAGCCTACATGCCACATGCCGTAGCAGACAGTGAGTGAATAAACACATGATAAATGTCACAGTTCAAACATACATACATAAGCTACTGTACGTGTTGGTTTAAAATTAACCCAAAAAATTAACCAGAATTATTTAACTTTTTGCTCTGTCTGATTACATAATTTCAAAAAAAATTTAAAATTAGATATTACAATCAGTTACTCACTACTTTTATTAAATTACTTTTTTACTCTTGAGTAATTTTTTGGACTTTTTACTACTACGTGAATAATATCATTGTGAAGTAATACTACTGTTAAGTACAATTTTTGGCTACTCTACCCACCTCTGGTCCTAACTGACCACAGGTCATTTTTCTATAAATGTTATAAATACCTGCACCGTGAACTGATGCTGAAATCCCACAAGAACATGTCTTGATGATGAGCACTCCTCTCTCACAGAGGTTTAAATATTTATTGCTGCTAACATACTATACATCAGAAGAAAGGGAGCTTGCTTTGCCTTAATACTTTTTTCTGTTTTTTGTTTGTTTTTTTTGCTTCTTTTAGGGGTCAGGAACCACAGATGAACAAACTGGGTTTTAAATTGTCTAATAAAATGAAGTTTTTTTTTTTTCAATAAATGTTTTGATAAATAAAGATGCCTTGTTAATAATGCATTGATGGGCTTTTGAATGGGCACGAGAGAGAGTATAGGATACGGTTTATGTCAAAAGATGATTGATGATCATGACCGCTACTTGACCCCCCGCCCCCCAGCACCCCCCCCTCCCTTTTTCACCCCTCCTCATGCCCCCCATTTCTCCCCCTCCTTTCCCTCACCCTCTATTCACAGCCCGCCAAAAAATAT
>JAUYWH010000009.1:1983150-1997378 GCA_034779795.1 Ctenopoma multispine | reverse complement strand
TGAGGAGTTTGCCCCCTCACATATACTAATGTGTCACAAACAGGACTTTAATATCACCAACCATTCCCATTTTATTAGGTGTATCCATATAAATGGCCCACACTGTATATTTCCGTTACAATTTTTTTCATCTTTTAATACTTCATGTTTCTAAGTGAACGTTCCCTGTGCCTTAACACCTTAACAGTGCTTAAACACTGCCAGAGGCCTCTGTTTAATACAGCAACATGACAAGGTCCAGCGCCATAGAACTAATAACACAACTGGTCGCTTCAATATTTTCCTTCCAGTTTAGCGTGAACAGGAGTTTCTCTATAAATCTATAAAAAATCTAAAACTTCCTCCTTTCTCCGCTGTTGTTCCTCTGTGTTTTTTTTAAACACAGAGAAGAGTAAAGACTTAAAACTTTAAAACAAACAAGTTCAGTGTTCTGCAATGACCAGGGCAGTCATCTGAGCTGCTTTTCATCTGCTGAAAGCAAAACACACAGCAGGTGAAGACAGCAGCTGTAAAGGCCTGACAGAGCATCACCAGGAAAGAAACCTAGTGTTCTGGCTTCTCTGTTTCAGTCTATTTAATTTATTGATATATGAGATTGTCCAAATCCTGTGTATGTATTGTGAATGAATGAAAATGGCCCTAAGCACATCTTGATTGTTTATTTTAAATATATTGTGAGGGTGTACACATACAAAATGATGAAACCTGTGCTGTTGTCCAAATATATACACAAGTGACTATACATATTTATTCTGTATATGGTCAGTTGTTGTACAACTGTAAAATGTTTCTCTTTTTGTTCTTCCTGCGGTGACCACTCTGAAGGATACACAGTATTAACTGCCCAGTAGGTAATGCACAAAGTTAGCAACAGAAAAGTGATGACTGGAAAGAATAATGTGGACGTGATGTGACCAATGGCTCTGAAAAATTAAGTAAAGTCACCATGTCAGGAAAGCAACATCTTCATACAGAATATATGTTTTATTAAAAGTCTAACAGTTTGAAAGACATTCACACATATTTTCAATGCAGTTTTTATATGTGTCTCATACTTGCTCGCCTCTCTCAGCAGTGTGACAGCCACTCGAACTCTTCTCCTTAAGAAGATCAGCATCAACAAGACAGAAGCTTCTGTCACTCCCAAAGACATCACTGACAAACACAAACAGACAGGTTACTTTGTTTTGTTGTTTAGGCCAATGTGGCTTTTTAATTAGTTTTTTCTGACATTGAGCAGAAAAAAAAATACTCTATTTGACTTCATTTATAAGTGAAAGCAGATCTCTGCAAAGTCATCTACAATGATTACAAATATAAAATATAAAATAGTTAATTACATTTGTACAGTATTTAAACCCTTTGGTGACTCACCTACATCACAAAAAAGACAAAAAAGCAGCTCTTCAAAAATTTTGTTGAAAAACACAAATTAGAGGGCAAATACATAAGCATAAATCTGCCTACAACAGGATGTCCTCAGAAACTGAGTGACTGTGTAAGAAGGGGACTAGTTAGGGAGAACATAAGGACACCTGTGACTCCACTGAAGAAATTTTCAAGCTGTGCAGCTGAGAAAGAAACTGTACATACTAACTACTGCCTGGGTTCTTCACCAGTCAAAGACAGACAAAGAAAAGAAAACATATTAACACTGAGCTAGGGTTAGGGTTCTAACCCTAGACTCTGAAGACAACAGGATGTAGGTTATATGGTTCGATGAGACCGGAATTGAGATTTTTAAACATTGAACCAAATGTTTTGAACATTTGATCAAATGTTTTAATCTAATGGTCTATTTTGGTAAGCCTGCTGGTGGCAGAATCTTTCTGTGGGAATGCCTCTCTACAGCAGGCCAAGGTTTGTGAAGGTAGAGGGTAAAAAGAGGGCAGCAACATACAGAGAAAGCATTGAAGAAATTCTGATTCAGTCTTGAAGAGAAGTGAGAAGATTTGTTTTCTACCTAGATAATGTCCCACAGTCCCACAGAAATGGTTTAAAAAGAACAGTTAATGTGGCTTAGTCAGAGCTCAGAGCCCAGTTCTCAGTCCAACTGAAAATCTGTAACTGGACTTGTTCTACTATATACTGACTGGAAGAGGTGGTTATTTATGCAATTAATAATTTTCTGTCTCATATTTAATTAACTTAGAGGATTTGTAGAGATCTGTTTCCACTTGACACAAAACTGCCCTTTTCTGTTTATCTGTGTAAAAAAACAGCCAGATTCAACCAACCTTGATTCAGTGTTGTGAAAAAATATAATGTGAACGCTTCAATGAGGGTGTATACTTGAATAATATATGTGCATAGTTTTATATTTCTAATTACCCTCAAAGTAGTTGACATGATATAGGAATACAGCTGACTAACAACTGCCTGATGAAAAATGTACTGTACATGAAAAATATAGTTTTACCCCCTCTCAAGTAGATGGCTACACTCAACCCATGAGGGTGTACACACAACCATCCAAAGTATTTTGATAGAAGAAGTTTTCTTGAAAATGAGAGATAAGAACTGCTCTAAACTTCAACAGAACTTTCCAACCCTCTTTAAAGTGCAGGTCTTACTGTAAAAAGGGCAACGTAAAATATCCAAAAGTAAGATTCAGAATTCTAATGACTGATGATTCAGAATGAAATCAAACTAAACAGACTTACATAATATGATCCATGTCTGTCTGAGCTGTAGATAGACCTGTAGGTCTGTCTGCAGGCCGACTTCTGCAATGGCAACATCAGAACCTGGTGTGTGTCTGAGCTGGAACAACTCATTGGAGCAGTACCACATACCTGCAAAAATTCATATACACATTCACTGAAGGATTTGAAAAATGCTATTTGCAGGTTTTCTCCAATTATTTCTTTAATCACTCACAACTGAGTTGATACTGATTCAGAGAGATTATAACATATCCTCCCACAAGAAGAAAAGTGTGATGAAGTTCATGTAGTAATATAAAAAAAAACCTGTGAGTATGCACCATATGCCAGCAGCAGTAAGACAGTGATGATGGTGGTCCACAGCAGAAACCCAGCTGTGAACCTCAGCAGCAGGATGTAGACCAAACTAACAACCAGGGATATCAGCAGAGCTCTGTCAGTGTTGGAAGAAATACAGAAAAAAGAACCAAAACATCATCACTTAGACAAGATTCTGATGTAGTTTTAAATAAATACGGCTTTCTATGTGTGGTGTTTGTATAGTTACATCAGTATCCATGCCCATGACCTGGCATAATCTTCCACTATCTTAATGCCCAGATCCTTGGTGTCGACTAGACCTGTTATAGTCCTGTACAGAGGTGACAGAAATAATGTTAAAGTGCACACAAAGATAGAGACAAGGACAGAGAGACAAGACAGTATCATCAATCAAAAGATTTACACATCTGGAAGGAGGGATTCAATGTGTCACCAAGAAGAAGTCAGGACATTACTTGGCAGCATGTTGGAGTTCAGTAACACTACGTGGCATTTCCAGAACGTCTGTAAACCTGGTTCTGTTAGCTACAGTCACAGTCCCATTCAGAGTGATGAGGTCTGGTAGACATCTCTGGAGAACTGATAATACAAATTATTTAAAGTTTCAAAATGTGTCAAGACTTAAATAAACAGGCTGTGGGGAGAGAGATGAGACAGATGTCTATTCCTTACATGCTCTGCTAGGTACAATCATGGAGGGACAATCCTCATCCCGTAGAATGTGGGACACCGGCTGGAAGAAACAGAGGACAGACAGAAGTATTATGAGGATGATAAGTATGTGTATTATAGTATTTTGGTCTCTTGTCAGATATTTGGCTCTGAAAATTGCATTAACTTGTTAGGAGAGATTCTGGTTTTTCAGTTTAAATTTTTTTTTACTTGACAACAGTATATTATACTCTATGTTGTGCATTACACGCAGCAGGTAAATACTGCACAGCACACATGCTCCTACATACTGTAATAAATGTACAGTTAAGTAGTATTTGAATTTGTACTATACATGTACATGTCATTAAACTTTACATTACTTCAAACATAATGATTGATTCATTTCAGATCTATTGCAGTGGTGTATGGCACCAAAATGATGAAAAGATTCAAGATTCAGAAAATTTTATTAATCCCAGAGGGAAATTATTATATAAACTTGTGTCACTGTCAAATGGACCTCACTGTAAATGATGTATTAGAACTGGTACCTTGTCAGGATTATTAAAGCCAGGTTTACAGAACTGTCTGTAATATTCCCAGTGGTTCTTGCTGAATTTGTGTTGCAACTGCATCTCAGTGTACGTGGTGAACTTGTCTGGGCACTGAGACACACACATCTGGAGGAAAATAAACACCAATAATATGTTTGAAAATGTATTTCAGATCGTTTTTACTGTTACAAACATATGGATTACACCAACACTGTGTATGCCTAAGTGAATTAGAAGCCAGCTAGAAAACAATTGGCTGCTTTTAGTAACAAGTTATTTTTCTTATTGTCCACTGTTATCTTGTCTAAATTATTGAGCACTAGAGTGTAAGGTGTAGAACATTCAATCTAAAATCAAAATGTGTTTTATTCTGATGTGTTTGAGGTTAACCGCCTTCATGATAAGTTGATGTAGTGTAACTGAAGTAGATACACATCATTCTTTTACTATAGAGTACCTGGGTGGTGGGGCATTGTAGGTTGATAAGTATAGATGGGCTGGTACATTTTAAGATGTTGAAATAGAATAAGATAGGTTTCTTCCTGCAAGGAAAAGAGTCAGCATTAAATCATACACATACATTATGTCATCAGTTCGTTGTGTTCACCTAGTCACGTGAGATTTTGTGGTTATTTTCACTTCACCTTTCTATAGTCTGCAACACATGCTTTCATTTCAGTTTGTTATATCCTACATATCCCAGAAAGCCATTGAGCAGATGACAGCCTCACAAACATCCATTGTTTAAATCACCTGAACAAGATTCTAAAAATTCTGGTAAAAACATGCAGGCTGAATGCAGCATTGTTTCAAAAAAATCTTATGATTCTAGGATTTAGCTAAATATTTCACCACACTAAGAGTCTCAGGATTTTATCAGGTGGAAAAAAAACAGATTTGAGTTTACTTTGAGTACTTAATCTTAATTTGAGTAACTAAATCTACTGTGCCATCGTAGCTCTGAGCTATATAATGAAGTTTATTTAATAATTTTATGCTTTTTTATTGAAGCTGTTACTTTTGGAAAGGGCACACGTCTGGCAGGTTGCAACAACAAATCACCATTAGGTGGCAATGGAAACAAAAGAAAAACACTGTATGATGTTTGCTTCCTTAATATTTAGTCTTTGTCTTTATCTCTAAATCCCACAACATCTCTTCTTAGAGTTTTTTTTGTATTTTAATGTGCTCTGACCTAAATGAGCTTTTTTGTCCTCAATTAGTCACAGCTCAGCTCCATATAAACTTGGAGAAAAGAGTCTAATAACAGTGACTTACTCATTGGAGGTTCCCTTCTGGCCACAGAACTGACCGTAGCTGTCTGTTGGATAGAGCACCTTCCTGGGGTCTCCATGGAACCAGGCTGAACAGACAGACATACAACACAGATCATTTATCGGAGAAACAGGAAACACATAGACCCATAAGCTGTTACACTATACGCTGTGTAGATTAGGTTTAGACCTTGGTTATTAAAACAGTATCTGATAAAATATCTTATTACAGTATATAATTATATAATGTACTTGTACATATACTTAAATACAAAATACTCACAAATACAGATACAATTTGTGGCTTTACTTGAAATCACTATTGTACAACACTGTGTTCCACATAATAGGTTTTTGTTTATTGCAATAAGTTTAGTGATTTTAAAGACATAACCTACATTTACACTAGATGCAAGCAAATAAAGGAACAATTTCTAAAAGTTAACCAATAAAAAAATGGCATGTTTGTTTAGAAGACATGTAGTGCAGTAAAATGGTTGATGTAATGAATAACAATAGAATGAATTGAGTGTGTGTGGCACTAAAGAAAGGAAGAGGGGTAAGAAAAAAAGATAGAAGCTAAGTACAAGGTAGAAGCACGAGAGAGTGAGGTCATCAAGAATGATATCATCCTTTTTTTAGGTGGTCGCAAAGCCAGAGTGGAGTCATGTTGGTCTTTGTGCTAGAGTGTGTGAGTGTATCCTTTAGTACACTCATGCTTGTTATTCATTCACCTGTGTGCCTCATGTAATCACATACACGATATACATACACAGGTGAAGTGTTTGTGTTACATGTGAAGTGGGTTTAGTGTATTTATGACTGTGTGCAAATTGGGGTTAGTGGACTTATGACCTTGTAAGATGATGTCACCAGTCGCTCCCAGTAACACACACACACATCAGTGATCCATCCACTCAAGACTCCATTAACCACATCTAAACCATACTAACATGGGAATTAGGTCATACTAGCATATGAGAAAAGACTGAATTCTGGCTCTAGCTCTGTCTATGTGTAATCACACATACAGTACATACTCATATTCAGTGAGTGAGTAACAATATATGTACAGTATGTCATTATATATGTGGTTTAAATTAGCTAGTTCCAATACTCATTATACTGAGGAAAAAACTAATTCAGCAGAAGTTTTAAATATTTTGGACATTTTTGCACATCTTACAAAACAGAAAGTACAAATCAGCAGGATTTGAAAGCCCCGAATTATCTAACCCTTGGGTGATGTCATACTAGTAAATGAAATTTAAAGACTGCCTCTAAGGCAGGGATGATGTCATCCTCATCCCCTGGTGTAGCAGAAGCATTGCTTAATGATTGAGACCTAGAACAAGGATTATCTACCGTACTTTACAGTGATAGACGGGGACTTGGGTCTCCTGCATCTCCGCCATGAACAGTAGCATCGCTTCGCGTTAATAATAGTAGCACGTCATTCATTCACAACACTCTTTACTTTACTTTACTTAGCAGACGCTTTTATCCAATGCGAGTGTCTGGCCTTCTGCATCCCAGTCTGACGCCCAACCCATTGAGCCACCAGGCCTACAACATGACAATATGTCCTGATTAAAAACGTGATCAGGATTACGGTTTAGTTGTATGCAAACGTAATAATTAGGAGACAGGGTTGGAAAAAACATGAACAAGAGAACAGCAGCTACAAAATAAACGGAGAGAGGAGGAGGGAAGACTCCCGTTTTACAGAGACAGAGAACCACTGCCGGAAAATACACCCCGTCTCATCTCCCACTAGGAAAGTGTCACATCCATGAAACTTATACCACTAACCAGCATCAGTCCTATAACTTCACTGTCAAAATTATTCACTTCTGGGAGGAACAGAAAATGCTAATGACAGAAAGCATTTTCTGGCATTCTCTGCATTAAATGCACTCCTAGAGAAATAAATAATTTATAGCACCAATTGCGATTGTCTGTAGGTCAAGAGAAACATGCTGGAGCTATATTCACTTGATGTAACACTGATGTTTTTCTGTTGTGTAGGTTTCGTCCTGTTTTAAAGTGATGACGGGGATTTTACTTAAGCCTTGGTTTAAGACAGCTATCCTGGATCTGGATGTTAATTCAACACTGGTGTTTTTGTTTGTTCATATTTTTGTGCATTTGGTTGTGTTTTTACAGCAATTTTTATGTTTTTTTTAAGCATTTTAAACATTTTTAAAGCGCTTTTATGCGATTCTACAGCAGGATTTTTTTTAATGGTGCATTTTCCGCGAGGCTGTCCTTATAAGGTAATAGTATCGGACCGGTGTCGGTATCAGCGATACTGGCCCTGTATTTAATTGGTATCGGATCGATACCAAAGCTTGCGGTATCGCACGCCACTAACAAACAATCAGGTACGTAACAAAATGCAGAAATGCTGCAGATCACAATAACCAGGACTGAGTCACAGCTAAAAATCTTGATTCATTTAGAATCTGAATCAGAAATCAGTTTATTGCCAAGTTGGTTTTCATAAGCAGATAATTTGTATAATTATAATATGTATAAGATGATAGACAGAGACACACAAGATTATAAATAGACAGTAAACATAAACAAGCTTCATTTTTTGACACTCTGATTGTATAATTCAGATATTTTGTATGATTATTTGGATTGGGGGGGAGTCAGTGCTAGATTAACAACAAATATCTGCAACAATATCTGAGCAATCTCATGTGTCATGTGTCTAATGTCATGTCAAATGTTTCTGACACAACCCATCCCAGAGTTTTTGTATTTGAATTTGGGTGTTTTTTGGACTTTGTTTAGTTTTTTTCAAAATGTGCATGTGAGTGTGGCTTCTCAAGATGTTGTTCATTGAGCTTTCAGGGTCACCATAAGTAAAGCCAAATCAAAACCTTTGATAATGTAAGCTACCACATATCTTAAGATGGCACTTTCTGAGTTTAGGTAAGTTTTAATGACTCCACTGATGGTTTTCTTCCTGCTCTCACTCTAACTTTTTGATTCAGTTTTCTCCTGGCTCCCTGCTGTTACTTCAGAAGCTGCTGAACATATAAACAAGTTTGGCAACAAAGAGATTTCTATTAGTATTTGACTGACTCCTTCACTGCTTCTCTTTCTCTCACCATTGAGCCTGAAGATCAGTCTCCAGCAGTGTGCTGTTGCTCATCTCTTCTCTTCCTTTTTCTTTCTCTCTTCTCCTTTTCCCAGTCTCTGTCTTATTTTCCTCTCTCCCTTGAGACCACTATTTAGTAACACAATCAATGTGATTGAGCCACAGACAAAGGAAATATATCAGGAAAACCAGTGCTCCCCACAGTGACTTACTGACAGACAATCATCGGAATCAGATACAGAAAAGCAGTTATTTCTTTATGAAATTCTAGCATGTTTTGTCTCAATCTGCGTGTGTTCTCCTTCACACCTGGGCTCTAAGGCAGTGGTTCCCAACCTTTTTCCCAAGGGACCCCTATTTTACCAGTGAATATGCTGACAACCCCCACCTCTCCCCTCCCGTAGAAAAAAACATTACCTAGGAAAAATAAATAGGCCTAGTACTTTTGCATCATTTTGATCTTTCATATTCACTGCATAACAGTAACACTACAGAACACTTAATGGGCTACATGTTCATTATAGCTGTGAGCATAATGTGCAGAATAGTGTGTATTACTTTCCAGAACAAATTTTTTCCTGTGAAGACTGCAATGTATCAGCCAGTCTTTGCTATGTTTCTATGAACTTGTGACACATGAACTTGTTCCCTTACATAAGCTACAAACAGGATGGCATTTAATCTGAGCTTTGGGCTTGTAACTCTTGGGCCAGTGATGGGATGTCAGGTGTGCCAAACTAAAGTCATTGTGCATGTCAAGTACGTTTGTTTTAATGGTGACCAGAGCACTGAAACCAGTCTCTCATAGGAACTTCCTCACATATGTATTTTCTGGTCAGTGCTTGTCTGTGCATCAGTCTGTAGAAAAATACATTTTGGGTGCCTGTCATTGCCCATATCATGATATTTATAGTTATAAAGAAAGTATACAAACAAATTAGTTTACACTTTAAATAAACAAGTAAAAATTATATTTTGCCCCCTTTAAAATCATTAAAACCTCGTGACCCACTGTGAAGCTTTGGCGACCCTAATTGGGGTCAGGACCCCCAGGTTTAGAATCAATGCTCTAAGGTAAAGAACAGTAAAATGAGAGTATGTGAACATAAAATGTAAATTAAGCACACTGGTGAGTGACTGAGTTCAGTTGAGCTATTTGTTTAATTCACATGATACAAATGAAGATGTGTACATAAATGTGTGCACACCCATTATGATCTGCCAACTCTAGTTTTTGCACACCCAGGATACACTAAATAAGGCCTAACATGACATTTATGTGGTTGCTGCGTTCCTGAGAGTTTTAGGAGTGGTCTTTCTATAAAGTGTTTCTTCTTGTAATATTTGTTGCTTTAGCTCATCGAAGTGATTATTAACCTCTCCCACTAAAAATTTTGATTTCTCTGGAACAAATTTCTCCATGACATATACCAGTGAAACAAGCAAAATGTAATACAGCTGCCTCCACCATGACAAATTAAAAATGCAGTTTTCAAGATTCCACAAACAGTTTAGTACTCACTATTTGGGATCTTAGTAATGTTCACTCCAGCCACCAGATACTGTCAAATGATAATACGTTTTTTTTTTTTCTTTTTTTTTCAAGGTCAAAGCTCTCATAAAAACAAGGTGGGTCAGATAAAGCTGTTATTGCAATGTGTAAGATGTTAGGTAAGACACCAAATATTAATGGACTTAGTTCAGGATTGGGACCACAAAACATGATGAAGTGCTTGCTGGAAACTATACTTTTTAAGTATGTTTTGCAAACACATTTCAGTGGTGAGAAAAACCATAACATGCAAAGATCCCCATCCAAAATTGATCCTCGGAAATTTCCCTCTTTGGTATGTGTCTTGTGAGAATGGTTCATTAAGAACCTATCATCCATGTTAAATTAATAATTAAATCAAAAGAAAAAACATTGAAGCTCAATTAATCAATATTGTGCAATCAGCAATAAAAACGGAATGAGTGCAAACAAAAACAACAAAAGAGATGACAATGCATTCATCTATTGATGTTAAATATCATGTGAGCTAAATTGACTTTAATGAGCTTGTTTTCCAAGTTAATGCAACTTAAAATACTGACAAACACATGATTATCAGGAGAGCTAACAGTCTCCCAAGAAAGAATTGCAGGAAAAACATGTACATTTTCATTTGGTGATAACAGAAATCTTGTATTGTTACATTCTGTCAGGTCTTATATTATAAAGTACTTCAAGATTACTTTTGCTGTAATTTGGCACTACGTAAGTAAACTGAATATATTTATTTAGCATGGTGTGTATGGTTATAACTGATCATGAGCATATGGCAAAGATCAGAGGATTTTCTGCCCGCCTTAGTGTATGTGTGTGTTTTTGTACTTATGTGAGGCTTGTACATACAGTTTTCACCATTGGAGGGCATGAGAACATTTTGACCAGTACTTACATTTTTCTGCTTTTTTGGGTTGAAGTTACAGTGGCTGTTAGTTAGTGCATGTGTGCACATGTGTGGCCTCACCTACTATCCCCAGGGATGCATATGAGAAGATGACAAGGATGAAGATCAAACAACATAAGACATCAGTGCAGCTTCTAAAGACACAGAAAAGAAACAAGTTAAAAACAGTAGCAAAAGTAAGTCTATAACTTTATGAATAATTAATTATTATTCTGTTTGAATGTATTTTGTGTATAGACACAACTCTGACTCAGGATGAGATTCACCTTAAGACGAAGAACGTAGTTTTTTTTTTCTTTCACAACAGGCTGCACAGCTCATTGTCCAGGCAATGGTCATCTCTAGACTAGACTATTGTAACTCTCTCCTGGCTGGAGCTTCTGCAGTCTCCATCAAACACCTCTAGATGGTCCAAAATCCAGCAGCCTGCCTCATTTTCAACCAGCCAAAATACACCCAAATCACACCTCTTCTCATCTCTCTCCACTGGCTCCCAGTAGCTGCTTGCATTGAGTTTAAATCCTTCATGCTTGCCTACAGGGCTGTAAATGGAAGTGCGCCCTCTTATATCAACAGGCAATTAGTAAGCTACACTCCTGCACGCCCTTTTAGATCTGCAAATGATAGGAGACTAAAAATTCCCTCTAGATGGGGTCTCTGATCCCAATCAAGTCTTTTCTCCTTTGTTGTCCCTGGTTGGTGAAATGACTTGCTCTGCTCGATTCAACTAGCTGAGACTATCACCACCTTTAAAAAAACACTTGAAAACTGAAAGTATTTCAGATGAGTCTAACTCACACACACACACTCACAAAAAAAGTATCTAGCACTTAACAATTCCTAGCACATTCTTTATCTTGATAAGTTGGGTCTCATCGGGGCTCTTAGTTTGTAGTAACTCAGAATTCACAGAAACTGCATGGTAATTGCTCGAGTCTTCTTCTTGGAAGTCGCTATGGATAAAAATGTCTGCCAAGTAAAGTAAAGTAAAGGTAAGTAAAGATTTCCTCAGGATCACACAACTAAAAAGATGCACTTAATGATCAAAATTATGTGTTTGCGAAAGTGCATATGTGACTTGCTATAACACTGTATTTGTTCTGTGACAATTCCAGTGATTAGATACATTTAGAACTGAAAAACCATAGTCAGATTTTAGTTGGTGTGGGAAAAACTAGTTTAAGTCCACTACAGATTAATTACTCAGATATTAACAATAATAACCACCTAAAACCTTCTATAATGGTGTTAAGTTAAACAACATTTTCATTTTGGATTTTTGGTATCTAAAATGGAAAAACATGTAATGCCTATAATTAATAAATTATCCATCTTATGTGAATGGAAATATTAAAGAATTCAATCTGCTTGCACACAGAGTCAAAAATAAATAATTTCACAAAATGCATCTTTACATTGATTGTACCCTCTACTGGATATCTGATGCTTTCAGCAATTCCTATTATTATTACATATTACATAATACATAGTAGTATTTTGCTTTTAGATTATTTAAGTGGAACATGTTCCTGTTCTTTTGCAGAAGTGTTTAGATTTGTGTTCTACTGTATTAATCACCATTATCTTGAATATTTTCTGTATTGTTCTGTAATGTCTTAGTGGCTACTGCAACAGCAGAATTCTATCCTTCTCTGTGCCTCTTAAAACCCTTAAAAGTGCCTCTACGCCTCGATCACAGTTAGTGCAAAGAGCTCACTCTGACAAATAGACTACATTACAGTTTTGTGCACAAATTCAAACTCCTGCTTTTGGTGAGCAATTAGCTGAACGGATGATTTTGCAACTAAAGAATGCAAATGTGACTGTCATTCACCCATGGTGAAAATGAGCTACAAAGGCTTTTTCTTCTCTTGATGTGCGTATGTTCTGCCACCTCTCCTCCTCTGCCATTATTCACTCAATAAATGTGTAACATTCAGGTAACATACAGTGCTGGTAATTTGTGCTTAAGAGACAAATGGTGGCGGCACGGTGGTGTAGTGGTTAGCACTGTAGCCTCACAGCTAGAAGGACCCGGGTTTGATTCCAGATGCCTTTCTGTGTGGAGTTTTCTCCCCGTGTCTGCACGGGTTTCCTCTGGGTACTCCAGTTTCCTATTGTTTAAAGACACGCATGTTAGGGTAATTGCCGACACTAAAATGTCCGTAGGCATGAATGTGAGCGTGTATGGTTGTTTGTCTGTATGTCGCCCTGTGATGGGCTGGCAACCTGTCCAGGGTGTACCCCGCCTCTCGCTCGAAATGTAAGCTGGGATAGGCTCCGGCACTTCCGCGACCCCTACGGGGATAAAGCGGCTTGGAGATGAATGAATGGAGACAAATGGTCTATATCAGAGGTGGCCAACCTGTCAGGGCCTAAGAGCTACATTTTTTACTGTGTTACAAAAAGCCACAGCATACACATGGACACACATGAACATCACCCCATTCCTTCCTCTCACACCAACATGATAATGACAGAAATTGACTCCTACAGTACTAAGACCACAGGCCAGTCATTTTCACACTTCACACTGTCCAACTTATGCTTGCGAAATTCAGTCTCTTTTGGAAATTCCTTATCGATGTTAGCATGGAGTGAGCTGAAGTGCTGCTGAAAATTTGAAGATTTGAAATGCGCTAATGATGCCTGACATATCAGGCAGAATGGCTTGCCATTACATTCAATAAAAATTTGCCAGAAATTATCTTGATTATTCTTAGGACTTTTGGGCAAATATTCTGTGGACAGATGAGACAAAAGTTTAACTTTTTGAAAGGTGTGTGTCCCATTAGATGTGGCATAAAACTAACAGCATTTAATAAAAAAGAACATCATACCAACAGTCAAACATGGTGGTGGTAATGTGATGGGCTGAGGCTGCTCTGCATCTTTGGGACCTGGATGACTTCCTGTAGGGGAATGTCCGGTCAAGAGTTCATGACCTCAAGCTCAAGTGCACTTGGGTTATGCAGCAGCACTGCATGAAAAGAGGTGTATCCGGACTAGGAATATATATTCCTATGTATACACCACTGATTTTCGGGAGTATCTACATGTATACTGACCGTATACATCAAATTCCACCAACCCAGGATACTTCCGGATTGATACCACTTCGGATGTATCCTGCTGAGGGATACTTCCGTGGTACAGCCATTTGTTGCCATGGCAAATAATCCACTCAAGGCTCT
>JAUYWH010000009.1:1965265-1983050 GCA_034779795.1 Ctenopoma multispine | reverse complement strand
ACAAGCACCCATATACACAAGCATACGTTCCCACCCTCATTTATACATATATAAACACTCACACACTCGCCCAACATGGAATCCATGCGTCCCTCAACTTTGACAAGACTCCCAGTCCCTGCACTGGCCACACAGCTCCACAGCATGATGGAACCACCACATTACTACCATACTGTAGGTAGCAGGTGTTTTTCTTGGAATGCTGTGTTCTTTTTCATCCTGTTATATTTGGGCATAACGCCCCTTGTTATGCCCAAATAACAAAATTTTTGTTTCATCAGTTCACAGCACCTTATTCCAAAGGGAAACTGGCTTGTCCAAATGTGCTTTAGCATACCTCAAGCCTCTGTTTGTGCTGTGGGCAGAGAAAAGGCATACTGTGCGCATCACTCTCGCATACAGCATCTCCTTGTGTAAAGTGTGGTGTGGTGACTCCATCTGCACCAAGACGATGTTGTAGGCCTTTGATGCTGGTCTGTAGGTTGAGTCTGACTGTTCTCACCAGTCGTCGCTTCTGTCTATCCGAGATTTTTCTTGGTCTGCCACTTCGAGACGTAACTTGAACTGTGCTTGTGGTCTTCCATTTCCTCAGTATTAGGGATGCACCGATACCGATACCGGTATCTGGTATCGGCCTTGATACCACATTTTCTAAAGTACTCGTACTCGTTAAAAGTCCCCCGATACCGGGGACCGATACCACGGTCTGAGAAATGTCTATGTTTGAGCGGCGTGTAAGGGGTTAATCAGAGGCGCCGAGTGCCCACCCCCAGGCCCCGGCTGCAGCTCAGAGTGGGTAGAAGGTGAGGCGAGACATGTCAGCCGTGTGGAACTATTTCAAAGTGAATGAAGACGACAAAGCAAAGGCGGACTGCAAACTGTGCTCAGCGTAATTGTCCAGAGGAGGCTCAAAAGGTAGCGCATTTAACACAATTTAATCAAGCACCTAAAATCCCAACACGACAACGAGTACAAAGAGTTTACTAAAGCTGTTACCTGTAAATTTAAATCATGTTTTTATTAAGTACTCGGTATCTGTATCGGCGAGTACTGAAATGCAAGTACTCGTACTTGTTTTCCAAAAAAGTGGTATCGGTGCTCAATATGTTTCCTAACTGTGGAAACAGACAGCTGAAATCTCTGAGACAGCTTTCTGTATCCTTCCCCTAAACCATGATGGCGAACAATCTGTTTTAAAAACTTACAATTGCCCCCCTTAAATACTCTTTCTCATGATTGGATTCACCTGTGTATGGAGGTCAGGGGTCACTGAGCTTACTAAGACAATTTGAGTTCCAATAATTAGTTCTAAAGGTTTTGGAATCAATAAAATGACAGCTGTGCCCAAATTTATGCACCTGCCTAATTTTGTTTAAACAATTATTGCACACTTTATGTAAATCCTATAAACTTAATTTTACTTCTCAAATATCACTGTGTGTCTCCTATATGCTATATTTAACTGACATTTTTTATCGTAATAACTAATGATTTATACAGGAAAATCATGAAGATTAACAAGGCTGCCCAAACCTGCGCATCCCACTGTATCTATATGACCTAAATTAGCTATTAACAAATGAATGAACAATACACTGACAATTTAAATCACAAATATAATGTGAATTAGAACTGGTAGTTTAGCTGTGTTGAATAAAATAACTAGTAACAAATCATGTTTATTTTACATAGTTTAAATTAAAAGTAGGCGTGAGCATGTTACAAAATTAGTGCTTGAATCTTTCACTCCCAGATTACCGAAGAGTGTGTTTATATTTTTTATTTTAAAAGTATCCATGCTGTGCAGGCGTGATGATAAAGCACAATTGCTGTCAAAATATAATGGTTAAATCACGGAGATCCTGTCAAACTTGCATTGATCTGTGTGGGAACAATTCAGTAACTGACTGAGCATGGTCTTCTTTGTGCCTGTTGCATTTTCTCAACATGGCCAGCTGCATATGCTGCTCCTGCTCTTGCTGCTGTGCTTCTCCCTTCTCTCAAGCTCGTTCTTAGTAGTAGTGTAAATAGTAGTGTGTATATGATTGCAGACATTTGAGAAAATTCCATCAAAGACCATCTCAGAAGCTATTTTAATGACTGCAGAAGAGGTCAGATCCAGTGCATTTTTCACATTGTGTATCCCAAAACACACTGTAGTCACACAAGCAATAGCCTGAAGCTTCCTAAAAAAACTCATTAAATAAAATGTCTTAGCTGCCACTCTTGCATTATATGAACTGGGCCAATAAAAACACTGCAGTAAAAGTGGAAGCCATTGCCTCTTCCTATTTACATGAAGGGTTTTTAGCCTGCTGACAAGAAGTTATTCCTTCAAAAGCAGGTACATGTTAATCTAAGGCGCATTTATCTTGAATAACTGCATTCTTATTATTAAATAAAGACAACCCAGTCACAAAGCTGAAAAAAATCCCTCATCCTATTGTCTGAGTGCAGATTGCACTGTGCCCGACCGCATTTTTTTGCACAAACTGCCATATAAAGACAATACAAATTATGGTTGATCATGGGTCTGTATGGGTCCATATTCTGTCTAGTACCACAGAGTGCTGAGTCCAGTTCGGACTATAAGGTTTATCAAAAAGGAAAGTTTTAAGTCTAGTCTTAAAAGTGTCTGTCTCCTAAATGTCAACTTTTGCCTCCTATTTTACATTTGAAAACTCTAGGAACCACAAATAGAGTAACACTCTGAGTGAAGTGTTCTGCTTGGTAATATGGTTCTTATATGTGAGAAGAAGGATTCAAACTTTATTCCAGATTTTAAAGGGAGTCAATGGAGAGAAGCTAATGTAGGAGAAATATGATCTCTTTTGCTAATTCCAGTAAGAACTCTGGCTGCAGCATTTTGGATTAATTGGAGGCTTCAAAGAACCAGGCTCAGGTTCTGTCTTGACCTAATCAAGTAGGTTTTTTTAGTAGAGATTTGATTACAGCAACCTTAAAAGCCAGTGGTATTAGTAAAGATAAATTGATCTGATCGAATATGAATATTAGATCTTTGCAAAGTCTAGTCAGGATGTGGTTTAGATGATGATGATGATGATGTTCTAGAAAAATTAATTGCTGAAATTAGCTCAACAGGATGTATGGGGAAGAAGCAGTCTAAGTAGGACTAAGGTCTTATTAGATTCTAAGGTACTTTCCGTGAGGATCCATCCGATTTAGGTCATTGTTAGAGTACCAGAATCTCTCACAAAGCATGTTGTAGGCACTGTGCCAGTGAGTTATGAAATTGGCTTAAACTGAAATTGAATTCCTTAATTATCCATTTAAAGTTTAATGGATCTTCATATGCTAATCACCTCAGGCTGTTACAACAGTTTTCAACGTATTAGATAATAGGAACAAGAGTTATATGTACATTAGTGTATCTTTATCTTTAACAGTTGTACAGGTGTTGAAGTATACTGTAAACTAACTAAAGTTATTTAGAAAAGCAGGATTACTCACTTGCCTGGTAACTATGTATGCAACAACTGAACATACCAACATATCAATATTAATACGTCAAGACTAACTGACCTGTAATACATTAATGTTCAGTTTTACAAATTCAGGTTTAAACTATAGCCAAATGTTTTTTTAACGGTTTAAACTATAGCCAATGTTTTTTTAACAGGGGATCAAATCATCCAGCTACCTGTAAAAACCCTAAACAGTCTCTGTTCGTAGTTTCAGTCCTTACCTACACAAAATATAACAAAAAACGTGCTACATAAATTTCTACTTGAAAAGTATGAATGTAGTTTTACTACCAGATACAAATTTTAATTAAACTACTAATTTAATAACATGTAGTCCACTACTCCTCATTACTTTCTACTGGTATTTACTTTTCCTGCTGGTTTTTGAAGGTGGCATCCTTGAGGTGAACTTTACACAGATCTTTAATGAGAGAGCAGTGAAAATTGACAGCACTGAAATTATAAGAGTGTAGTTAAGTCGATGGGGTCATTATTAGGAAACACAATCTACTGTGACATATTTGAATATGCACATTTGGGTCACTTGAAGCATTTGGCTGATGTTTAAGTATTTGTTCATGTGAGATCACAAAAGAAAAGCAAAGTAAAGCAAATGACAACCATCAAGTACTTATTATATTTGTAGACATATTTAGCATTTAATTATGACCAAACAAGTATTTAGAGATTGATAGCTTGCACTGTGATTTATTGAAAAAATTAGATATTTGCTCAGCCATAATGTTAAGCAAGAGACTCAAAACACAGAAGCAAAATATTTGAAATAAGAAAATATAATGATCTGTAAGTGGATTGCTAGAATTTGAAGTGGTTTACTGCAAAACAAATGTGAGATAGCTTTATAACATAAGACATGCACTAAAATGTATCATCAGATTAAGCGTCTCTACATTCCTGATATTCTTTTTAATATTTTTGAGTCCTTTATCATTCACCATAAAATTAAGGCAACAGGTGTATGCTCTTAGCTGCAATCCTTCCATATCTTGTAGATGTCAAAGTAATTAAGCTGTCTTTTACAAATCTTTGTTAAATATGTAAGCATCAACTTACAAATGACATATACTCATGTTGGCAATCAGTTATAAATTAAAACAGTCAGTGATATGTTTCTAGATACATGTACAATAATCTTCACTATAACCATTACATGCTGTACTTGGTGGCTATGATAGCATCAAAATATATGTAGAAATTAAGGTGTTTTGAGTGCAAAAAAATATTGTTATTACTTCAAACAAACAAAAATAAAATCACTTCAGATTTTCATCCAGGAAACTAACAACTTTCTCTCTGCTTGTTAGAAGTAGTATTCTGTAATATACATGCTTGATCTAGCTTTTCTAACATAGTGGTACAGTTGAAATTGTCCTTTGACATTTGCGACATAGCCCAGTGTGAGACAAATGAGTCACAGTGCATAAAAGCAAATGTTGGTGAGATTTAATGGTAAGTCAAAACGAAACCCAATTGCACACAAACTTAACTATGGTGAATACTAAAAATGTATCAACCGGAAAAACATATTTGCATTATCTCCTGACTTTTTTATTCTATTATAATTAGATAGATGCATTATAAGAAAAATATCATAATATAGATGCCTCTCCCTTTACTAGAAATTACTTGCCCAGCAAATACAATATTTTTCTTCTGCAGTATGACAGGTTGCCACTAGGACAAATTGGCTGAAGGGCTAAGAGGCAGCGGTGTATCGAATTCTCTTAATACATCCATGGTCTCAACTCACACTCTAGCTGGCTGCTAGCTATATACTGCAAGCTAGTGCAGCTAACATCTTAAAAATGTGTAGGTGAATAACGACAGACTTAAAAACAATCAAGTTTTAAAACTTATGAAAATAACAACAATTTCCTTTTTGTTCAGTCAGAACTCAGCTTTGAATAGTTTTGACCATCAGCTACCAAAATTCATAAGGTGAGGTATCAGATATCTGAGAATTCCTTTTAGTAGGATTCACTTTTCCTGAGTATGACCACTTGGCCCTGATGATTGGTTTTTAATTTGAAATGACTTGACATGTTAAAACAATAAGCCAGAACAGTAAAAAATGTCATACAAATAATGATTATGAAAATATTCATAATAATATTAGAAAACCTCAGAAATCTTCCTGTCCGCACGATGCAGATATAATAATAATAATAATACTTTACTACTCATACTTTATTGATCCCCTGCGTTAAATTGTTGTTGGACAGCTGCGCTACCATGTTGATTTGTGTCTTGTCCAAGGACAACTTGACATGTGGCCTGGCAGGAATGGCAATTGAACCACTCACCCTTGGTGGTTACAGCTGAGCCTCACCATTTTCAGTTTAAACAGATGTTATCAAAAATATTTAGTACAAACTAGAGTAAACAGCGTTCAGTTGTGGTGAGGACAATTTCTACTGATAGAAAGTAATTAGTGTATTAATGCATATCTTCCTTCATATGTTTTCTTTACAGTTGTCAGCATTAGAATTTGTCACTGTTACAGCCATGAACAACAACAAGAATTTGCCAGTGAGAGGAATGTGAGCCATCTAATGAGAAGTATTTACCCCCTTCCTGATTTTTTTGTTCAAAAGTGATTTAGATCATCCACAAATTTTAATATCACACAAAACTCCAAAACTGCCTGGCCCTATAAAAACTTACTAAATCATGAATCAACATTTTTTAGAAAGCTTAACTGAATTTCACTTGCCACACTCAGTCCTGATTACTGTCACATCTGCTAAATCAAGAAATCACTTAAATAGAAGCTGTCTGACAAAGTAAAGCTAAAAGATCTCAAAAAGCAACACATGATGCTGTGATCTAAATAAATTCAAGAACCAATGAGAAATAAAGTCACTGATGTCTATCAATGTGGAAAGGGTTACAAAGCCATTTCTAAGGCTTTGGGGCTTCAGTGAACCACAGTGAGTGACATTATCCGTAACCTTCCCAGGTGTGGCTGGCCTAACAACTTTAATCCAAGAACACAACATCTCATCCAGGATATCATTAAAAAAACAGAACAAGATCTAAAGAACTGCAGGCCTCAGTTGCTTCAGTTGAGGTCACTGTTCATGACTTAACAACAAGAAAGAGGCATCTGGCGTCAAATTAACATTTTATAAAAAAAGAAAGACTGGTATACAAACAGTCAAACATGGTGGTGTTAGTGTGATGGTCTGGGGCTGCTTTGCAGTTTCTGGACCGGAACGGTTTGCCATAATTTATGAAACATCAATTCTGCGGTCTACCAGAATTTCTGGCAGTTTGTGACCTCAAGCGCACTTGGGTTATGCAGCAAAAAAACCTTTTAGTGGCCTAAAAACATCTTGGTCACAAACATCAACATAAAAAGTCCAGACCTAAGTCCGATTGAGATGCTGTGGCATGAGCTTAAACAGGCCATTTATGTTTGAAAACCTTCCAATGTGGCTCAATTAAAACAATTCTGCAAAGAAGAGTGGGTGAAAAAGTCATCCACAGCAATGTAAAAGACTCTTTGTCAGTTATCTGTACTGCAAAGTGTTTTGAGATGACTTATGTTGTGATTTGGCACTATCTAAATAAAGTTGAAATAGACTGAATTAAACGCCAAGACTTGATTGCAGTTGTTGCCACCAAGAGTGGCACAACTGGTTATCATTTAAAAACTGCATTTTGTATTTACTTGGGTTATTTTCTAGTAATATTAAAATTTGTTTGATGATCTGAATCATTTAAGTGCGACAAATATGCAAAATAATAAAAAAAAAATCAGGAAGGGGGTAAATACTTTTCCACAGCACTTGTATGTGCAATTTCATGTTCTTTAAATCACCATATCCCACTCTGTAGTACAGACTGGGAATGTTAAAAACAGGTACATTAATGATATTAATACTACAAACACTATCTGTATTTGTCTTTCTATAAATGTCTGTCTATAAGATTTAGAGAAACGATAACGATTTGTATTCAGGCCATTCTTTGACACTACTTTTCTGCTCTATACAGTAACATTATAGTAATACAGAGTTATAATAATAGTAAGATAAAGATTAACATAGATTAAAACAGATTATCGAAAAAACTGATTTCACTAATCCTTCACTTTTTACTCTCCTCTCACTCCTGTTTTATGGACCGTCCCCTGAACTTGTCCATGAGGTTGAAGGCACCCAAGTACTGGCCCAGCAGAATTCCCTGCTTCATAGGGAGGACGCTGTGGAGAGAAAAAGAACAAAGACATCAGCTGGCCATTACGGTATTAGGGTTTGTTTGGGTAATGAGTTGAGCTTGGATAAAAACAAGTTTAAATGCAACTTAAAGAAAATCTCGTTTAGTGTTGGATTTGAGTTTTAAAGGTACTACTACTTTATTTCACACAGTAAGTCTGTGTCCTGGTGTTACCCCAGTAATACAATTCAACAAGCTTTTTTTCATTTAAAATGTATGGCTTCCCTTTGGTCAATAATTCAAAACAATAAATTTAGCAATTGCACATTTATTATGCCTTATGTTCTTGCTATGCCGCCAGTGTTTTCACAAAGCACTTACAGTACTACAATTAAGGACACGTCAGTGATTGGATGAACCCATACCAGATTAAACTGAATAATTTAAAAGAAAGATGTGGACTTGTTTATAACATGTTTAGAGTGGATGCAAAACCAGTATGAGTGCAAAGGGGTAGCAAACAAGGCCTTTCTTATATATTTTTTCCTACTACCATTTAAATGTAGAAGAAATCACGTTTCAGCTCTAATAATGTGTCCCAGTAGCAGTATTTGGGCTGTTTTGCTACATGCATTTGCTAATTCAAATGTGTCATACGCTGAAACAGTGACCAAGGCTGCCCATGCCTCCAACTTGAGCAAAATAAGGCATTTATTCCAACAACATATTCATATTTTGAATTAATTAATTATGACTACAATATATAAATATTTATAATATATACAAGTTTCTGTTCAAACTGCTTTAGCTTTAGCAAACGTTACGTGTGAGTTGACTTGATTCTCCCAATATTGACATGAATCTATAATTGTCATTTAACAAAAAGGTTTTTCCAACTCATTTCCAAGCATTTCTTAGAGATATTTTAAAATCCTTATATGTAATAAAGCACTCATGTATATATGACACATACTGTTTCAAGATTAAACCTGGTTAACATTTTTCAGTCACTCATCTTTTTACTTCTCACTCTCCTCTCTCACTCCTGCTTTAAGGCACATTCCTTGAACTTGTCCAAGAGGTGGGAGGCAAAAAATTAACAACTTCAGCCACTTATGCATTAGATGATATTTCAAGTAAAACTAATCTAGATAAATATGTCTGTCTACTGTGTTGTTATTTTCTGGGCATTGTGTTGTAAACCCTAAAGACACATTTCTCTAAATGGATAGAAAGTACACCATCTTATTTTAGCATACTGTATTTAATTAGTACTTAATAATCCTGAGTGCACTGCTGCCTCAGTTAAGTGTACACATCATTATCATTTGTTAGAAACGTACAAGATGAAAGTCTGCAAGTTGCATAATTACATGTGTAAAAAAAGACTGCTGTCATTATACTGAGATATCTCCTATTCTGTGCAGAATGACACATAATGACTGTTTTGGGTTTGTGTATTTAGAGCTCCTGTCACTTTTGGTGCTTGATGGTGAAAATGTTTTTACCTTTAATAGTCTCATCAACACACTTTAGTTCATTAAAAAAATCATTATATTTATGTGTTTGTGGAAAAACTGGTGTACAGCGTATTTTAGCAAAAGCTTATGGATTGTGACTTTTAACACATCAGACTGCTCATAAGCATTTTTAACTAGACTGAAGGACTGTTGTGAAACTAAACTGGAAAACGTGTGACACGTTAAACTGAAGTTTCTACATTATTTTGTATATATTTATATAATGTGTAAAGGTCTTAAACCTTACACTGTGAAGTGACCTGAGATGACCTGTGTTGTGAATTGGCACTATAGAAATAAAGTTGAATTGAATTGAATTGAAGTTTGGAATTATATTTGGGAATTAATGGGGTATTCCAATGCCAATGACCAATGACAAATAGTGGGACCAGCAACTGTGCTCATTAACTGTGAATAGAAACCAGGTTTAGTCGTTCAATACATCCCACTGTGTGAGAAAGAAAGAAAAGTACCCCAGTGATCCAGGGAATGTTGAGAAAAGCTCAGCTTTATCAAAATGTGCTGTAAAAGAATTCAGTGACAGCTCAGTGACAGTTCATCAGGATCATATGGTTTTCAATGAAAACCAAATCTGCGACAGATTACTACTTGACCTTAATTAATTTTAAGCTAAACAAAGCTGATATCCTGATTATTTACTAAGTTACAGTAACATTAACTTAGATTGTGATTTGTAAAAAGTGACAATGTAGTTCCAACAAACGCTGACATTGTTGGTGTGTCTGGCAATAGAAGATACAACTTCCTAGTGACAGCATGAAAATAAATACAACTAAACACGACGCCCAGAACTACCAGAGCCCAACTCTTTGTTGTGTGAATACTGGGTGTTGCATACTTTGGATAAAAGCATCTGCCGAGTAAAGTAAAGTACTTACAGTACACCATAGCTATACCACCAAGAGGTTATGACCAATTTGATCATTGAACTGATATGAATGACAGAGAAACTATAGGTGGAAAGCAGAATGAATACAGAATATCTTGACTTCTGTAAGAGTTGTTATTCTGATTCTGTCAAGTTGGCACACTTTATAGATGTGCAATGCTATATTGCTGGAGTGGTCCTTTAAAACTAGACAAACATTCCACAAACCAATGTGTTTGCTTTTGCCAACAATACAAACACATTTCTCAAATAGCTCCTAATGGAACAACGTTTTTGTGCAAATCTAAAAAGGCTTTGTTAAATCATTTGTGATGCTTTCCTGCATCTCTTCCTATATTAACCCATGTTAGCAGCTTTTCAATGACAGTCCTCTGACTAACAATGACAGTCTTCAAAGAAGGAGCAGAGACAAGGCTGGATAATACAACAACACACTATTAAAAGCTTGAATACAATGGCTTTTATGTAAAATGAACAGAGGTGACAGGCGAGGCACTATCTTCATTTGTGTGAGCTGCGTTGTAGAGATGAAAAGCTTTCTAATAGAGAATAATGGCTCTGTCCTCAGACAAATGGACCGGAGAAAAAAAGAACAAGGAGAGAAAATGTCTCCAGAATGCTTCTTATCAAATATAATTAAAGGGCAAAACAACTCAGCTTAAGCACTGATGGTTTTAGCTATCTAAGGTGTTATCAGATTCATATTTAATACACATTTTACCTCAAAGATATTACACATTTGATTAATTTAGGTCAAGTGGAACAGTTGTCATTGACTCACACTGGTCACAAAGCGAAATTCTAAATAAACAGCATTTCTTTATGCTCTTTCTAATCAAAACCACAATATGTTTATATGATCTCAATACTGTTATTAAAACTGAAAAAAAGAAGATCAAACGTGTAAACTTGCAAGAGGCAGTGTCATGTAAAAATATATATTCCACAATCACACACACCTCACTGGCTCTCGCTCTGTCTGGTATATTCATTGCATTGACATGTTGCTTGATCAGTGTATGCATGGAGTTAAATGTCAAAAATGACAACTGTGTGACAAAACAAACTGTGCTGCAGTCTTGGTGGGAAGGAGGAGTGTGTGTCACGTGGTTTCTCAGCAGGCCAACACCTCAGGACACTTTTGTTTATTAATATTAAAATTAAATACTCAGATAAAACTCTGAAATCTCAACTCCTTTATTCACTTGTTTATAATTTTCCTTCTTATTCAACCAGTTCTTCAAACAGGAAATAAAAGGTTTATTCCAAATATGGTATTAATAACCACCAGTTAAATTCCAAAACAATGAGTGATTATTAGCTGCTCTGTAATCTGAGTTATTAGACAACTTACATACTGTATACTCATAAATCTCCTACAAGAGTATATGAGCACAGAGCAGAATGCATCATCTTCTTTGACACAAGTTTGGCTACAATATATTTTTACAATATGAAATAGATGTAATGACCAACTTGATGACCATTCCCTTCATTCCTGTTGAACAAAATCTGAACCGTCATGCAGGAGCATTTATTCGAAAATCAATCTATTATTTGAGTCACAGGGAATCCCAACACGGTTGAATCTCAGTTGTAGCTTGGTGTACCTATTATACTGACAGCTGACAGTATGTTATTTTCTGATCCTTTTAATGTTTGGTCATTGGTGTAAATCTTTTTTGATGATGTCTAAGTCTTGTATTTTCAACTTTTTCAATTCAATTCAACTTTATTTGTATAGCGCAAAATCACAACATAAATCATCTCAAGGCACTTAAAGTATTAAATTAGATTGTTCATTGGGCCAAATTGTCATAAGGCTTTTGCCAGTGGGACGCACATTTCCCTGTATATTCAGGTGAAAAGCACACAACTTCTCTGGTAGTTTAGCGTCAGTGTCTTTATTTTTGTCTGTCGAGCCTCTGAGCATGGGGGATATTCATTATCAAAGTTAGTGTGAGTCGTCTTGAAGTGCCTCCGCACATTGTATTCTTTATTTACCAAGCAAATGACAAGACTCACAAGGCACATGGGTTTTCCCCTCAGCATTTTGTATGTGTGCATATTTATCAGTCCACTCGTTAAATATTTTCGCTGTCAACCTTATGTCTCTTCTCTTTTGAATGTGACATTCCCAAGAAACCGCTGCAGTAATCATTCATAAACTTTCTATCAGTCTATTTTCAAAAAAGAAATAAAACTACAGAATGTGGAATAGATTTAAGGAATAGTGAGAGAAGAGCACGGGAGCAAGGGTAAGGGAGGTGAAATGATGAGAGAGGTGAAAATTATCTGAGGAGGTGAAAAGAAGCAAGAGAGAGCAGCACAGACTATTGCCGATCAATCATTGTCATTGACGTACTCCACAAGTATGAGAGGTGATCACTTGTCAAGCAATCACAAGGTTTTTGTTCAAAATGCACAAGGTGGATGTCAGTGGGCTAGTAGAAACTGAAGACACACAAAGACATCTGCACCTCACACATCTGCTGTAGAACTGTGAAGGTTTAACAGCTGAAAGCATTCATCACTTTGAGCACTGAGTAGTTTTGGGTTGCAGGAGGTATAGACAGACTTGACTTTGCAGTAAGAGGAAGGTAGGTTTATTGACACAACTAACACTTATAAGTCTGTGTTCAAAGACATAATATAAGAACCTCAATCAAATAAGTAACATAACAGACAGCACAGGAAACGTACAACATACACATGACATACCTTATAAGAATTTTAAAAAGCCACAGAGATTAATTTTTTTAACTTTTCTATTACTTGAGAAAGCCCTCTGGAATAGAATGGTGAAACTTCGTCAAGGAACTACAACAAGTCCAGTTGCCACTGAAAAACCTTTTTTGAGATAACCATGACCTGGATGACTGAGAATCTTCATAGATATTATTATTAGTGTTGCTTTATAGTGGAAGACACAACAGCAGTTAGAACTGTGAAAAAAAAAATTACAAAATGATTCAGTGTGGCTTAATGTAGTTTTACACCACCATTGACATGAGGTTACACAGACTAAATAATAGTTTTAAAAACAAAGAAAAGTACAACTACAAAGAAAAAGTAATCTCACTGTAGTACAGTAACCACGACTGATAAGGTCTTCCATAACCCCCTCAGTCACACAGATTTACATCTCTTTTGCAATTGGTCCCCTAGAAGCTAGGTAGACTCCTAATTTCAAGATTAAAAAACCAATGGGCTACATGGTGAACTTTGTCATGCAACGTTGATATTCATCCTTTGTTCTGCACCTCTGTTAACGGAATTAGTTAAAATAAGATCAAGATACAGCTGGATCTGCACCCTTAACACAAATTTGCTCAGAGCTATTGACTAGTTAGCTAAGGAAACAGATAGAAAACAGATGTAAATGTTAAAGTGTCTGTTAGTAAGTTTTGATTGGGGTTTTTTTTTTGTCTTAGACACACCCACATGCTCATATGTTTCTCTAATATCTTATTATTGCTTATCTCTAAGCTTACATTACCTATAATTCATACAGATTTATGACAGCAGTTGTGTCATAACCATGACACTTGAAATGAGAATTCAATATTTCCATGCCAGTGGCAGTAGCCTAGGTAAGGTGAGTAATACATTGTGCTGCACACAAATATAGTGGTGATGAAGTAGTACCTTTTTGACATCTGGAGGCAGAAAAAAACAGCAATTTTAAATTTTGGAAAGTAGTGGGGCAAAAACAAAGTAGAAGATAAGATACTTTTAACACCAACAATAATAAATAAATAAATGTTGGAGAGTAAAACTAGCAGAATGGACTTTTAAAAGCATAATATATACACCAGCAGTAAAAAGTTTAGATACACAGAGAAATGACCATGTTTGTGAAAGTAGTGCTGTGTTGATAAAATCGATTCTCTGATTCTGAATCAATTCTCATAATAATTCCTAAAGATCGATTCGTACGTCCAAAGATCAATTTTACCCTTTAACATTTTCTTCCCTTTTTACAGCTAAAAAAGGAAAAAGAATTGATTGATAATCGATTCTAAACTCAAGAACTGGAACTGGAATCAAATCGATTCTTGAAATATGAATCAATACCAAGCACTATGTGAAAGAAAAGCAGATTTAATAACATCAAATTGATCGGAATGAATGTGTAGACATTGTTCATATTGTAAAATTATTTCTGTATTTGAATTACCAGTAAGAGCTACAATGAGTTTAATGAATCTGATAATACTCATAAACCATCCATGAAATGCTGTCCCTAATTTATACAGATATTTATGCACACACCTGCATAAACCACATCATTGTGGGAGGAATGCACTTGGAATGACAGGGACATTCTCATGCTTCATAAGTTGTATCTAGCTGGATACTTGTGCCCACCGCCATGACAACATACAGTGTCTCCATAAAACTGATGGTCTTTAATGGCTTGAACTGCTGTGGCTAAGTAAAAGGCAGCTTGAGGTCTGTGCTTGGTTCTACTAAATGTGCTTGGTTCCACTGAATGTCATAAACACTAGATAAAAATCTGGCAACTGCTTTCCTTCTTTTATTTTATTATTATTTCTTTATTTCCAACCACTTGTGTTCTTTTTATATATTTTCCAATATTTCAATGATCTGTTCAGCAACTCTTCTGTCAGTGTGAGAGACATATGTAGTCTGACTATATGTTTTGGTCATATGAGGTAAAAGCTTCAAAAGATACATAGAATACTTGTTGTCAGAAAGCACAGTGGCAGAAGAGCAGACACGATGACCTGTTATAATCACAACTGCCAACACCTTAATGATACTTACATATTAGCAGCCTGACTGGCCTGTAAACTTACTTAACTTTTTCAGTACATCATAGTGCTTAATAGCAATGTGACAAGTACATAAGGGTAGGAGCCGGATTCCCCCAGTCTCATCCATAAAACCACGTGCTGGAAGATAATGTCTTAAATATCCTTAAAGTCGAGGTGTCATAGGACAAGACAACAATACCCTGAACCCTGGCGCCCCAAAGGGGCAGTGTGTCCACAAAAACGTGGCTGCTTGCATCCAACAGTCCGCTGTCACAAGTAGGAGTATGTTTTGATTTTTAGTTCCCAAACCACATGTCGCACGCCCTAAAAAATTGTATTTCTATAACTTGTGAATGGTGCTGGATTTTCTTTAAATATACTGTACAATTTAAGTTTTTTCACAAATGCGCAAAGCACGTAAAACACGCTTTCAAGAACTCCTCCTAGGGTTACAGTCCGATCTGTGCCAAACTTTACATATTACATCTAAACAGCAAACCTAAAAAAAGTTGATCAGGGAAAGTTGCTGTTATGTAAAAGAAGTGAGTTACATTTACGCATATTTTAGTTGCTAAGTAGCAAAATGGGAAAATCTAAATATCTCATCCATAATAGTAGAGGTCCACCCATGTTTTATGGTAATTATTTGAAAATGTGGGCGTGGCTTATGATAAAAAAAAAGCCAAATAAAAAAACAAAACAAATCACTGAACCTCGCACTTTTAACCTACAGAGCTAAACACTGGACTGATTGAGACTTCCCATTCCTGTATCGACACGACACGGATTGTTGGGTTTGAATTACGAATTATTTCTAAACTCCAAGATCTATCATTTACTGTTCTTTTAGACACAGATTGGTTTAGATTTTAAAGTTAAATCAGCCGCTTGTTTTGCTCTTGTTAGCTATGGCTTCTCTTTCCCCCTGTGTCTCTCCCTCCTTCTCCTGCTCAGCCTGTGGTATGCATAGTTTTACCTCTGCCTCCTTTACAAGTAATGGTATGTGTAAGAAATGTAGTTTATTGGTAGCTTTGGAGGCGAGGATGGCAGAATTAGAAGTCCTGCTCCGCTCTTTGGTAAACAGACCAGATAGAGTCACCTAGCATAACTCAGGATAGCATAGCTCCCTCGGCATCCCCAATGCAGCTGGGAAACCAGGCCTGCTGGGTGACGGTCGGTAGGAAACATAGTCAGAAGAAGTTAGGGCTGGGCGATATATCGATATTTTTACAATATCGATATAAATTCCAAATGCGATATGAAATGAGACGCTATCGTAAAACTCGATATAACTCTTTTTGCGTCTTTCCTGTTTTGTTGTCCGACAACTCACAGACAGCCCCGCCCCGCCGCACTCCCCCTGTGAACACAGCTCACAGCCCCTTCACGTCGCTTCAAGATAGCAGCGGAGACAGGAAGAAAGCGGGAGAGAAACAGGCTGGTAAACAGAAAAGCAGTGGCTCAATCATGTGGAGATAGTTCGGATTTCAAGCGTCAGATGAGCAGCAGAATGTGTTATGTAGAAAAAGCCGAACACAAGTTCTAACGAAAGTTTCAAGCACTTAAAATCTTCAAACAGCGCAGAAAGATGAGTACGAACAGTGTGTTAAACTGCTGCTGCCACCGCGGCCGTGACGTCGCCTCAAACCCCTGCCTCTAAAAAAACACAACAAAACTATAGTTTTTAATGAATTTCGGCCACTGCAGCGTCTTGTACATGTCACCTGTTTAAACGGGACTCAGCTCTTCACAAATACACACAGACACAGGAAAAAAGTCAGCGGTCAGTTATGATGAACAGACTCACTGAAACACCAAAATCATTCAACACTGAGTGCTGCATTTAGAGCAGAACTATACAAACAAAGAAATAAAACTGGTTTCATAGGGCCCTAATCACATCGCTACATACATAATCGTTACTTTAACAGTGGAACAAGAGGCTTTATACAGTGCATAAAAGGACACTTTCTTTTTTTTAACAACTCTTAACTGATTAATCAGCAATGCATCTTTTTTTCCCAAAACTATTTCATATGTGTCAAATTTGTCTAAACTGCCAATAGTGTGTCATACATTAATAAAATAAATATAAATATAAAAATCATAAAAAAAATAACTAATTACATTTGGAACATGAACATTTGTCCCATAGTTGTCTTTTTGTAACTACTATATGGGATCAAAAAATATCGAGATATATATCGTATATCGCCAATTAAGTTAAAAATATCGAGATATGAGTTTTGGTCCATATCGCCCAGCCCTAGAAGAAGTCGCCCAAGATTCACCACCAACCTGTTCACGTTTCTAACAAGTTTTCTCCGCTCAGCGACACACGTGAAGTTAGAGACGCCAGCGACCATAGTGAAGTGTATTCTGGGAGCCAGAGCAGGCGACATGGAATCGTACCTTAAACTCCTGTCTAAGAGTAAACGTAAGCACAGTAAGATTATAATTCACGCAGGAGGTAATGACTACGCCAGTCGGAGGTCACTAAAATAAAACGTTGCATCAGTGTGTAACTATGCTACGATGTTGGACTCTGTAGCTTTCTCTGGTCCCCTTCCTAATCTGATCTGTGATGACATGTTTAGCCGCATGTCGTCATTTAATCGCTGGCCGTCTAGGTGGTGTACCGATAATACCGTGGGCTATATAGATAATTGGAAAACGTTTTGGAGAAGACCTGGGTTGATTAGAAGAGACGGCATCCATCCCACTTTGGACGGTGCAGCTCTTATATCTAGAAATATGACGCAGTCGCAGTCTTACACGCTTCTCTGCAGCTTCTCTACTGCCGTCACCCCCCCAAAACTATCAGCACCCAATAGAGACTGTGTCTGCTCCCCGTCCACCTAAATTATATAAATCAAAAATTAACACAAGAGGAGTGAATGATAAGAA
>JAUYWH010000009.1:1937689-1965165 GCA_034779795.1 Ctenopoma multispine | reverse complement strand
ACTTATCTTCAACCTACCATGCTGCCCTTTCATCAATCCCCAGGAAAATCAGGCCCAATTCACACGTCCACCAGGTTTAACGATCAGTGCACCCTTAACGACCCACTTTATGGGGGCAGGAGGAACTGTCAGCGGTGGGGTTGCAGCAAGGATGTGTCTACTTTAATTGATGTCTTTGGCAAAATTCCTTTGTAAAAGCACAAATTTTTAAAAAATTAAAAGTTGGATTTATCCGCGGTCCCGTCACTTCCTGTTTCGAACACCTAACTCTTTCTGATATGTAAATAACAGACAGCATTATTTGAAATAATAGAGATAGTATTATCTTGGGGAATATTTCAAGAAAGTTAAAATATGTTTGAAGTGATTTCTTTGTGGCTATGTTTAGGTTTAAATTAAGCAAGGAAGATAACACTGACCTTTACAGACTCAAAACGTCAGCATGGGTTTGTTGCCTTTACTTTATGCTTTTTAGTAGCAACAATTCCCTTGCAACGGAGCTAGTAATCATTACAAAATAGAAAAACACAGATTTTGTAAAAACTCATTGTGATTTACGCGCAGTATTAAGTGACGTCACTTCCTGTTTTAGTGTGTTCAGTGATGTCACTTTCTGTTTTTAAGTGTTAATCTAAGTGATTTGTTTTGTATTATGGGTTGATACTGTGACTTAGGACACCTAAAAAACTGCACTTCTATTTACTGTGTAAATACTGTTTGACTATAAGAGACAGAATGTTTTGTATTGTTTAATTTGCAGTTTTTACAATGCACACACACAAATATTGTTATAATGCAAGCTCAGAGTTTTTACAACCTGTAGGAGAACACTACAATGGTCTTGCAGGACGTGAGGCTCCTATTAAGTTACAGCTGGCTGAGCAGTTGTCTACGGATGCAGGCTCAACTTGACAATGCATAAAAGAACAACACATACCAAGCTATGTAAAAGAGGCACTAAAGGCAAAATTTAGATTTTCTAAACCAAGTAGGAGAACAACACAATGGGACCGCAGGACTGTAATCTTTTTAGATGTTCACTTTGCAAGGGATTTCGAGGAGCGTGGGGCAATGTGTGCCATATTCACTTGTACCCCTTTCATAACTGCACACAGTTCTAGTTATTATTATTATTAAGAATTTCTTTACCCTTAAATTAAGAGGTATAACGAAGGTATGATGATGTATGTATAAGACACTGGTGTTTACCAGGCGATTACTAGTTCCAAATGAGTTCTCTCTTTAGGCAGCCACTCTTTTTCTTTTCTGTGTCATACACTACTGTGCTGCTACAAAAATAACAAATACATTATTTAAATCTGTTAATTCATATACAGAGCTTCTTATTCAAAGTAATTCTGAACAATACCTTAATGACCACTGGGACCACCCTGGGTTTCAGATGATATCACAGATTATTTCACTCATGGGTAACATCCACATTACACAGTCCTTTATACACTGCTCAAGAAAATGAAGGAACACTTAGAAAACAAATCAATTCTCAATTAAAAAAAAAAAAAATGCTGATATCTCTACTGCTATGGTGTGGGCAATGTTTTAGGAACAAAAGAATTTTGCTTCATTTCCATTCAATTCAACTGTATTTGTATAGCGCCAAATCACAACATAAATCATCTCCAGGCACTTTTCAGTGTCGGGTTTAAGACCTTACATAGAATATATACAGTATATATACATATACAAAATATTAGAAAAAAACCCAACAATTCCACCAGAGCAAGCACAGGCAACAGTGGAGAGTGAAAACTCCCTTTAACGGAAGAAACCTCCAGCAGAACCAGGCTCAGGATGGGCGGCCACCTGCCTCGATTTGATGAAAATGAAAACAATCAACTTACAGAGGACATAATTTGAAGTCCCCAAGACATTTAAACTGAAAAACAGATGCGGTAGACTAGTCCAATTTGCTGAAATGTCATTGCAGCAACTCCAAATGGTAATCAGTAGTTTGTATCAGCGCTAACTTTATAAATTATTCATGATTATTAATTGACACCGATTCTGGATCGGTCAGTGTGACAGTGAATTATTTTGTGAACTATTCCACACATTGTGGTTGTGTGCTGCATCACAAATGTCTGCATATTTAAAATACAGAATAACACCCCCCCCATATACCCCCCCCCCATTAACAACCCCCTCTGCTACTTAACTGACCAGATCAATACTCCAGAAGTTTAACTTGATACAATACCCTGATTAAAAAGTGTTCCTTTAATTTTTTTGAGCAGTGTATTTTGGCATTTAGTTCATTGGCAGGGCACTTTTAATTGTGTTTCCTTTCTATGTTTGTTCCCACTCTCCAGGTGAGATGGCCTCAGGTTACATGTCCTCTTTTACCAGTATTGCCTACACACAGATGTGCCATAACTGTGCTTGTGCAAGAATGTTGCATCTATCAATATATATGGATGCTTCAGAATGTGAGTCAGTGTTAGCGGGCACTGTATCAACCAAGGTTTATTTGCTGTACTGAGTCAGTGAAAGCAAAACTTCCCTCAGGTAACTGACTAAAAAGACTGTTTTACTAAATAGAAAACTTTCCCCTAAGAAACTACAGAGAATTGGGTTTTGGATTTCTGTAACTATCTGTAAGATAATCACATGCTAGTCTAAAATGCCTTCAAGATGTTTATTTATTAATAACAAACCCAAGTGTCTGGTCGTATGGTGTCTAAAATAATATCACATTGGTTGTGCAAATACGATTGCAGTCCAATGTCTAAATCCACGAAAAAAAAGATTCCGGTAACATGCTATGCATGCTAAGCTACTATGCAGACATCTCATCACAACGAAGAGTCTTGGATACTGTATAGATACTTAGTACACATAGGTATGTTGGTGTTACTACACCAAACAAACAAATGTATATGTGGACCAGAATTATTCACACATAACTCTGCTTATAATATGAGCTCCAGAAGATATTACGTGCGAACAGTCTTGTTAACTGTAAAACAGTTTCCGAAAGAGAAAATTTCTCTTTCGAAAGAGCCATAAAAATGCTTGTACTGACTGTCAAAGCTCTGAATGTCAAATTTGATGTTGAACTGTCACACTAGCACAAGAGAATTTAGTATGCCACTTTGTATCAGTCAACTTACTGTCATCAGGTCTACCAAGTGAAGGTTGGTTAGTGCATCTGTTGGTAATATGTAAATTGACTGACACTCATTGTTGATGACAAAAATAAATAAATAATTAATAATAATAATAAATCGATAAAATCAAAGGATTGGTGCACACTGAATAAGCGATTATTTATTAAGCACACAATCTCTATTAAACACATTTTTTTTGTTGACCAAGAAGGCACATTTATTAGACACATTTTAGTGCTTAAAGTCATGCTGGCAAAGCAGCATGAAAACTAACAGACCTTTCATTCAGTTTACATTGGCAACCTGCAGAGTTGTAAGACAGACCACCTGGAGCTACTCTACAGACACTGACAACCTGCCCAAAAAACTATGTCAGTTCTTGGGGGCTGAAGGAACGGTCAGGGGTGGGGTTGTTACATCTACCCACACTAATCCCCTGCCTTTGTTTTACTTAACGAGCCTATTCAAGGCTGGTGTGAGGTGAAACCAACCTGGAGGTTAAATTTGTGGTCACTAGCCAACTTCCCTCAGATTGATAAAGTTCTGTAGATGCAGAATGAAACGTCTCTACTTGAAAGAAAGAAGTCCAGTTGCCATGACCCAATCTTCAGACTATGTCAGCTCTAGTCTTCAAAGCTTTAGCAGCATGAATCAAGAGAACCCTCAGAAAAAAAAATTCTCAGGCTGTCAGGGCCACATGTTTAAGCCTCAAGTTATTTATTTAATTCATTATAATAAAGTATTTACAGTTTCGGGCTCAGTTGTTCTCAATTACACATGATACAAAAAACAACAACAATTGATTCATGATTGAGTTCATGATACAAAAACAGGCCACCAATTTTGTGAGTGTGCCTCAAACCTGCACGGCATACAATCCTTCTCAAAACTTTCAACTTGAACTGACTGGATGTACAACCTTTTTTCCCACCGTACGTATACCTTAAATTTTGAATGAAGAGAAGAAGCTGTTCTCCTGTGCAATTATTGATTGTTGATTGATTATTCACAAATAAATAAATGTAAAGTAATAATAAATAAACTTTAATAATTGCTGTGGACAAAAAGTTTCCTTGTCAAGTTTGAAATTATTACTATGGTGAACATTATCTGAAGTAACGGAAATGATCAAAAGTCAACCAGCCATTTGCAACCTAAAATATGGAACACATTTATCTACGGTATACATTTTAATGACTTCATGATTTGGTTTAAATATTTAACAAACACAAAACACTCCATCAACATATTCTCATAGTATCATTGTAGCCCTGCTAGGTAACTGTATTAATTTTGATATAAAGAAGAAGTGTCAGTAGAGAAAAGTGTGAATTCATCGCAGCTTGAGGTTAGTGGAGCAGTCTACTTCCACCAACAATCCTAGGTAAGAGCCAAGGAGGGAGGTCACCTTCCACAGTAGAACACTGAAGATTATGATGGAGAGGCAGGATGAGGGCAGGGAGGAGATATATAGAATATAAAAAAATTTGCTATGCTTCTTTAATATTTCAGGGCAGCTACCATTTATCATTAGACAGTATCTCCGTCATACAGATTGATTGCAGTGGAGACAGTACCCTCTAGCTCTCTGCCACTGATACTGCTTGTGTTCGTTTTTCCCTCTATATTAAAAATCACATTTCTCATACACCTCCAGGATGTTGGTTCAAGTAATTTTTTCATCTAATGTAAGTACAGTATATAATGGTAAGTTTTTCCAGCTTTCTGGTATCGTTGTTTGGTTAAAAAAAATCTGAATCCTTTTATCCTCCTTTATGGCATACAGTAATTCAATGTGGAATGAGATGGGAGAATGTCATAATATTTGCTCCAGATGGAAACATCTTAACAACCACTGGATGACTTACCATTAAATATCCCACAGATATCCCTGGAGCCTAGATAAGGAACCCCCACTCGCAATCTAGTACTATCACTTGGTGAATTTGTCCAACCTCACAATCTCACTGAGTCCCTTGTAGCTACTCATTGTAAATCTAATACATAAATACACACATTATCCTGTTCAACTACATGAAGTGAACGCATTGTAAGTGAATATAAAAAATATAAAGGTCAGAAATGTAATACTTAAAACCCATGCTCAAAATCTGAGATGCTGTGATTTAAGAATGGTAACAAAGACTACTTCTATGACCATGATGCACTGATTGATAAACTTATCCGTGAACAAACTTTCCACCAAAAATTACCACAGCACTGAATCAGCAGCTTTATGACCACATTTTTTGGAATGGTTAAGCAACAAAATAGAATTCATAGTCTGAACAGCGATTATAAGAACAACTACAACGAAGGCCAACACACATATCTAGTTTAACAAGCACATAACCTATTAGTTTTATCAAATTACCTTCTTAAATCCTCTTTTGGGAATTAGAAACTGCAGTTATTAATACTTAGTAGTAGTTTGAATAGTAAATAGTTTGAATTTAAGTAATTTAAGATTTAATTAAAGGATATTTATGAAACGTTGACTGGAAGGGAAAAGTGGGTCAGACAAAGATACACAAGAAACAGGGATGACCACAGCCTAAGGAAACTTGTCAAGTAAAGGCACTTCAAGAACTTCAAGAAACCTTCACAAGGAGTGGAGTGCAGCTGGAGTCAGTGCATCAAGAGTCACTACACAAAGGGGTCTTGAGGAAATGTGCTGCAACTGTTGCATTCCTAGTATTAAGCGTCTGACTTGGGCTAAGGAGAAAAATAATTGGACCGTTGCTTAATTGAAGTTCATTATGAAGTTTCCACAGTTGGTGATGAATGGGGCGAGGTTATCTGCACGTATTGGTCCACTGCTTTTTTAACAGTGCAACGTCCAAAGACCAAAGTAAATACAGACGCACAAACACTCGCCCAGTTTCAGGCTGTTTGTGGAAAACATTGTGGATTTTGCACTAATTATCTGTTCTTACTTTTCATATTTATCTTGTCCACTATTCACCATTTAGTCCATTGACCCAAACCCTTACCCCAATTTTACTATTTAGTCCATTTCACTGTGCACATACACAAAGTAAAAATATAGATTTTCTTATTTTGCATGTAATTCCCAGGATACCGGACTGTGTGAAGGACTCAAATTTCATAATGTTTTTCTTCAAAGTGCTTCTAAAAAGACAACATGTAATGAAAGCTATTTATGAGAATATACCTACTTTACACAAAATGATAACGTTGAATAACCTTGAAATACTCCTTCAAGTGTACATCTAAAAAGATTATGAGGAAATAATGGAAGATAGGGATATTCAAAATCAAAATAAATATAGAACTGGAACCAGGCGTATTGGGGACACAGACTGGACACGGCCTTGTTGCGTGTGAGATTGACCCTGTTGCACAGCAACAGGTTAGAACACGTTGTAACACTAAATTGTTAGCATTAAGGTTAAAACTGTCAAAAAATTTGAAAAATATTCTCACATGACTAGCCCAGTGTCAGGTATATCATAATGTTAGGGGCATGAAAAAACATTAACTCTTTAAAATAAAAATTTTATTAACCCTCTGGAGTCCGAGGACACACTGGTTCATCTGACTACCTGTGTTTCTTTTCCCTGTAACATGCAGGTGTTTGGACTCATTTTGTCAGCACAATCTCAGCTATGTGTATTCACAGCAAGGATATTCATTTTAAAAAATCCAATTTTTGCTATTTTTTTTTATTTTAAAAACACTAAAATAAAGGTGCTTTTAGAAAAAAAGTGAAATAATAATATAGAAAAATAATAAGAATAAGGTTTAATAAAGTTATAAAACTGATCTTAAACCCCTGCAACTATGAAAGTTTTATCATCAAAATATACTGTGCTAAAAGTTAAAGTACTTACTTTTCATTAATCAATTAATTCCATTTAAAAATGATATATACTGTACAAGTATTAATTATTTATGTAATAATCCGTATAGTTCCAATTTTCCAAATGCAAGTTCAGCTAGTCAGTACAGTGACGTTTATTCTTAATAACTGAATAATGAAAAAAAATGCAACCGCCTAAAAATATCCAATAACATTATAGGGACAAGAGTGGGCCCCACTGGGTGGTTAATCCATAATAATACTTAATAATAATTTCCAAGTAGAAATTATATTTTGTATTAAGATTATTCATCTGTAAAGAAACTAGTAACACAAGCTGTCAAATAAATGTAGCTAGGAAAAAATTTTTATTTTTTCCCCACTCCTCCCATGTAGTGGAATAGATTTGTTAGAATTGTATTAATAGGAACTGTAAAAGTGGCTCTGAAAATTACTCTATCAAATTGTATTGTGTGAGCATTTAACCATTTATATACCGTTTCTGGAAGGATGTTGACTTTTTAGTCTTGACACTGGTACTGTGGCAGACCTACATTTTACATGTTTGTGTCATTTTAAAAATCTATCAACATTAATCTGACCTAGAATCAGATTCTAGTAAAAAAAATAAAATAACAAGGCAGAAGATTTGGGTGAAGTAGATGTGCATTATGTCAGTGGAGTTATGTGGAAGAGAAAAAGCAAACACTAACTTCTTGAGGGCAGCAATGAAGTACATGCTCTTGGGCAGCAGTAGGTAGACCTGGTCTGTGAGCACAGCATTAATGATCTTCTTGGCTACAAAGTCTGGCTTCAGGATTGGCATCAATCTGGGCCACCTGATGAAGTCACAAAAAAAGGGATTAAGAAAAAATAAAATAGCATTAACCACATAAAGTACAATTATTAAGTTTCCTGTTTTACTTGTGAAATGATTTGTGGCTTAGGGTAGAGAGACAGAGACATGAGGCAAAGAAACTGCATAAGGTGAACAAGGCAACTGTAAAGGCATGTTTCCTTTGTTGTTAAAGGCCAATTCATGGTTAGTCTTCAGCTGGACCAGAGCTGAGAAGCCATTTTCACAATGGTACGTTGTGCTAATGGTAAAATATGTTTGATTGAGCGGGGTACAATGGGGAGATACTCAGCAATGACTATATTACAAAATGTTAAACGAAAGTAAAAGTAAATTTTAATATATAATTAGCTTCATACTTGAATTTGGCCATGTTGTGGTGCTAGCTAGCATACTCTATGATGTAGCTGTATAACAAGGTTTAATAATAAAAAAATAAAAAGCACTGCACTGGAAAATAAATTATTTCATTCTTCTTTTGACAAGCTTGCTATTTGCTGGACCCACAACACACTTATGGACCACGAGCCACCAGGTGGAAGCCACTGCTATTAAACAACATCAGGCTGCTGCAAAACACACAAATACCTTAATATCATCAAATGAATAAAAAACATTACAATAATTACATACGCAAATGAAGACTAAAACAAAAGAACATAAATAAAATAATAAAATGTTGATATTAGTGGGAGGAGATGTTGTGGTGCATTGGGTTAATGGCACACTGATCTTAATGTAGTCTGAGAGGTGAAACACTGTATCACATTCCTTAAATCAAATACTTATCACTCACTTTATGTTTATATTCATATAACTTCTTCTTTGCACTATCCCACTGGTGCAACAGTGGTTGGTGAAAGTTTAAACAGTTTGAAAATTTAGACAATACACTTGAGCAATAAGACATCAATTCATGAGTCCAAATATTCAAGACTGAATATTATCTCTGTCTCAGAGTGAATCTTTGTTTTATGGCACCTGGTCATAAATTATCTGCTGAATCACAGCATTAGCCTGACACGGGTCATCCATCTGCTCCACACAGGTTTTCAAAATGTTGCAAAACAATAAACAAGTTTCAGCTGTAGCTCTGAATCTACATCAGAAAACCCCAAGAGTCGTGTGAAGAAACTGCAGAAAGGAGTCAGAGGGCAACATAAAAATGCTGATTTTGTAAAGTGACTTTGAGATAAGAGTATGTCTGAAAATTGACTCTTCAGTCCAGTATTTGTTTTGGTAATGTACACGAGAGGCACACACAAACATTTATCTAAATAATAACACCTGTCGCAAATGACACAAATGACTCAGACATTTTAATCCATTTTTAGTGTCATGATGTTTTCTGTGAAGAAGTGAAGAGCAGAATGTGACAGCCTAGGTGTTTGGTGCTGGCATAAAGCATGTGTCCTGGTGGCTTCAGGGGCCTGTTGGATAAGTGAAGGCTGTGAGACAGAAATAAAGATGGACACAAGTCTCCAAATACCTTTAAAACCTAACCCTTGGACATCCACAATGGCCCTGCAATAGTGTGTGTTTGTGTGTACTTCTGAATAGGTACAAAGAATAAAAAGACACTGACAGTCTACAATCTGCAATCTCCAACGTCCTCAGGCTTTGTTTTGTGTTTATGTTCAACAGTCAGTGGCTTCTCCATTATCTGTTTGAGCATCTGTGGTTGGGGATTTAGAGCTATTAGACGTTGGCCTAAATTGATAAAACCCACATCATTTATAAATTTTTATCTGAAAAATTTGATAATCTGCTGCAACGTTTGTAGTTTTTAATCAAACAACTTAAACAAGTTGTTTTTCACTTTCCTTTTGGGTATTCAAGAAGAAAAATCTACATTTCTGAATAAAAGTCTTGTAGGATGATCTGAGAAAGACAAAAACTCTAAGTACAGACTAATATGAAGATTATACAAGCAAAGACTTCATCCCTGATGAAGAGCAGAAAAATTGTTGACTTAAATATGCAAAAAAACAGCCGGATAGGCCTACTGTGGGGACAGTAGAGTAATCAAAGTTAAGCTGTTTAGTTAAGTTAAGTTATTTCAGGTTCCCTTTCCTACAGAACAGGCCTGTATGTTGTTCTTTTATTAAACAAACTAAACAGCCATGTTATTTAGTCTCATCTCTGTCTCTCTGTGTCACATGCAGCGATGTTAAGCCGCAATGCGCCCACACAAAGACACTCGCATGCACAGATGAACTCATCAGCTGACAGAGAGTGCATGTTGTGAATATGATTTTTAAAGCATAAAAAACACGGCCGCGGCGCATCAAAATAAAAAATGAAGGTAATTTTGCCTCACTGTGCTCCCTCAACGCCCCCACCCCCGGAGAAAAAAAAAAAAAAAAAACTGCGTTCACCCCCAGCCCCCCCAACACAGCAAACCTAGGGGAAACACTGGGGGTGGTCTTGGGGTACAGCATGCAGGAGGCACGCAACAAAAGCAAACTGTGTTAATCACAGTGTTTGTTTGTTTTTACAGCACCCAGAAGGACAGAAGTACAGTACAACAACAAAGGCTGCTCAACAAAATATTGATTATGGGGTGCTGCTGCTGCCTGACATTTCTTTTTGCTGTGTAGAATCATACAGCACAGTGAGAGAAAGACACAATGTGTCAAACAGCAAGTTTGAGGTACAGTATGAAATACTTTATGCTCCAGCGACTGCATGTCTGCGCTAACACCGCATGATTTCGAAAGTACTGTACAAAGTCAAAGACATTGTATGCAACTCTAAAATGATGCAAAAGAAAAAAATGGAGGTTTCGCTCTAACACAACCTTTTTACAGAAGAAACCACAGAAATTGTGGCTTGTCTTTACTAACACAGTGAATAACATGACTCTTTGATACAGTTGTTTGATAATCATTTTGCTCTATGTTATGCTTCATAAAAATGTTATGCTTCATCTTTTAGTTCTTCTCCTCTTATATTTCGATTCACTTCCTTGATTTATTTTCTTTCCATTGTGTTCCGCTTTAGCTCCTTACCTTCCAAAGCTATCATTACAAATGAGACCTTCTTAATCAACCTGCCAAGTTACATAAACTACAATTCTCATTTTCCCCTTCACTACACTTTACTGCTCTCATCCTTGTCTCAGCCATGACAAATCAGCCAATTTCACACAGGTTTTCACAGCACTGGCCATCATGGGAAGGCTGTAAAGTCCTGCTACATCTATTAGAAATACATACACACACTTCAATAAAGCCAGGAGAAGAACATTTTTAGGAATGTATCATCACAGGCCACATGATCACTAAAGCAAAGTGGTGAAAGTAATGTAAAAGAATTTATTACAAAAAGAAAATCTAACATCACAATCCAGAGTATAAAAAAAAATAAAAAAAATAGCAAGCTTTCTTCTGCGTCCAACTCTGTCCCAGAGAGTGTAAAGACTGTACAATAGTGCAACAAGCTAGCAAATTAATGGAAACAGAGCATGTGTGCAACCAGACAGCGACCTACGTCTTATAGGACTTACTCTACAGATACCGAAAGAAACTAAAAAAAAAAAAGAATTAGCAGACATCTCTTTACATAATTGTAGAAAATCATGAGCCTCAAAAGTGTGAAGAAACCTACTTGGTTTGACATCCATCGAACATTCCAGTGTTGATGAAGTATGGGCACACTATGGTGGTCTTAATGCCATCTTTCCCATTTGCCAGCAGCTCCAGACCAATGGACTCTGCAAAACCTACCGCTGCAAACTTACTGGCACAGTAGTCTGCAAGAAGAGGGGTCACAGGAAAAAGCAATCGAGAAGGATGATCATTTAAGTAGTTAGAGGTCAGGTAATGTGTAGTTGTTGTTGTACTTTAAGTATCATTCATGCACATTGTTACAGGACAGGAAATTACTAATCACTTTAAAACTTTTTTTTTTTTTTACCTCACCCAGAGGGATCATACCATTGATATGAATCCTCTGACCGACAACCTATTTAATGTGGGGAATTCATTAATCTGACCTATCAATACAATTACCCTTTGCCCTTTTTAATGTTATAGAAATTACACCACGCCATCTGCAGCGTGTGAATTCAATAAAATACTCTTCTGGCACTCGGGTTACCAGGTTAACCTCATAGTTTATCTGAAAATTAAGGCAGTAGTACTTTCAGTGGAGTACACAGCATCTTCTTAGTTTATCTTGCTATGTTTTGTAAGTCCAGTGAAAGTCCAGTGCTCCTCTGTTCCACATGTACAGCTGCCAGAGCTTGTTACATAATCTGACACAGATAGGGTTGTAGGTGATAAGGCGTAACACAGGCTAAAGGGCAACTCAGTCACTGAGAGTACAGAATGTTATTGTTCTAATGGGTTATTCTCATTAGAAACAAGGAAGATCAGTTACCAATGTACTACTTAATGTGTTATATTAAGAACGGTTGTAACGTTACTCTATCTCAACAGATGGCAGAAACCTTTGGGTTATATTGTGCATTCATAATTCCAAATAACGAAAAACAATTCTGCATAAACTTCATGTGGTGTGAATGCTTCTAAAGCAACTGTAGTCATTTATGCCAGGGAAGAACCTGCAGTTGTACAACTCGAAACTTAAACGGGATGGTTCAGGTAGTCTTGTGTCTACATTTTTCCACAGTATCATTTTTAAAAGTAGCATGACTTGGCTAGCTCACATAGCTTTAGCACAGATATATTCATTTAGTTGAGCAAAAGAAATGTCTACTGCTGCACTTGTGTAAAGTGTAAAAGTGTACATACAGTGTTTAAGGCACACTTGCTACAGTGCATACTGTGACTTTTCACTATTTAATAATACCTCACTATATAACTCCAAAGCACATTTAATGGTGAGTAAATCATTTGAATAATTTCATATTATCAAAATATAACTAGTATTATCAGTTCGTGTATGTCTTGTTCTGTGTTTCTTTGATGGTTTCATTAATTAAGGAAAGATCAAAAACAATTTAAACAGGGAAAAGGATCATTTTGAAATCCTCTTTGTGTGATTTTAGAACAGTTCAGTGTTATGAATGCCTCCCAATGGAGATTGTCTGAAAAGGATATTGTGTCTCACATAATTCTATGACACAGCTTTTTACTTCACATTTGAACAATTATAAAGCACATTTGGTCTCTCTCAGCATTTGACTCTTCACCATTTGAGTCTCATCAGCGGAGTGACATCACACATTGGTTATAAGTGATTCTGACACTTTAAAGCCTATTTCTATTCCCAGTGTTTGAATAATCAATGTACTCAAGAACCTCAATGAAGCGCGAATAAGAAAACCCAAAGTTATCCTATATATGCCAGTATTTTACACAGAGTTGTTCACATTAAACTAAACTAATTTCTGCTTGTGTGTGTGTGTGTGTGCGCACTTCTGGTTGGACAAAATTTGGAGAGCTTCTGGATGGAAGGTGAAAGGGTTAATTTGACAGTATAGCTCAAGATACAGTAGATTTTAGAAGGAATATATACTATGTTTACCCAACGTGTTGTGCTATTCTGATTACTGCACACATACCTTACTCTTAACTAATCCATGCTAGTATGACAGTATCAACTTTTCACCAAGTACTGCTGTAGTCTTAGCCTGCGAGAGAACCAGCTGTCTGCTTTTTAATAAAAAAAGCGGGTCTCTGGTTTAGTATTTTCAAATATGAGATCATTAAAAAAAATTAAGTGATAACTTTTTTAAATCTCCCAGACTTCCTTTATTTGCTGCTGCATAGCAAATAATGTGCTGAAACCACATTTTTTCTGACCTTTTTTCCACATTGTTGCGACCAACAATGCAACTGGTGTGTTAGGGCAAAACAAGCAAAAGAAAATTAGTATTGCATCTGAATAAATGATCGGAAATGGCAAAATGGATTTTACAGGTCTTTCATAGAATTGTTTCAAAAACACACAAGGCATTTAATCTACCCAGACTTTGAGGTAGGGGTGGGAATCTTCAGGCACCTCATGACTCAAATCAATTATGATTCAGAGGGCTGCGATGCGATTATAAAATGATTATTGGTACTTTCAAAGCAACTTTGACATTGCTTGCTCGATGGTCCTCTGGTTAGCAGTGGCAGCTACCATCGACTGTTTTTCTTGTGCCTCTGGGTGAAAACGTTCAATGTGGTTTCTCATGTTTGCCATGTTTCCAAAATATTTCAATTTAGTTTTACACAACTCACATAGTTTTATACAACTTCAGAAAAGCCAAAGTACTTCCAAATGCCTGCTTTTAATGTTGAGGGTGCTGGTCGTATATCTCACTCCTCCATCTCGTGTCTTTGTTATGTGCACCCAAGAGACTGTCCGGGCACTGCACTTCCGTAAATTAGAGTTCCGCTTTTTTCATTCCTCAACATCGCATTAGTAATTAACATTAATAAAATCGATTCACAATCTTTCTTTTTTTTTTTCACTTTTAAAGATGATCTATGATCTAAAAAAGATTTTCTCACCCCTACTTGGAGGTGTCATGGAAATAAATAACAAAACTCTACAAAAATACTAAATGTAATTTTAAATTAGATTCTGACCAATGTGGCCACATGACAATTAATAATAATAATGATTGAGTTAATGCAGCTGTGCTAAATGTGTAAAAATGTCCATTCTATTATCGTAATACTACTACTAATAATAATTATGATAGTTATTCTTCATAAATAATAAAATCTGCTGTGTGTTTAAAAGTACTTTTTTGGTCAAATGTATCAGTTTATGTCAGTTTAGATTACAAGGCCCCTCAGCAATTGTGACATATAAACCTTATTTTGGGGACTTTTATGTATGTGGTGACCACCACAACCACAGTCATCAGAGAAGCTAAAAGCACATTTTTGGAAATAAGGCAATTTTTTTTCAACTAATGACTAATTACATGACTCTTGATGACTCTCTAGATAATCTTGTTAGATTAGTACATGAGATTTCTACTACTGCCTGACCTCCATCATTCAATGCATCTGGTAGAAACCTGACGAGTGTCAGGCCTGTGTGTTGACTAAAATAAATAAGAGTAACAATAAATTGATTATTCAGGGATGTGAACATAGGGTCAACAAAGTGAAACAGGCTAAACCTGGCAGAACAAGTGTTAAAATAGTCTATAACTCTATCAAACAACACAGATTGTGACTTTTACACTTTACACTACAATGCAATTAACCTACTGTACTTCTACTCTAAACAATTATTAAATAGTGGCTTTGTTTGAGCTGCAAGAAATCAAGACCAAAAAACTGCACCTAAACAGTAGGCAATGAATTGAGAGCAAAAGAGAAGTAATCTGTGAGCATGGTTTAGTAATCTGTGTGAATGGTTTCACTTTTTCTTGTCCTCTCATGAAACCTTCAATGCTAAGTACTGATTCATGGTACTATACTTTATTAATGACAGGCATGATAAGGTTAGGAGGGGGAAAACCACAGAGAGACACACACCTGCCAATCCATTGACTCCTATTAGTCCAGCAGAACTGGCAATGCTGACAAGATGGCCGTGATTGTTGGCGATCATAGCAGGAAGAAAGGCCTTGTAGGTCTGAGCGGAGAGGGACAGAAAACAAATAAACCATCACAGAGATCGGACCACTTTCTAAAAATATCATGTAAATATAAAGGCTGACCAATAAAATTTTAATAAACTTGAGTAATTTCCAACAAATGTGTCTGTTCTGTGTTTTTGTTAACCTCCTTTCCGCAATCATTCTACTCAGCTAAAGCAATAACTGAGACATAAGGGTGGGGGTGGAATACACCGTAAAGGTAGCCATTTAGGAGATATCTGCACAAGATGACTGTGCAAAGACAGTTTTCAAAACTTAATTTACAACGTAGTGATATCCATTAAATATACAGATGAAGATAAAACACAACAAACCTTCAGCGACATTTGAAAAGGTGTCACTAAATCTAAGTTAATCTAAAGACATTAAAAGTTTACATATGGTTTCACTCTCTCAATATGGGTTACTGAGAGCATATTTTTGTGGAAAAAAATCCTGCATCAGACTGACCCAGAAGTGAGCCATTATGTTGACCTCCATTGTCTTCTCAATCAGGGAATCAGGAGCATCCATGAACTTCTTTCCTGTCACAATCCCAGCGTTATTCACCAGAATGCTGACATCACCCACCTCCCGCTTCACCTGCACAGAACAAAGAAAAACATCTGTTGTCACACAACAATAACACCTGCCTGCTTTCGTGGGGCAAGAAAATTAAATGTTCAGGCAAAGAAAATATTAAATAATAGAATGCCTCATCCATTTGTCTGGCCACATGTCACACAGTCCCTGGACAAGACAATGAACCTATGGTGCCTTATGGGGGCTGTCCATCCACAAGAATTTCTCCAAGGGGATTATTAGGGTATCAGTTATTTTTATATCACATGAAACATTAGTACTTCAAGCACTTCAAGACACCAGTGACATTAGTGGATCTGAAAGTGATTCTGGTGCAGCCACTCTGTCCGTCTCTGGGTTTGATCGAGAACGGGTCTCAGATCTTCCACAAATACGGCAGACAATAAGCAGAGAGAAAATAAACATTTCAGATAAAGTGCAACTTATTTGAAGTTATTTTTAGTTGACAACATCTGTGCTTGTTATTGTATCGATCTAGTGGCCTAGAACATATTAAACTGGCTGTATGTACACTACAACTTAGCAAGTTATGATGGACTGAATGAAAATATACAGAATAAAGTAGAAAACCCAACAGTCCCACTAGAGCAAGCACTGAGGCGACAGTGGAGTATGGATCTATGAGGTCTTTGATATATGATGGGCCTGATCATTAAATGCTTTGTATGTTAGGAAAAAGATTTTAAACTCTAGATTTAACACGGAGCCAATGGAGAGAAGCTAATGTAGGTAGAATATGATCTCTCTTGCTAATTCCAGTCAGAACTGCAGCATTCTGAATTAACTGTAGGCTTTTAAATGAGTTATTGGGACATCCTATCAGTAAGGAATTACAGTAGTCCAGTCTAGAAGTAACAAATGCATGGACTAGTTTTATTCTAGAAATATTCCTCAGGTGAAAGAAGGCAGTTCTACATATTTCTTTTATATAGCAGTTAAAGGAGATATGCTCTCATCGTCCGGAGCTATTACCGAGTAATATGATTAGATAAGGTGGCCCATGGTTTTGAGGCCCAAATAGAATAATTTCAGTCTTGTCTGAATTAAGGATTAGAAAATTACAGGACATCCAGGCCTTTATTTCTTTTAAACAAGCTTTAAGTCTGATTAATTAATTTGCTTCTCCTGGTTTCATGGAAAGATATAGCTGGGTGTCATCTGCATAACAATGGAAGTTTATAGAGTGTTTCCTAATAATATTGCCCAGTGGAGACATGCATAAGGTGAAGAGAATTGGTCCAAGCACTGAGCCCTGTGGAACTCCATAACTTACTCTCGTGTGTCTGGAGGACTTATCATTAATATGAACAAATTGGCATCTATCTGACAGATAAGATTAAAACCATCTTAGTGCTGAATCTTTAATCCCAGTGACATGTTCCAGTCTGTGTAGTAAAATTTTATGATCTATAGTGTTGAATGCAGCACTAAGATCTAATAAGACAAGATTTGAGAAAAGTCCATTGTCTGAACCTAAAAGAAGATCATTGGTGACTTTAACCAGTGCTGTTTCTGTACTATGATTTACTCTAAATCCTGACTGGAAATCTTCATACAGGTTGTTCCTGCGAAGGTGATCACAGAGCTGCTTTGCAACAGTTTTTTCAAGGATTTTAGAGAGAAAGGGCAAATTGGATATTGGTCTATAATTGGCTAAAATACCTGAGTCAAGAGTAGTTTTTTTCAGGAGAGGTTTAACTACAGCTACCTTAAAGGCCTGTGGAACATAGCCTGTTAGTAGAGATATATTTATCTGCTCTAATATAGACATACTAATCAATGGACTCTAACAATGAATTAAATGGTCTCAGTGTTGAGACCATTATTATCAACATCTACATGAATGTTAAAGTCACCCACCAATTTTCTTCTCCAAAATCAAGAAAATAAGGGTTAGGTGTTAGTTAATGGAAACACTGTGATCAAATAGAATGATAATGTGACTGTTGTGAGTTGTTGAAACTGCTGAAACACACAGTCCAGTCCGTTTTTTAAACTATATCAGACTCATGTTGGCTTGGTCTCTGCCTTCTAGCTTATCTAAAATTAGCACTACCTTTGACCCAAAGACATAAAAAAAAAAAAAAAAAAAATCACTTTTACTCTGTCAGTTACTGCTAAACATGTGGTGTTTCTGTGTAACTGATGAGGGTATTTCTTTCTGTTCTCTATCAAGATGGTGGTTATGCAACTTGAAAGGCATCTGTTAATTGAATACGGAATTCTGTTAGCCCTCTAATAGTAGGCACATCATGTTGAAGCACATGGTCTGCAGAGGAATTTGGTGACTAGATTTTTGTCTTGTCCAGTCTGGTTAAGAGGAGTCAACACTCATTCTAACACAGCTTGAGAAGTTCCTTGTAGAAAACCTGCTGGAACAATGACCACAGCACAAACGGTTTATGATATTTATAATTTACTCTAGTAAATTATCAGTGTCTATCATGCTCCCTGTGGCTGTACAGTATAATGAAGTGAAGGAGAAGCTTTGGTATAAACAACATGGACAACAGATTCAGTAACCATCATCAGCACAGACTCCATTATTCTCAGAAGCTAAAGAACTTTACCTGGTCCGCCACTCTGTAGACCTCATTTTTGTCACTGCAGTCACACAGATAGTAGTGGACTCTGCTGGCTCCGCTGTTTTTAGCCAGTCTAGCTGTCTCCTTCATCCCCTCCTGGTTAATATCCCACAACACCAGCACAGTGTTGAGAGCTGCAAACTCCTCAGCCATGTGGCGACCAATCCCACTACCTGCCCCGGTGATAAGCACTACCTCGCCACCTACGTTCTTCTTCTTCTTGGGCACAAATAGGTGGACGAAAGATTCCACATTGTACCAGATAGAAAGCAGGAGGACTTGGATGGTTTCCAGGAAAAAATTCATGATAGATCTATGAATGAAAACAAGAAAGATAAATTATATACTTTATGAGGTAAATCCAAGTAATACATTGAAATATTTGCATAATGTTAAAAGTAAATTACATAAAAGTTTTTGTCTTGCCGAGTTCATCAATAATTTCTACAATATCACACTACACCTTTTTTCTGGCTTTTCTCCACAGTCACAATATACTTTTATGTTCGTTTGAGGACAAGTACAAGCAAGTACAAGTACAAGCACAATGCACAAGTGTCATTATCATCAAACAGGCCATAACATTACCATCTTACAATATGTACAATAATTAAAAACAGTGTAAATATTTTTTAGAATTAGGAATACTGACTAATTCTCTAATTACATAAGGCAGTTTATTCCACTTAAAACAGAATTTTTCAAAAAACTACTTTTGGCTTAAGTTATAACTAAATTACAGTTCAACCTTGACTGTGAAATTAAATGTTATTAAATGTCATGTATATATGTTACATTCCTGACATTTAGCTAATCTGTTATTAGCAAGACTTTCTACAAATATCTTGCATGCCCATTAAGACCTTCAGGCCTACTGTGCATGTATAATGAACTACTGAAGGCAGTAGAAAAAACACAATTCCCTCCCCTTCAACGAGCTTTAAATTGAGTAAAAGTAATGGAAAGTTACTGTGAATAGTATTAATAAGGTAAAACACGTGGAAATAGGAGGATTTACGTTACAATTACTCCCTCTAGGTATATATCTGTTTTCTCGTCCTAAGTGAATTGACCCAACGTTACCGGTAGAGTTAAGGTTAAGTTACCACATGCAGCAAATACCTTTAATAAAAAACACATAGACACATACGAGTAAAACGACTTACCAAGATACGAGTTTTAGTGTAGCAGCTAATGTTAGTGAGTCAGTTTGACGGTTTCTCTCTCACTCTGTCCCCGCTTCACTTAACCCAGCCCTACGTTACTTTAACCGGGACCTTTGCTCTAAACTCACACACAAGGTTACGACAACTAAGCTTTTCTCCGGTCAAACGTGCTGTTAATGGAACTTACAGCGTGCGCGCTTCCTGCTCTGAGAGTCAGTCAACTGTGCTGGGCGTTGCCTGGTCCGTTGCCTCCGGTAACGGTGAAGGTTTTTATGCGTTTTTGTAGCCTACGGGGGGAAAACAACAGGATGTCACATCAAACACAAGCGTCACTCAACATGGCGGTGTCACGTGACGGCCGAGCGACCATTCTCAGCCTCGCCCGTCTACTCCCCCACGCGATGTATTGTGGGACTTTGTGGAAAGAAAGAGAGAGAGAGAGAGAGAGAGAGTGTGAGAGAGAGTGTGTGTCTGGGTCTGTGTCTGTGTGTATGTATGAAATGATCATCAATTATCAATATCCAAATGACTTTCTTAAATTCTTTACAAAAAGGCTCTTATTGTGAAAATCTGACTCTTAAATGGTCTGCACTTATATAGCGCTTTTCTACCTAGACTGGTACTCAAAGCACTTTACACTGCTTCTCATTCACCCATTCACACACACAAGCACATACACATTTTTTCACAAAAGGACTCTTATTGTGAAAATCAGATTCTTATTATAAAGGTTGACTGTCAGAGTGGAGTCAGGTGTGTGTGTGTGTGTGTAATGATCATCAATTACTTGATTTGTCGCACAAAACTCTAATTGTCAAAATCAGACTCTTATTTTGAAGACTGACTCTCAGGGTGGAGTCAGACATGTGTTGGTCTGTGTCGGTGTGAAATACACATCAATTAGCAATATCCAACTCACTTCCAACCTGGTTTATTGATTTTTCACAAAAAGACTCTTATTGTAAAACTCAGACTCCTAGTGTGAAGGTTAACTCTCAGGGTGGAGGCAGACGTGTGTGTGTGTGTGTGTGTGTGTGTGTGTGTGTGTGTGTGTGTGTGGCAGATATCGACAGTCTGTGCTGTGGGAATCTCGTGTTTGGTTTTTGGCAAGTTGCGTTGCCATGGTAACTCAAAATGCCAACTAACCTCAATAGGGAGCACGTCATGACAAAGTCGGTCGATTTGATGTATAACATGTGTGATAGGATTCCCCAGTCTGTCAGTCTGTGTGAGCTGAGCAGGAGTTAGCATGCTGCCTTATGTTGCGACGGTGATGGCCTCACAGAAAGTGACAGGAGAACAAACAGACACACCTGCACCTAATCACTGTTTTTTACACAGGAGAAGGGATGACAATTGGTCCTCGCCGTTCAAAAACTATAAATCCTATCGTTATAAATAGCATATTGGCGTAAACAGGACAAGATACCCTCTCTGTCCATGTATTTTTGTAATTAAATTTTTGAAAATTAGGGTTTGGCGGCGATCTACAAATACAGATCATCTCTGGTCTGGAAGAGAAATTGTGAACAAGTGTGTGAGCTTCACACACTTGACCATTTAGTTCGAAAACTGTACGTCCTGTCACCATAAAAATCATATGTGTCAACACAGGACGAGATTTCCTCCCATTTTATGTACAATTTGTTTATGAAAGATGAAAATTGACTGAAGGAGAGAAGAAATCACTCACCTGAAACTAAAACTGCTCAAATTCAAAAAGTATAGAAGATATGAAAAAGCTGTTTTACAGGGGAAAAGCTGAAAGTCTCTGGACTCGTTTAAAGTTCGAATGACGTCTCTACGACAAAGTATGGCGATATACCATGAGGAAGAAGGGAGGAAAGTTGATGAAATGACTCCTTCAACTGCTATTTTTTGATGAAAAAATGAAAAAAAATTTTTTATTATTAATTATTTAAAAATTATATAATATTTTTACAATAAACATAATAGCACACATGGGGGGACCGAGTCGGTCGATTTGATGTATATTTTGTGTGGGTTGTCTCACACAAGAAGATCGGGATGTTTCATTGGCTAGAGGGCAATACTAATGTAATGGATTACAAGATACACAGGCACTGAGTGAGTGTTAGTAAATAGACACGCACACACACACTTTAAAGAAATGCTCCCTGATGAACCCCAAATCCATCTCAATGAAGCCTCAGCCAATCAGAGAGACGGACATGGTTAGTAACGTGGTGATTGAGTTGTTCTGCCAGCTCTTCTCCCCTGCCAGATTGTCTGCCAACACTCAGTGTGAGCAACTCTCCAGCCTTTGACCTGATGTATTCTTGTGTACCGACACCCGCCTTGCAAACCTGACCCTGGAAACCTGGACACCAGACCTCGGCTCTGTAAGTCTCTCACACCTCGGACATTGGATATTGGATACTGGAGTTCGGATTGGATTTGGATTTCTGTTGTTTGGCTTGTTTGGACTGTCTCCTTTTCCCCTGTTTCTCTGTCGTCTCATGCCTCGGAACCAGCATTTGGACTCATACCGCCCCAGCTAGGACTCTTTGTCGCAAGTAATCCTGTGTTTGACTATTACTGGACTCGGATCTGCACAACTGTGAACTGGACTAGATTAGAGTGTGGAGCTGAATTTGGATTTGGAGTGGGACCTCTGCCTCTGTGTGTTGTGTGCTGCCTGATCTGTACTTACCTGTTTCTCTTCTCCTTGCTGCCTCCGTGTGTCCCCACAGTGCTCAACCCCTGCACCGTGTTTCTCACCAGAACTTACCTCAGGACTCTACCTCCAGTCATCCGCTCGGCTCACCGTCATCTCCCGGCCGCACTCAGCTTTGAGGACTCGTCTCCCGCCTCTGGATCCTCTGCTCAGACTCCCCTTCAAAATAACCAACACACACCCCTTGTCTTATAATAAATACTTGAACCTTCCGTCTGTCTCTCTCTGGCATCATTGAGTCCACACCGCAAACCTTCACAGTTAAAGCCAGTAGAGAAGATTGGTGTAGTAGTAGTAGCCTCTACAGGTCAGAACTAATGTAATGGATTACAGAAAGTACTAATGTAATGGATTACAAGACACACAGACACTAAGTGAGACGCACACACACACACACACACACACACACACACACACACACACACACACACACACTTTGAAGAAATGCTCTTGATCTTTAGAGCCATCTCCATTAAGCCTCAGCCAATCAGAGAGAGGGATTTACCATGATGCTTACACAGACCCAGAGTTTTTAAACAGACACAGACACAGCTGCAGCTCATTAACGTGTCTGTGTACGTTTCTTGAAGGTGCTTCAAAGGGTTAAAGTCTGTAGAGAATATTGGCGTGGTAGTAGGTTCAGCTACAGGTCAATACTAATGTAATGGATTACAGAAAGTATTAATTTAATGGTTACACAGACAGTGTCCAAAAGAACACACATGCAGCAGCACTTCATTGATGTGTTCTTATAACAATCTCTTATAAAACTCTTATAATAAGAGACTGAAGTTGAGAAATAGACACAGGCACTGAGGAAGATAAGTTGCCATAGTAATGGTCAGTTAAAGCTGTTACATTTCTGTGTCTACAAACAGGGAAAATAGAGGGAGGAATAGCTCCACTAAATGCTTTAAAACGGTAACAATATAACATATAACAATAACAGTTGGTCATATTGGAAAAATTCCAAGACTTGAAGCAACCCCAACACTTCAACAAACACACTCGTATATTTTTGTGGGGTAATTCAAAGAAATGAGGGTGCAGTGGCGATCTACAAACACAGGACATCTGTGATTTGGATGAGACTTGGGAGAGAAGTTTTAACATTGAAGTAAATAGGCTTTTCAGATGATGAGCCGTTGACTGTTGGCCACAGCATGCGAAAACTGGGAGTCCTGTCACTATAAGAATCATATCAGTAGAAAGAGGACAGATTTTCCTACCTTTCTATGTAGAATTTGTTTATGAAAGATAAAAGAAAAAGAAGAAAACAAGCAAAAAAAGTTGATAAAAGTTGAAGGACAGATTTTAGATGGGTACACTCGAGCTGCACCAACATTCCGCAAAACACACTAATGGAAGAGTTGAAAACGGATCAAAAATCACCCAAAACGTAAACTGCTAAAACTCAAACGTATAAAAGAAAATAGAAATGCTGAGTCATGGTTAAGAACATGTAGTGATTGAGCTGTGTTTGTGTGTCTGTGTGTCTGTCTGTGTGTAGGCTGGTGAGTCTGACACAAGGAGTATTAAAAGAAGTTACTTTACTTTACTTTACCTTACTTGGCAGACGCTTTTATCCAATGCGACTTACAAAGGAGAAGACACCAGCAATTACCATTTCGGTTTCTGTAAATTCTAGGCAAGCATCAAGGATTTAAACTCAATGTGAACAGCTACTAGGAGCCAGTGGAGACAGGTGAGAAGAGGTGTGACATGGGTGTATTTCGGCTGCTTGAAAATGAGGCGGGCCGCCGCATTTTGGACCATCTGGAGGGGTTTGATGGTGATTGCAGAAACTCCAGCCAGGAGAGAGTTGCAGTAGTCAAGTTTAGAGATGACCATTGCCTGGACAAGGAGCTGTGTAGCCTGTTGAGAAAGAAAAGGCCCAATCTTATGGATGTTGTAGAGAGTATACCTAAAGAACGGCGCAGCAACATTTTTAGGTTCAGTTTGTCATCTATCTAAACTGCAAGGTTTTTGGCAGACTTTGTGGGTGTTATTTTTAGCGAGCCAATTTGGATTGAAATGTTATGCTAAGAGGAGTTGCTGCCTGTGAAGATCAAGATCTCAGTGTTGGATAGTTTCAGTTGGAGGTGTTGCTCAGACATCCACACCGATATGTCTGGGAGACAGGCTGAAATTTTTGTTCCTCTGGTGGGAAGGACAAATAGAGCTGAGTGTCATCAGCATAGAAGTGATATGAAAAGACGGTTACCTTAGAGAGTGTTGATGTCTCACCTCCCCACGATACCCGGAGGGACCTATCTTGAAGATAAGAGGAGAACCAATTCAGTACGTTTCCTGTAATTCCTAAATCTGACAGTGTGGAGAGAAGAATCTGGTGATTAACCATGTCAAAAGCGGCAGATAGGTCCAGAAGGATGAGGACAGAAGATCTGCGAGCAACTCTTGCAGCACGAAGGTCATCCACCATTGCCAGGAGGGAGGTTTCAGTTGAATGTCCTTTCCTGAAACCAGATTGAAAAGGGTCAAGTAGATCATGCTCGTGGAGAAATTAAGAAAGTTGAGCCAGAACGGCTCTTTCAAGAATTTTAGAAAGAAATGGAAAATTGGAGACTGGGTAGTAGCTGTCTAGAAGAGAAGGGTTGAGTGTGGGTTTTTTGGGCAGAGGAACAATGTTTGAAGGCAATGGGAAATGTTTGGAAATGTTCAGGAGGCGGTTGAAGGTGGAGAATAGTTTGCAAGAATCTGTGCAGTTGCTTAGGATGTTAAGGATGACTGATACTTACTGAGTTCCGCCAGGCATTTGGATTTCTTCCATTGCCTTTCAGCTGCACTGAGCTGAGTCCTGTGGCGGCGAACCTCATCAGAGATTCACGGAGAGGGTGGGATTACACGAGTAGGTTTCGAGGTGAGAGGGCAGAGGCTGTCAAGACAAGAGGTTAGTGCTGAGCAGAGGGTATCTGTAGCACTGTTAGGGTCTTGAATAGAGAGAAGCTCAGAAGAAACAAAGAAAGTCGAGTAGCTGAGAGGGTATGGAGATTATGACGGAAACAAGTTAAGTGTGATGTGGATGAAGTGCGTGCCCTGGGTAATAGTCTGAATTGAATGAAGGAGTGGTCAGATACATGTAGAGGAGTAACAGATGCGTTGGCCGTGGAGCAGGTTGAGGTTCAAGTCTCCCAGGAGCACAAGGGGTAGATCTTCATCGACAGTAGTGGATAGAGTTATATCTAGTTCCTCCACAAAGTTCCCCAGCGGTCCTGGAAGACGATAAACAACAACTATGAACAATTTTAAAGGGTGTGTAATAGTTACTGCGTGAAATTCAAAGCTGGTAGTATGAGTGGCAGACACTGGAGTAAATCTCCATTTCTTGGAGATGAGCAAGCCTGTGCCACCTCCCCTACCAGTGGGCCGGGGGGTATGAGAGAAGTAGAAGTCTGTGGAAAGTGGGGGCGGATCCAGTTCTCCGTCAACGCAAGTACTTGGAGGTCGTGTTCAGTTGCAAAGGCGAGAATAAAGTCAGCTGTGTTAACCGCCGACTGACAATTCCACAGCCCTAACGAGTAATCGGGGTGACAAGATGAGGCCTGCGAGAGTGTGCACAGGTTGTGTGGGTTGCATGTTTGCAGAGTATTGAATCTGAGAGGACGCCTAGAGAGAATGACTGGTATGTTCTGCACGGACATGGTCAGAAGAAAGTAGCAGGAGAAGAACATAAGTGTTTTACCTGTCTTTACTGCTCGGCTGAGTCGCGCAGGACAATCGTAGGCCTTCACACAAGGGGGATTCACACAGGGCTGGCGCTTCCGCTGATGCGGCAGCGTTCAAACTGAAACTGACGCCGGACAACGACAATACTAACAATAACAATAGCAAACGAATGGCGAACTTTAGCAACCCTTGCCACAACAACAAAAACACAAGCACTCTTACTATCTGTACAAGCTAATCCAAGAACAGAGTCAAAGTTGATTCACTCACCTCTACAGAGAACCACACGAGAATGTTTACCGCTGTGTCTGTTAAAGCCAGTAGAGAAGATCAGGGTGATGGTTGTGTCTGCTACACGTTAATACTAATGTAATGGATTACAAGGCACACAGGCACACACAGCTGCAACTCATTAATGTGTCTGCAAACAGTGAAAATTCAGAGAGGAATAGCTCCACTAAATCCTTTATAACTGGTCATACTGGAAAAATTCCAAGACTTGAGGCAAACAAACACTTGTAGTGTAGTTTATGAAAAATGAAATTTGACTGAAGAGGAGAAGAAAACAAGTAAATAAAGTTGATAAAAGTTGATGGACAGATTTTAGAGTGGCACACTCTAGCTGCACCAACATTATGCAATACACACTAATGGAAAAGTTGAAAATGGATAAAAAAATCAACCAAAACGTAAACTGCTCAAACTCAAAAAGTATTAAATATACAAAGAAGCTGATTTAAAGTTAGAAGGTTGAAAGTTTCTAGATTTGTTTAAAGTTGAAATGACGTTTATGCGATGAACGTTGACGACACAAGATGATGAAAAGAGGAAAGTTTATGAGAAGTTGAACGATGACTCCCATAGACGGAAGAAAAAGATGAAAAATGATGAATAAAATGAAAAGTATAAAAGATAACGTCGAGAAAAATAAAAGAAGACATATGTTTTGAAGTTTGAACGATGTTCGACAAAGCATCTGGGTCGCATTAATGGACGAAAAACAATCTGTCCTCGTTCCACTGATATGATTCTTAAAGTGATAGGACTCACGGTTGTCTCATGCCGTGACCAACAGTCGGCACCTCAACTTTGAGCAGCCCATTCACTTCAATGTTAAAACTTCTCTCCCAAGTCTTGTCCAAATCAGAAATGTCCTGTGTTTGTAAATCACCACTACACCCTCATTTCTTTGAATTACTTCATCAAAAGATATAGGTGAGTTTGTTAAGGTGTTGGCGTGCTCTGAGTCTTGGACTTTTTCCAATATGATCAACCTTCAAAATAAGAGTCTGATTTTCACAATTCAATTCAATTCAATTCAACTTTATTTATATAGCGCCAATTTACAACATAAGTCATCTCAGGGCACTTTACA
>JAUYWH010000009.1:1925741-1937589 GCA_034779795.1 Ctenopoma multispine | reverse complement strand
TCTGAAAGCTGAGAACACAGATAAAACTATTTAAAAGATTAAATGTTACTGTCATAGATTAATTAATTACAGAGCTCCTCCATTCAAATCGGACAAGTGAAAAAACGTCTAAAAACAGCTATAAAAAGCTTAATATCAGAAAAAAAAATCATTGATGACACAGTCCTAATAAAAAATATTTTTTCTGTTGAGTTAATTGTGTAAAATTGAAAAGTATTACCACAGTGTACAGGTACCTGCAGTGATTGGAAGAAAAAAATCTGTCTGCTAATATAACACAAAATTAAACCTAATTTAAAAAAGGTTTTACATGATAGTACAATATGTTATTGATTCAGAATGACTTTACATCTTTAGATTTATACCAGTATTATCAGTGATACTTACAGGGAGCTGGGGAGCTGTAGATGTCTTGCAGACAAAGTGACTTCCTGTGAACCCATAATTAGAACGACGCTGTTACCTGTCTTATATAGAGCTGAAATTGACAGCAATGCGGGGGCAGTTCTGAGGTAAGATTTTGTTGATCCCCAGGGCGGTTAAGGGGTGCCAAATATTTAATTAATGAACAGTTTCCCATGGTGTCATATAACTTCTTGATTTTTCAATAATTATATGAGTGCCGAAGGGTAAACAAACATTACTCAAAGTCACGGAACAGGATGTAATTTTGTCTTGTTCTGTTAGTTTGTGTTAATTATAGTGATGCTAATGACATTTTTCTTTGATTCCCTTATGGAAATACTGGCTTTTATCAGTTTGTATCAATGTGGGCATACTGACCCCATCTGCCTCTGAATTAATACATCACACTAACTTAGAAAGAGAACAGGCCACACTGTGGTTTAAAAACATTGACTTATTTTTAGATTTAGATTAGATTCAGCTTTATTGTCATTATCAGAATCAGAATCAGCTTTATTTATTCACCAAGTATGCAGCACATACAAGGAATTTGCTTCTGGTCTTTTGTGGCTCTTCTAGGACAGTACAGACGTGAAAAACAATAAATTATAGACTAATTACAGACAGTAAATTATAACCAGAGTGGCACATCGACAGAAAGACAGTTTGTGTGGAGCAGATACAGGAACAGTAATCAGTGCAGTGTGTTGGATTGTGTGCAGTTTGTGTCCATATAGCAGCAGCAGTCAGTTGTTCATGAGTGTTATGGCCTGAGGGAAGAAACTGTTCCTGTGTCTGGTAGTTCTAGCAAACAGACCTCTGTAACGTCTGCCAGAGGGGAGAACCTGAAAGAGGCTGTGTCCCGGGTGGGAGGGGTCTGTGCTGATTTTCTCTGCCCACTTTCTGACCCTTGAGGTGTAAAGGTCCTGCTCCTTCTCTGCTGTTCTGACTGTGCGCTGCAGTCTGTGCTATTATACACTGCCTGGCCAAAAGAAAAGTCACCAACTGGATTTAACTAAGCAAATAGGTACAAGCCTTGTTTTGGGTAATTACTGCATGGGCGATTATCTTTCAACAGGCAACAAGTTATTCATCCCCAACTGGTGCAATGAGTTGCTTCTCATTTCTTAAACAACCATGTCGAAAGATACATCTCGTGGTATTGGAAAAGATGTTAGTCTGTTTGAGAAGAGTCAAATCATTGACATGCATCAATCAGAGAAAACATCTAAGGAGATTGCCGAAACTACTAAAATTGGGTTAAGAACTGTCCAACGCATTATTAAAAACTGGAAGGATAGTGGGGACCCATCGTCTTCGAGGAAGAAATGTGGCCGGAAATAAATCATGAATGATGGTGATCGGCGATCACTTAAACATCTGGTGAAATCAAATTGAAGTAAAACAACAGTAGAACTCAGGGCTATGTTTAATAGTGAAAGTAAGAGCATTTCCACACACACAATGCGGAGATAACTCAAGGGATTGGGACTGAACAGCTGTGTAGCCATAAGAAAACCTAAAGAAGGTCATGTGGTCTGAGGTCCAGATTCACCCTGTTCCAGAGTGATGGAAGCATCAGGGTAAGAAGAGAGGCAGATGAAGTGATGCACCCAACATGCCTAGTGTCTACTGTACAAGCCTGTGGAGGCAGTGCTATGATCTGGGGTTGCTGCACTTGGTCAGGTCTAGGTTCAGAAACAGTATGTGCTCCAAGAACGAGGTCAGCTGACTACCTGAACATACTGAGTGACCAGGTTATTCCATCAATGGATTTTTTTCTTCCCTGATGGTACGGGCATATTCCAAAATGACAAATTGTGAAAGAGTGGTTCAGGAAACATGAGACATTTTCACACATGGATTGGCCACCACAGAGTCTAGACCTTAACCCCTTTGAGAATCTTTTGGATGTGCTGGAGAAGGCTTTGCGCAGTGGTCAGACTCTACCATCATCAATGCAAGATCTTGGTGAAAAATTAATGCAACACTGGATGGAAATAAATCTTGTGACATTGAAGAAGCACAATACCACAGTGAATGCCAGCTGTAATCAAAGCTAAAGGCGGAAATATTGGAGTGTGTGACCTTTTTTTTTGGTGGCGACTTTTTATTTGGCTGGGCAGTCTACATAGTACAAGTACTAAAAGTACTAAAACAACGAAATGCAGTTTGGCATCTAACCAGTAGTGCAAATAGTAGAGTTATACAGTTGCAAGGAAAAATAAGTGAACGATTTCATGGTTTTCGCTCAGTGTTCAACCGTCACATTTATTTATTCTCAGCGAGAATAAAAACATCCATTTAAATATAAACATGACCTTTATAACAGGTTTTGACAAATCCATCTCTTCCACAGAACTACCCACATTGTCACCTCCCTGACAACTGTCTTCTCTGAGACCAGATAGAGTTGTTGTTACAGCATGGCACCAGTGTTGAGCAAGTTATTTTGGATGATTTATATTTGCAAAATGCCAGTAAGTTCACACAGCAAAACCTCTTTCCAGTAAACTTTGGACTTTGTGTAAATATAAAGATAAGGCAATGATTTGCAACCTGTTTGCCTGTAAATAGTACAAAGATGTTCCTTAAAAACACACAATTCTGTGATGAAAATCACTGCATGAGCTCAGGCAGCTCTCTGAAAACTATTGTTGAAGCTGTGTGTCGCCTTCGTGCTTCAGTAAGAATCTTGCTAAAGTTGCAATGGCAGTTTTAGAAGGTCAGACCACAAACACATCACATTCAAAGGGCACAGGGCTTAATTGCACACAATCGCCCACATACACCCAAACAGGATTACAATGTAAGTCTATGAAGTCTTTGTAATATGAAAACAAATATGATTGATTGATGATCTGTTGTCCACAGTCACTTTTTAATGGGCTGTTAAACACAATCATCTGTCGTGTTATTAAACTGTAAACAAAAATAAGTATCAAAATCTCACACAGGTACCGTCACTCTTTTGTTCATGGTTGTGGGCACAGAAACCATCCACTTTAAGCCACTATGGCATGAATTTTATTTTTTGGGGGAAAAAATATTTCATCCATTTTTTGGGAGCTTGGTGGTCCCTGATAAAATAACAATAATAAAATCTGACCCCCACCCCAGCCCCACAAGTCAGATTTGGGTTTTTTGCCTCAGGGCAACACAGCGCAACGAGGGTTCAAAAACTTCAAGGTTTTCCAGTGATTATGTAAAGTGGTATCTTGGTCAAACAAACAATATATTCATTATAAAACATGATTAGTTTGACAAAAATAAACCAGAAATGGTTCCAACCAATCCAAATATAAAATAAACATATATATATACACATACACCGATCTGGCATAATATTATGACCACTGACAGATGAAGCGAATAACACTGGTTTTCTCTTTATCTTGCCTCCTGTTAGTAGGTGGGACATATTTGAGAGCAAGTGATGTGTGAAACAGTAAAAATGGGTAAGCATAAGGATGTGAGCAAGTTTGACAAGGGCCAAAATGTGATGGATGGATGAGTGGGTCAGAGCATCCCCAAAACTGCAGTTCTTGTGGGGTGTTCCGGTCTGCAGTGGTCAGCATCTATCAAAAGTGGAATGATGGAGGAATCTACTGTTTCTCACTGTATCCACTAATACTCTATACAAGCTGTCCTCAGTGTCTGAGTGAATGACCCTAACTCCTCCATCATGCACCTTGCATCCATAAAATCTTCTTGTATCAGCCTCCTGTAAGTGTTAGTGTATGTTAAAGTAAAAAAACTAAAACTTTTGTAACTAAGCATATTTTTTTACATTTTCCATTGTCTGATCAAAAGTGCCCTAACAGCACAGTGTTGCCCCGAGGAAACGAACAGAAAAACACAGTTTTAGTATATAAGTAATGACAAAATAAGTCATAAAATAGTCAAAAATGCTTCTTTACATGTCCATGCATATGAATATATTTTTTATTTAAAGTTAATGCATATTTAAACATGTTAAAAAGTGGTATTCCTCTGACCAATTAGTGGCAGTGTACACCATGCAGCTCTGCTTCTTTAACGCATTTCATTGGACACAAACATGTTGGGTGATATTTTAAACAGTTTTGCCCCCCAAAAAAATTAAAGGGGCAATGTGAGGTCCACAAATGTGGTTTGTTGCTCGAGGGCAACACCCAGAGGTGGAAAGAGTACTAAAATATTCTACTCAAGTAAAAGTACTATTACTTTGATGAAATGTTACTCAAGTACTAGTATAATTACCTGTCTAAAGATTTACTCAAGTAAAAGTAAAAAGTAGCTCATTTAAAATGTACTCATTACAGTTACATTGTTACTTTTTGGACAGCGGAAGGACGGCCTCTTCTGAGTAGTGTAAAAAAGACAATGGGATATAAATCTCAAAGTAGTTGTTTTTAATTAAAATAAAAACTTTACAAATTAAAGTGCAATGGCAGTCAAGCTGCAAATCTATAAATCAAAATGGGTAATGGTCGTGCTGTGACTTTCCCTGAATGACCCAAATAAAACCAAACTGTCAGGTATCAATGTTTTCAAGGCAAAACTATGTCATTCTTTGATATGAGACTGTGCTCTAACCTGTCAAATAATAGAAAGTCAAATGAACTTAAAACTTTTCAATGAACTGTATGACCCCGTAATTGGCCCTGCCCTACTGTACCTCTAGATTACAGTTCATTTATATCCATCCTAGAGTGTTACTCTCTGAACCTCTTGTTCATTTTAAGGAGCAGTTGATTTTCAATGTTAGTAGAGTTCCTCCTTGCTCGCTTTGCAGTGAACAGTAGTCCAGCACAGCTAAAGAGACGCTCACAGGCAGCTGAGGCAGGCGGGCCAGTGTTGAGTTCAAGAGAAAGTTTTTTGATGTGTAGAAATGAGTTCAGCAGATCCATCTTATCCAAGACACAGGCAAGGTGCCCATCCAGCTCCCCTATACCATGTGGTCTTTTGGACATCATTGAAAAGAAGTCTTCTTCATCTGATGAATGTTGCTTGAGTTGCTCCATGCCAGCCTCTGGCATCTGGTCCACTTCAAGTGGTCCAGAACGCGACAACAAGGCTCTTGACCAATACTTCTAGACGTGCTTCCGAGTGAAGTTTATCATCCTGACCTTCGTTTTCAAGGCCTTAAATGGCCTTGTCCCGTCTTACCTGTCTGACTTGATCACTTGCTTTGTGCCAAACCTGAGTTCTGCTGACCATCTGCTCCTCTGTGTTCCCTCTATGAAATATAAATAACCTGGGGAGCGCGCTTTTGTTTATGTTGCCCCCATCCTCTGGAATGCTCTCCCCCTCTCAGTGAGACTGGTACCGTCTCTCTCCCATTCTAAGTCGTTACTTATATATATACATGAAGCAGATGTGGGACCTATGTTAGCCAGCTATCAGAACTACAGAACCTCTAAGGTGTGAGGAAAAAAGAGCTACCTAAGAAGTACAGCAAACTGTCCATAGCTGAGGCCTTAGAAACTGCCAAGCAAAGATTCACAGCCTCTGAAGAGGTACACCAGAGATATAGAACCCAAGAGAATAAACCGGACCTTGTCCACTGAACCATCCAAGGTGTACTCTCAGTGGCAGGATAATAGCATGAAGATAGACCCAACAAGGCTGGAGACTGAGTAATACTGAAAGAAATGGCTTGTGAATCTAAGAGCAGACCACAGCAACCTCTCTGAACAAGCCCCAATAACCATCACATCGGCAGACATCCAAGAAAGAGTCTCAAACACAAAGAACTGGACAGCACCAGGCCCTGACATGATCCACGCCTACTGAAGAAGTTAATTGCACCCATTCAAATACCGTCCAATAACCTCCCTCTGCACAACATGGAAGCTCCTATCAGGCATCGTAGCAGCTAAGGTGAGTCGGGAAAAGGGATCCAGACGAGCAAAACACCAGCTACTGGTAGATAGCTCACACATGGATCCTAAAATGCTTGGAACTGTACAAGATCAACAGGACTCTAAGCGCCTTCATCAGGAATTCAATGGGACTGTGGAAAACAACTCTAGAAGCCAACTTCAAGCCCACAGGCTCAAGTGCGGGATTTACCAAGGAGATGCCCTGTCCCCACTGCTGTTCTGCATAGGCCTTAACCCCCTCAGCCAGATCATCAACAAGACTGGCTACGGATACCGACTACGGAATGGGGCAAACATCAGCCACCTCCTCTACATGGATGACATCAAGCTGTATGCCAAGAGTGAACGAGACATGATTCACTGGTCCACACCAACAGGATCTACAGCAATGACATCAGAATGTCATTCGGACTGGATAAGTGTAGTCGGATGGTAACAAAACTCAGAACTGAGGGGATCATACTTCCATAGGGCAACATAGGATTGAGGATAGCTACAAGATTAGCCCGAAACAAGATTCGGCCAATTAATACCAGTCATCAGATACCCCAGTGACGTTATAAGCTGGCCAATAGAATAGATGGAAGCCGCTGACATCAAGACAAGGGTTTCACCCCAAATCCAGCACACTGAGACTATACACTAAGCGGAAAGAAGGAGGCCGAGGACTAGTGAGCGTTCAAGCCACTATCCAGGATGAAACATCGAAGATCCATGAATACATCAGGAAAATGGCCCCGACTGATGACGTGCTCAGTGAATACCTCAGGCAACAGAAACCCAAGAAGGAAGAGGAGCAAGAACAGAAACCATCATGGAAAGACAAACCCCTGCAAGGCATGTACCACCGGCAGATAGAGGAAGTGGCTGACATCGAAAAATCCTACCAGTGGCTGGACAAAGCTGGAGTGAAAGACAGCACAGAGGCCCTAATCATGGCAGCACAGGAACAAGCTATAAGTACAAGATCAATAGAGTCTGGGGTCTACCACACCAGGCAGGACCCCAGGTGCAGGCTGTGCAAAGATGCCCCTGAAACAAAACTAGCACATAACTTAAGATGCTAGCAGGCAGGGCATACACGGAACACCATAACCAAGTGGTTGACATAGTGTACAGGAACATCTGTGCCGAGTATGGGCTGGAAGTCCCAAGGTCAAGATGGGAGACACCTCCAAAGTTTTTTACATTTACAAGTTTCTGTCAAACAACCTTAACTTTGGTTTTTATATTTTGTCCTCATCCTTCCCGTATGTCACTGCTTCTGGTACTGCAAACATTTTTGGGGTGACAGTGGTGCAATAGTTAGGGCAGTTGAAAATTGTTATAATCCCAAAGGTTGGTGGTTCGCCTCACAGTCCCTTCCTGATTCCTTGGCCAAATGTTAAAGTGTGAACCCTGCACCCTTAGTGCCTAAGGGGATAGCCTGTCAACAAAGAATTTCCCCAGTGGGATCAATCAAAGTATAAAATGTTATTATTCTGTAGATAAGATCTGTTATGAAGCTTTGTTCTACATTCCTAAACATGTGTCAACTTCACTTTGGCGTCTCAACAACCGAATGAATGCCAGGGCGTTTACAGCATTAACCTTTCACATAGCTGCAGTGACTGTTTATCTATTGTTCATTGTTTCTGTCTCGTTCTGTCAGTTTGAGTTTGGATTCATTAATTAGGTCTTGAATCCCCCACGGAAATACTATACTATGCTGTTTCTAAACATTTTGTATAGTTACAGTACATGTTGGTTATACAAGTAGTTGAAAATGAATTTGTTGTTTAGGGTCTTTGAGAATCACATTAAAGTGTGTAAATATGTCCATATACATATCTTATATGATGAGCTATCTCCAGCTTCAAGAGATCAGTGACAGAGACCATTATTCTTCATCAGTCTTTATTTATACAAATGAAACAAGCTGAACTTTACTAAACAATGTACTGAGATTAAAGCAGAGTCTGCAGCGTATTAGATGAATGAAACTCACCAATAGTGTCTCCTCATTCATAATCTGAGTTGTTTCGGAACATTAACAAGTCACTAAAGTCTTGGTTGTAGCTTTCGGCTGTGTGTAGAATTATTTCCTCTGAGTCTGTGGACATCGATCAGTAAAAGGATCTGTATGAAACACCTCCACGGTGAGAACTTCTGTGTGCATTTCTGAAGCTGTAGAAACATTGGTAACTTAATTAAAGCCACAGGACTGTTGAGGGATTGTGCAGCTCAACTCTGCAAGGTTATCAGTTACATTTTTAACCTTAGTCAGACCTGTTGCCCTGACTTCACACCCGATGAAGACCACAGAGAAGATTGTACTTCACCGGCTTCGGCCAGCTCTGTCCTGGCATCCAGCATCTGTCAGACTTTACAACACAGTTTATCATGATTATTTATGACCTGTTTATGATATTGACATATTTGTTTTAATTGCTGTTATTCACTTGCAGCCTGCCTGTACTAATAATAATGATTTATTCTGTTTTATCTTATGATTAGTCAGGATCGGTCAGAACAATAAATTATATTCTACGCTGTCCTCATGTGCTGTGTGAGAGGTGTCTACATATTTACATTTCCACAATATCTACTGCAAAAGTACAGAAATAGATTTCATTAATGAGAGAAGTAGTGGAAGGGTGGTGGCCGGGATGTTTCAGTCCAGAAAGCAAATGCTGGTTTGACGCGAGTTCACACCGGGTGAATAGAACAGTTTCTAATCCCAGAAAGTTGACACCCGTTAATGACGCTCGACTGTCTAACAGTGCTTAACACTCAACTAAAGTAAAAGCTTTATATAAAAATCAACATAATAACAGGTGAAACCACTTTAAGCCCACAGCGATACAGTCTACTCTCATTTTATGTTGCAGGATTCAGTGAACATTTGTTCACAAACATACTTGACATTTAAAGCATAGAGAAACTTTGCCTCACTTATAGATTTTAACCCACTGTTTTACTAATATAACTTTTGTCTGTTTGAGAATTCAGCAGTGACTCCATGACCTGAAAGCCCAAGTCCAGCTTAGAGAGGCTGAGTGAATGTGCTCTGAACTCTATGGAAGAGAGTCATAGTTTCAGAGACACTGTAGAAAGACTGTGATTCAGGTAGTACTCCTGCTCTGAAGAACTAAGAATAGATATCTCTTAGGTCATTCATTCCAAAACCACATTCAGTAAAGCTCCCTGCTCTGCTGCAACTGCTACAAAAACTTCACCTCCCAGTACCAGCGTCCAGTCAGACTCTCTCTACTCAGGACCTGAGGACATGAAGTGAATCTGTCTGGGTGACTAGAATAAGACTGTTTTGTCCTAATAATTATGCTTTTCTGTTCCCTTCAGTTACAAACAGCTTTGTGTGTGCTGTGTTGGATCCAGCATGATTAGGTTTGAGTATTTTAAAAACGGTGGATCTGACAGTAAAACATTCACTGTCAGTCACTGTCAGTGAGGTGTTTGTCCAGATCTTCCTCAGAATGTCCTGTACTTTGTCTCTGAGCTCTGACACAGCTGCTGTCACATCCTCAAAGTAGCTCAGGGTACGAATGTTGATGCCGTAGGAGTCTGTGGATTCACCGAGCAGTGACAGTGAGGGGCAGTGGTGTAGAAACTGGATATGATCCTGTGTGTATGAGAGCTGCTCCAGCTCAGCATCTTTCCTCTTCAGCTCGGTGATGTCCTGCTCCAGCTTCTCCTGAACATCTTTGACTCGACTCACTTCAGTTTTCTGTTTGGATCTGATCTGCTGCGTCACCTCAGCCCTTCTTTTCTCCATGAGATGGATCAGCTGATTCTCAGTCCTCTCTGAGACTGTGTCGTGGCCTTTATGTTCACCCACAGAGCAGAGTAACAGATCCGCTGCTGATCAGTACAACATAATATGTCCCTCATCTTATCATGACTGGAGCAGATGTTCTCCAGCAGCTTCTTGGAGGAAGTGTTCCCGGTCCAGCTGAGCCCCTTTCTGTTCAATTTTGCATCTTGACTGTAGCAACTGTCTGAGTTTTACTTTATCAGAACTGAAAGTAGTTTGAGCACTGATCTAAAAAAATGTGTCTCTGCAGCAAATGGGGCCTGTCGGTACTCCCACGTGTTGGTTACTCCTATCTTGAACTTGTAGAGCAGAGGGAACAAGAAAATAGACAGAGAAGAGCAGTGTTTGAAAAGGGGGGAGGGTGTCATCTGATTCAGTCTGATAGTGTGTTTGACAGTTTGCTAAACTTTTGGGCAAAACGTTTTTGTTTATTTAGAGCCAACATTAATCTTCTGTAATACACTTAGTGTTAGAATTTAGAGTCTAACTCTAGTGGGTATGCTGACGTAACTCTGGAAGACCCATGGATTGATAAAGCCAAGGCTCCCAGGATGAAAGGCAGAGCATTTCATTTTCTTTTAGTATCTTGGTTGTAAGTTTTCCATGTACCTTGTTGTGTGTGGTTTATGCTCTGCAGGAAGAGAAAAGTATTATAATATGAACAAAGCAAGTAGTGTTATCAACGGAACAGAAATAATGTGAGATTTAAATGAGATAAAAAACTAAATGAACCTCACTTACGTGGACACACACAACACATGGCTGAGGTGAGGAAGAAAGAATGAAGGGAGGAAGCCAGTATATTTAATCTTAAGCTGAGTAACTGGACCTGTGAGGAGGTGGTCCCTTCCAGGTAGGAGTGTTGATATTTCCTTCTCCTCTTCTGGAAGTGGTCAGGTGGGGTTGGTGGGGAATTGTGACACTTTGATTAAATGATTATATGATTATATGTAACTAAATACAACTTTAGAAGTGACAGGATTCTCATATAGTTATTACGATAAAGTGTTTTCAGATGAAAAATGTTAAATTCATGTTATATGTTAAGATGAAATTTTGAGTAAAAGGAGTATTAAATCCTCATCCTGTTCTTCCTGTTGGCTTCTCTCCGCCTCCATCAGACTGGATGGGATGTGTCTGTGTCGTCTTCAGCTCTGTCAGCAGATATTCTGTGTGAAATGTGACTGGTGTTTGACATAAATCGTGTTTGGAGTTTATGAGATAGTTGGAAATCTACAGAAAGTGTGTTGAACTGTGTTGTTGTGGGTTCTGATCTCATTAACTGGACAACACAGTCTGAATACTTTCCAAAGTGCCTGTATGTGAATCTGCTTTCTCCTACATCAAGATCACAAAGACTAAGTTCAGATTCACCTTGACAAACAACCATCAAGCCTGCCACCTGCTGTAGAGCAAGAGCAGCTTGTTGTTTATGTGAAACCTGGACTGGTAAACTGTGGAAGAAACATTTAAAGTTACAGAAAAAATCCACTTACAGTTTTACTAAAGTAACTTTTACTTTTGTATTAGTATTAAAATACACTGCTCAAAAAAATACAGGCAATACTTTTTAATCAGAGTATTGTATCAAGTTAGTCAAACTTCTGGGATATTGATCTGGTCAGTTAAGTAGCAGAGCGGGTTGTTAATCAGTGTGTTGAATTAACATCCAGATCCAGGATAACTGTCTTGAACCAAGGCTTAAGTAAAATCCCTGTCATATTAAATCACTTTAAACACGACCAAACCCACAAAACAGAAA
>JAUYWH010000009.1:1884853-1895445 GCA_034779795.1 Ctenopoma multispine | reverse complement strand
ATGCTTGTAATGAAATACATGAATCCACGCAACTCTGTTACTCCAGTTTCAATCCTGTTACCATGCCATTTTTATAAAAATGTATAATATAAGGATTTTCAAAACTCGTGTAAATTGCTTCAGTTTTGCTTTTAATAATCTGAATGATTATATACATAAAATATTCACGACAATATTTCAAAATAAATATTGAAAAATTTAAAAATTAACGTGAATTTTAAAAACGTGGGTATTATACATTGTAAAAGTTGCTTAATTTGATATAACTAAAGTCTTGTCTGAAATGTAATGTGTTTTTAATGTTAAAGTTATGTTCTTTATTACATGGTATGGAATTAATTTAAAAATAAAATGAAATATACTCTTTTTTTAGCTTTTTAAGTATCTGTAACAGGGTTGCGCCAAGCATAGAAGTAAAATAGCTCAGAAAAACCTTAACTTTAATGCATGAGCTGGACCAACCAAATTATTTAATGCTAATTTATTTAAACACATACTGGAAAATTATAAAATGAAGGGCTGATTTGGGTTTTGATGCCCAAATTGTCCTCTAATTCTGGAATGACCCATGGCTTGTGTCAGTTGTTCTGTTCTTGAAGACAGTGTGTCTGTCCTAGAACGAAGTGTCCGTCAATTAGAACAGCTGCTAGATCCTAACCTTACCTTAGATGCGACGGGCACTCCAGATAGCATTAGCCTCAGACCTGACAGCCAGCCTGTTAGCACTAGCGTAGCTTCGTTGGCAGACAGTGGGGAGCTTGTATCCTTTCGCCATTATCACAAGAGTCGGTAACTGGATGTGTGGCCTGGTCTGCGGTCGCCTCTCACGACTGCAAACGGGTTTACGGGCTTGCCGACCCTGCTTCTAGCCCCCCGGGGCTGCATGCCTGCTGGGTCTCCAACGACGGGGCCAAGCAACCCACATTAGTGATAAGGGACTCCATCACTCTTAACATTAACTTAGCCACGCCATCCATTGTGTATTGTTTACCTGGGACCAGAGCATCCGACGTTGAGGCTAATCTAGAAGTACTGGCATCACTGAGGTTTAAACAGTGGGCCAAGGTACACTCCACCACAAGTTGTAGGAACATTGTATGCCATGTCGGTACCAATGATGTCAGGAGAAAACAGTCTGAGATAACAAAAGCTAATTTAAGTAGGACGTTTCAGACTGCCAGGACGATGTGTCGGCGTCCATTGTCTCTGGTCCCTTAACCGTTCGGGGTAATGATTAGATGTACAGTAGGCTTATTTTACTTAACTGCTGGCTGGCTGGACACTATAGGGAACAGGGCTTTCAGTTTGTAGATTAGTGTCCACCTTTCTGTGGCCGCCCTGACCTGCTGAAAGTGGATGGCCTGTATCCAACTGAAGCAGGTGCCGCTATTTTATCCAGGAACATAGACAGGGGCTTAAAGCAGGTTTGACATTAGGCAATTTGCATTCAGCAGGTCACAGGTTTTTAGAGAGCCTGTGCTAGGTTTACTGATAGTGCGGTGTTGGATTATGCTAGCTTAGCTAATATTTCCAGTCAGGGAAATCCTCACAGTATAGACTGTCAGAGTAGCCAGACCTATAACACTGAGACTATGTTATGGAAAAATTTAGCATAATTGACTATGGTGAGAGATTGAACAAAAACCTATCAACAGATTTGTCCTTTAAAGGTTGTTTTCCTTGGGCTAAAAGTTATGAGTCTGCCGGAGCATCTTTGACCAGGATATCTCCTTTAACCCTTACATAAAAGTAATTTGTAGAACTGCTTTCTTCCACGTTCAGAAGGCAGACACCCTTTCTTCCTTTAAGACTAGGCTAAAGACCTTCCTTTTTGACAAAGCTTATAGTTAGAGCTCATATGCCAATACTGCATACCATTAACTATGTGTCTCTCCTCTGCTTCTGCCTCTTTACCTCCCTCTCTCTGTACCTCTCTACAGGAATTCCTGGCTCAGAGCTGTATGATATTCGGTGTGTAAGTGCTGACCATACCAACCTGCCTAGTGTTTTGTCTGCTGCTTCTTGTTATTGTCTCTGATTTGCCTGTTGTTCTTTTCTCTCTACTCTTTCCACTCACGCCAACTGGTCGAGGCAGACGACCGCCCACCATGAGCCTGGTTCTGCTGGAGGTTTCTTCCGTTAAAGGGAGTTTTTCCTCTCCACTGTTGTGTAGTGCTTGCTCAGGTGGGACTGTTGGGTTTTCTATATAATTCTGTAATTATGTCTTAAACCTCACAGTGTAAAGTGCCTCAAGATGACTTTTGTTGAGATTTGGTGTTATATAAATAAAATTTAATTGAATTGAAAATAAAGTGTTACAGTGTAATGTGAGCATGTGTAAAAATGTGAAAAGAAGCTGCTAACAGATACTCAACAAAATTACCAATAGAAAAATTAAGAGGTCAGAAATGAGTGAGATTCAACACAAACACTTGCACAAAAGTGGCAGAAATTGAGAGTGACCAGACAAAAGAAACACACACAGGCAGTGGCTGTAGTATCAGAAGAGCTGCTCCTGCATTACAATCACACACTGGTCTCACAGAGGGTCACAAAACAAAAAAATAGGCACAAGCACATAATGACAAAACTGTGTTTTTGAGCTGAGAGAGAAATCTACACAAAATTATTATGGTATGTGCAAACTATAGAGAGACATTCTGTAGGTGCTGTAAACATAGTTATGACAATTACAACTGTAGCACATCCTTTACAAACCAATTAATCATGACACAGACACAATCAAGACACTTGAAATTAATTATGAGCTCTCCTGTGATCCTGCAGCATAATGACCACAGCAAAGCCTCAATTCAACAAATAGAATAGTCAGTGATCTACGTAAGCATGTACAACCTTATGTTCCCTCAGAAGCAAAAGCCCATCTTGCAGCTTTGCAGAATACAACTTACATAGACCTCAAGCTGAACTTGTGAATATGGACCAGGGAGGTGTTTAAGGGATAGAGAGCAGGTACTTTGCCAGTCAAAACCAGCCAGGAGACCACAGCAAGATAGAGGAGTTAAGCAAAAGATTTGTAAAAGTGTGGAAAGAAAGGGCACTTGGTAAGTCAGGGCAGGACTGGGTGTAACCCTGTACATCGATTTTTCCTGTCTTTTCCTCTAGATTTTCTTTATTAAAGTTTATGCTCTAAGTACATAGTGTACAAATTATGAAGCCCCCTGAAGCAGATGTGGGATTTGTAATATACAAATAACATTATTTCATAATTTCAGTGGATTTTATGACTTTACTCTGCTGTAAACACTGAAATACAATAAAATTAAACTCAGTGACAGACACAGACTTTAAGAAATATAAAATCTATATTTTTTTCCACTCTCGCACTTTAATTACAGAGGATGGCACAATAGTGGAGTGGTGGTGCCTTACAGCTAGAAGTGCCTAAAACTAAAACATGGAAAGATATCTTCTTCTACCACAATTAAATTACCCAAAATATTTCAGCATTCACACATTTCAAGCGTCTAGGCAAGTCAGTGACTTCTTTTGTAAACCTGTTAATTCAGTGCTGTGTCAACTGAAAAAAATAACTAGGTACTAGTAATTAAGAATAAATCTCAATTTATGTTGTTGTCAAGAAATACAATTGCTCACTGGATTATTTTCATTACCAGTGTTTTTGCACTGAAGGAAGTGTTACTTTGCTGTATGGCATGCAAGTTACAAGAAAAAAGGAACCATTTTACTTTGACTCTGAACCATCTCCTAGCTATGCCGGTTGAGACAGTTGGCCACCCACCCTGAGCCTGGTTCTGCTAGGGGAGTTTACCTTTCTGTTCCACGGCTTTGGAGCTGTATGATTCCAGTTCCAGCTAATGGCCCTACCAACCTACCCAGTGTCTTGTCTAATGTTGTTGTTGTTCTTTCACTGCCTACTGTTCTTATCTCTTGAGGCCCACCCTGAGCCTGGTTCTGCTGGTTCTTCTTCCTTTAAAGGGATTTTTTTCTCTCCATTGTCGCCTAGTGCGTGCTCCAGTGGGACTGTTGGTTTTTCTGTATAATAATATACATGGTTATATTATGTAAGGTTTTAAACCTTATACTGTTACACTGGTGCTATATAAATAAACCGAAAAAATTTTTTATTGAATTTTACATTTGATTGATGTATGATTTATCGGACAACCTGCTCTACCACACTCATTTCACTGAAGCATTTTCCATCATTCATTCCTGATCTTACTGGAATAAGCTGTCAAATCTAATTGCTTTGGTTGATGCTAATAATATGAACTTGTTGATCACAAACATGCCACAATACAAATGGGTAACTGTATTTATCATAACAACTATGGCAATTATGTCTCCACATATAATCATACAATGGGTGTATCCAGTAATTGTGTCTCCCAGTGGTGACCACAAAACAAATTATGTAGGGTGTGGACAGTTCTACAGCTGCACTGGAGATGATTAATCAGGTTGAAAATATTAAGAAATAATAAGACCTCTGAATCATTAGTCCTAGTTGATCATATTAGAGCAGGGGTTGGCAACACTGATGTCAAAGGTCACTCTACTTAACTATCCCTGCCTTCCCCTGTGCTGCATCAGGTTTGTTCAGTCAAACAGAAGTTAGAAAATACCATTATGCATAACGATGAAGCAGAGGACATACAGTCATTTGTAATCTACTGCTGATTTAACAACAATTTGGGATATTCTGAAAAAGAAAGAAACCACAGGCGTACTGAGCAACATACACAGAACAGGTTGGCCAAGGAAAACAATAGCTGATGACAGAAGCATTGTGAAAGCTGTAAGGAAAAAAACAAAACAACATTCAACTTTATTAACAGCATTTAACTTGCTGTTTTCATGGCAATTGGTTAGCCTCAGAATGAACATGACTTCAGTCAAATGAGCTGAGTTGAAGCACAAACTAAATATAGCTATCTACGATAGCCATTACAGCTAACTGCTTAGAGACATACATCTGGAATAACTTGCCGGCTGCATTGATCACTCAGCCACACCCTAAATGTTGTTTTCCCCACAGCTTTACAATGGTCAAATGACATTAAAAGTAGGACTGGATTATACAAAAACACATAACAAGTAAACTTCATTATGCAAATTGCAAAAGCCTGTTGATATCTTTTACACCAAGTTCATTGCTGAGATGTTAGAATGCAGCTATAAAGAAATCTAAAAGGTCATAAGAGACCAATTACAAGACCTAATAAGTTGAGATTTTAACCAGAACCATCAATCTTTATTGATAAACAGCCTGGGGCGACTCCACAATGTACCTAATAAGAAAAAAAGCCATAATTTCCAGTAATCAACATGTATATGTTTTTTACTGTGTATATGACAAACGTCTTGATCTAATCATAATGAACAAATGCAAAACTTAATTGATAAATATGGTCTGTACTTTACTAATGGCTCTGTTTTCATTGCTCTGCTGAGGTATGTCAGTGAGCCAGCAAGTGCAATAGCATGACCTTGTAACTGCCACAGCTATTGAAGAACCTGATCAAATAATACTTGTCTACTACTGTCAGAATAGCAAATATCTAAATACACTTATGATGGACAAGTTTTCAATGAAAAATCCAAAATCAGTTGAATGATATCAGAATATTATTGTTTTGTGTGTGTGTTTGTGTGTGTGTGTGTGTGTGTGTGTTAATTTGGGGCTAATGTGTTGTGTGAAATTTCTCCTTTGAAGTTTCTCTCCTTCAAAATAATGAGACCCTTTAATCTCTGCACACGCAAACTGTCTTATCCTCTTTCTTCTCTCTCGCAAACACACACCTACTTCTCAGTTAAAATCCAATTTTCTCTCCCTTATTCTTAGATTTATTCTAATTCTTTTTCTCCCACCTGCCTCTCTCTCATCCTCGCACCTTCATTTTTCAAAGGCTTTATTTCCAAATGCTGCTTCTGGAATGGAAGTATTGAGAAAACAATAATCCAAGTAGATTTTCTCCTTCTCACACAAACAAAATCTGATGGGAACATATAATAATAATACAAATAATACTAATAATAATACAAGTACAACTTTGTAGAAGTTCAGAGCATTATATTGCAGCTTAGTTGGGTCTCTTAAGCTACCTTAAATCGTAAGAACTCTGTTTTTATTACACTAGGACAACTAACATTAAGATTATCTGTTTCTTAACAGGTATCTCCCGTTTATTCATTTCAAATGATTGCACTTAGTCATAAAAAAAGGAAGAATATGCTTGCAGTGAGTACACAATCTAGAGAATACATAATGGAGTTTGGTGACCTATAAAGTCACCCCTGCTAAGTGTAATGAAAAATGGAAATATTTTTCCAAAGTGAAGTGGTACTTTTAAGTGCTTGTTTGTATAATTTTTAATAAATTTGCTGAGAGCTAGGATGCAACAGTTCATTTTAACATCTGGAACCAATTCACAGCATGTTAGTAAAACTGATCAAGTTAGATATGCTTTTAGTAAGACCTATACATATTCAACATGAACTGCATCTGATCAATACTGGAGTGGAATTCTAGCAGTACAACACCATATGGCAGAAGCGCAGTGTGTCTCTCAATACTAACATCAGCATGTGTAAAAGTGGGGAAAGGAGGAAACAGAAAAATGAAAAGGTCAGAAGTAGGGATGGGAATCGAAAACCGGTTCTTGTTGAGAACCAGTTCCCACTGTCCCACACTCATTTTTGCAAACGATTCCCCTATTGATTCAAGTCGCCTCGAATGACGTCACCACGCACGTTGCGTAGCGTCATTTACCAAGCAGGAAACATGGGCCTGTGGGATTTAATAGTTTTTCACTATAATCATGCTTTGCTATAGTATTTGCTAGAGAACTTTAGTATAAATCACAGGATGTAAATGCTTTCTTTTTGTGTGAACTCTGACCCGATACTTGTGTTTGCATAACTCATGAGTAATTCCTTTTTATGACCAGGTCTGATTCTAGTCAGTTGACAGAGTGTGTGTAGGGATGTTGTGCAGCCATCTGTGTCAGCTGATATGTCCTGCAGCAAGAGATCTTCCCCCAGCCTCTTCCAATGTATAGGAGACTGACAATATGCAGAGGAAACCCACCTAATGAGGAGAAGATAGCACAATACCACACAATTCACCGGCCAATAGAAGAAGGGACACTTCATGATCACAAGATTGCACCGTGCACATCCTGCAGGAAGGAGCAACAGGCAAGCAGAACAATCGGGGGTCAATCCACTCTAGGAGGAAGATCACTAGCCAATAAGAAGAAGGCAACAACCTTATTGTAACTGCAATGCCAAAGTCTGTGACATATTGACAAAGTGTGGAACAGCTGTGTTATGTAGCCCAGAAAGATTGACTGTGAAATTTCCAAATGGATATTCGATTGACTGTTCTGTAATTCCGCTGAGAAGCACATCACAGATGTGGCTTTCTACGAATGATGCTCCATCTGCAGTAGGACAGTGGGCTGACATTTTTTTGGGGAGCACTCCAACCTGAAACATCAGCATGTCCTGGATTGTTGACTCTGTATGCACAGTGGAAACCTTGGGTCCAGATGCTGCATCCTTATGCCTCACCCTTAGATCCCCCACATGTTACTCTGTTTTATGATAGAGTGGGAAATGAGATTCATAGGGATGAATTTTATGCACAAGTGGAAGGAAAGGAATGGGATATTACCTCTACATGCATATTAGTGGGGAAAGAAGGGGTGGCAGCTGCTGTTGAATTGACACCTGAGCAAATGCTGTGGTATGAAATGGCACGTGAGGCTATTCCTCACGTCACTCTGGCATTGAATGGACAACATGAGGCCAAAGAATTGGGACCTATGTGCAAACATCTGCAGTCTGCTTCTGACTGGCAGTCCACACAGTTGCCCAATGTGCAGCACTCCTCCACTGAGCAAGCATATAAGATAATTATGCCTTCACATAATAATGTCGTGTTGGAACACCTGCAAATTGAGAGATCACATGGTAGAGAGCGTACAGACCACACTGACTCAGCTGCATTACTAGACTCACTCCCTATTCAGTTATGGTCCACCAGCCCTACAGATGTGGGACACTGTACCTCAGTGTCACCTGTGACTTTTGAGTTGACTGATCCTATGCCTATATGGCAACCACAATATCCACATAAACCACAGGCAGAGGTAGGTATTACAGACACAATACAGGGGTTGCTTCAGGCAGGAGTGTTAGAACCCTCTTGTTCTCCCTGGAACACACCCATTCTACCAGTTGAAAAACAACACACAAGAAAATTCAGAATGGCACATGATTTGAGACGTATTAATGCCATTATTGCCACACCCACAGTGCCAGTGCCTAACCCATACACAGCCTTGAGTGCTTTAACCCCTGAACATTAGTGGTTCACCTGTATTGACTTGGCGAACGCCTTTTTCTGTATATCCCTTCATAATGATCTTAGAGATGTTTTCTCTTTTACTTTTCAAGGTAGGCAACTTAGGTATATCAGGTTGCCACAGGGTTTTGTCCTCTCCCCAGGAGTGTTTAACCATGCTCTGGGAAATCTTTTACGAGACAAGGTTGATCTTCCTGAGGGTGTTGTGCTTATTCAGTATGTAGATGACATTCTCCTGGCCGCACCCACAGCGGAAACATGCTTAACAGCCACGTGCAATCTCCTTTGGAGACTTTATGAGGTTGGATTTAAGGTGTCTAGACCTAAGTTACAATGCTGTCGACCTGTAGTATCGTTCTTAGGCCGCACAGTCTCCAGCACAGGCTCGGGGATCTCCTCACAACACCGTGGTTCAATTCTACATCACCCCAAACCACACACAGTGAAGGCCATGCTCTCTTTTCTTGGCTTGACAGGTTATAGCTGGCATTACATACCATCAAATGGGGAACTCACTGCACCCTTAAGACAGATGGTTAATGCGGTGGGTATGAGAAATCTTACTGCACCCCTATCATGGTCACAAGCAGCTGAGGACTGCTTCATTAAGCTGAAACAGGAACTGTCCACGGCTGTGGATTTGGCTGTTCTGGACTATAAACATTCGTTCTTTTTAGATGTTTCTGAAAAAGCACACTCTGTAAGGGGAGTGCTTTTTCAGAAAAAAGGGAAGTAGGAGGGTACTGTCATACGTGAGTGTAGCATTAGATCCAACAGAACAAAGACACCCACTATATACGAGACATGCAGCTGCAGTAGCAAAAGGTATTCAAAAAACAGCACATGATGGGGCACCCACTAACAGTTTTGACCACACATAGTGTACAGGCATATATCACATCAGCAGCATTTACAATAACCTCATTGCGCCAAACAAGAATGGAAAAAGTGTTGAGCGCCCCACACATTACATACACACGCCTAAGCGGCACAAACGCTCAAAAGTTTGGTTATACTTTACAAGAAAGGATGACAACACTTGCAATACTTGCAAAGTAAACATTTCATCAAAGGGAGGAAACGCTATGATTTTGCTATGCATTTGCTCACCAAACACGCGAAGGCACCCCATCAAGGAGCCGTAGGCTGTGGATCTCTTAAGATCTCACTGTTGGGTTTGTAAATTCATGCTACTGAGTCATGCTAATGCATGACCGAGTCATGCTAATTTCTATCTCATTCAAAGATAAGACATAAAACAAAGTTCTAAGCTAATCGACCTGTGTGTTCTCCTTTTTTAAAAATAAGAATCGATAGAAGAATCGATAAAGAATCAAATTGTTAAACAGAATCGAAAATGGAATCGGAATCATAAAAATCTTATCAATTCCCATCCCTAGTCAGAATTGTATGAGTGGCAGAAAAAAGAGTTACCAGACAAAGAAACACTTACTCAGGCAGTGGCTGTGGTAGCCTCAAGTCAATTGTTACCTACTGACATAAAAGACAATATTTTTTTATTTCAGGCATTGATGTAAAAGGATTTACAATCAGGTAGTAAAACTGATAAATTAATTTATGCTGATGTTACTTTGTCCAAAACACAGAGACTTAGAAATAGGAGGCTTGGTGACAATTTTAGACCTTTTTGGTCTCTAATATTATTCTCAGAATCCCCAAAAATAATTAGAATTTGCAATTACTGTCAATTAATGTTAGATTTTGCATATGTTTCACTAGGAGACGGGAAACAAAATAGGCTCAAATGGTTATTTCTTAGAGGTTTAACATCCATTATTCTTTATTAAAACATGATGCTACACACTCCAGTACAGTAGGTGCTGACACCACCTGTAACACCTGTAACATCAGTAGTCCATCACATACCCTAGCACTCACAGTTCTGGGAAAAAAACAATAGCTAGAGTATGAAAAAACAAAAAAGGAGAAAGAGAAGTAGGTAATGGTGAAACGATGAAGGTGCAGGTTAAAACCAAGATTAAGTTGAAAAATTTGTAAAATAACCATCTGATATACCAGACTTTGTTATATTGTGACTCAGAAAGTGTGTAATTATAGCTCCATTGTGTGAAGAGGTAGTTTACGATATATACACAGTACAGGCCAAAAGTTTGGACACATTCAATGTGTTTTCTTTTTTTTCATGACCATTTACATTGGTAGATTCTCACTGAAGGCATCAAAACTATGAATGAACACACGTGGAGTTATGTAC
>JAUYWH010000009.1:1870239-1881233 GCA_034779795.1 Ctenopoma multispine | reverse complement strand
CCTTCTTCTTGTAGATGTTGGTGGGATCCCTTTTCAGTTTCTCATAGGTTTGTTTGTCCTCCAGCAGAGAGATTACTGAATTACTGATTACTTCTGAAGGCAGAAAGGCAGACAATCTGGCAAGGGAGAGAGCACCGCAAGCCTGCTTATAATGGGGAGAGAACAGGTGAATTGAGTTGAGTTGATTGTAGGTGAAGCAAGCGGGGAAGAGTAATGACAGAAAGTGTTCCTATGAGATGCAGGCTAGGAGGTGGAGCCGGAGACTGTGACAGTGTGTGTCATTAGAACCAGTGAGCGACTGACTTTCGTCATATTAATAATAACAAAACAGAGTTAACGTGTGGAAAAATTATTAACGGCGTTATGCATTAACTCGATGATAATGCGTAAAAACTTTCGCAGCCTAATTTATATTTAAAACCTTCTCTTCTATCTCACTATTCTGCTGCATCCAGCAAAGAGAAGCAGCTGGATGAAAGTGCAGATCATTACACAGAGCTGCGTATGCCTCCTCATTTTTTAAGAGATACCTGGTTTCTCAGAGTAAGCTTGTTACTAAAGTGCACATAAACATATTCTTAAACACCACCAGGAGGAGTTATTTGTTTTGCTAATTTGCCATATTGGGTTTGGAGCACAAGATTATGACTGTTTGCTGAAAGCAGGGTGTGTCACAAATTCAATTCAATTCAACTTTATTTATATAGTGCCAATTCACAACAGAAGTCATCTCGAGGCACTTTACATTGTAAGCTTTAAGACCTTACAGAAAATAGGTAAATACAAAATAATATAGAAAACCCAATAGTCCCACTTGAGCAAGCACTGAGGCGACAGAGGAGAGGAAAAACTCCCTTTAACAGAAGAATCCTCCAGCAGAACCAGGCTCATGGTGTGCGGCCCTCTGCCTCGACCGGTTGGGGTGAGTGGAAAGAGGAGAGAGAAAATAAAGTGACAATAGCAAGTACAGTGTGAAGTATCACCTAGTCAACAAGCAGGGATAAGGGTCCAGTCACACAAGCATTTAGACCAACAAAATGTCTGAAATCATTCAGTGTCAACTTGGTTCTATCAGCTGATTGTTAAAAATATCATCTCTTTATGAAATTATTAAATAGTATGTAATGATTATACAATATGCAATGATGAGTTTTCATTGCTATGAACAAAAATTGTGTGTGCTGGACAAGATTTTTTTCCCCTCTCCTCTAGAAAAGGCCATTGTCTCTGTGATTGTTTCAAAGTTCAGTTACCTTCAATTAAGAAACTGAAATCATTACTAAAGAATGTGGTCAGTTGTGGCCCATAGCATATTTGAAAAATAAATTTGAATATGACTCAGGGACAAAGTAAAATAAATATTTGAATACTGTAAGTGGAGTGATGTTATATATAAATAATAAAAGTAAAAGTAGATTCCATTTCAGTGTGTCTTACTCTGTTTAGCTAAATATATATTATTTCTGAATGCACTGTTAGGATCCATGATGTGTGCCTGGACCCTGAAATGCATTATGTGACTATGACACCTAGACACCATTTATGTCTGTTTACAAAAATGCCACCAAACCCATTTTCTGTGTCTGTGTGACATTTCTCTATTCAGTTATCCATCCATTTATCTACCCAACTCTTTTCAACTGAAAGTACAGTGCTCATATTCCTGTTTTTTTGATAGGAGTGTTTTTTTTAACTCAGCTTCATGGGGTCTCCTATCCCAATTGAGTCTATTTTCATTTGTTGTCCCTGGCTGGTTAAATGACTTGCTCTGCTTGATTCAACTAGCTGAGACTATCACCACCTTTAAAAAACATTTGAAAACGTACTTGTTTAAAAAATATCAAATGAGTCTTACACACATACACAAAGAGCTGTCTAGCACTTAACAATTCCTAGCATGTTTCTTCTTCTTGACAAGTTGGGTCTTATCATGGCTCTTAGTTTGTAGTAGCTCAGAATTTATTGAACACAAATGGTAATTGCTAGTGTCTTCTCCTGTAAGTCGCTTTGTATAAAAGCGTCTGCCAAGTAAAGTGCATACGCAAAAAATGCAATAGTGTGACATTCACAGCCTGTCCAGCTGGCATTAATTGTAAACTTAGAGCTTGAAAATCAAGACTTATTTTAAAAAAAGAAACAACTGAAGAACATAACATATTTTACCCTCTTTAATATGCACCATGTGTAATTAGGCATTTTGTTCCAGTAAATGTGCAGTCCCCCCACTTTTACCTACTTCACAATACCATCAGTGCTCCACTACCTGCCAGTTGATGTGCTGGCTGGAATGAATATGCCTGCCAACTTGGCGGGGGCTGCATGAATAGTGACTGTCTGAGTGCATTTGTGTGAATGTCACTTCACCTCTCATTGGAAAATGCTTGAAAAAAGGACAGGGGATCAGCGTGATAAATGTACATTCTACATACTCAAGACATCATCAATCTGAATCCAAATAATGACCTCAGTTCACTTGTGATCTTTGTCAGAGCATGTTATTAATGTAGCATCCAACTGGTTGTAATCCATCAATAAATGTCAGTGCTTCTTAAGGGAGATTTTTTTTTATCTACAAAACCTTGGGGAGGAGAAATGAGAAGAAAATATGTGAAAATTTCAAATTTCTATTCAATATCTGGATAAAATGGATTCATTTTTTTTTCATCTTTTCCTAAATGAATACCACCAAGTTTTTGTTAAGAAAGTATCAAAAAAATGTAGTGTGAGCAGCCTCTCATCAGCTGCAAGGGATTCAGGAACTGTACAGTGGTCAATGGGTCTGTCTGATATGATCTACTCCTTGAGGGGCTTGCTGAACTTGGTGTTGGGTTTATATTTGGCTTAAAACTGTTCTCCATGTCTTCTCAGTAAGGTTACACTCAGCTCTGGATTGTTAGCTAACCTATGCTTGTCAGAGGAGATGGGCTGAACTGCTGAAGATTAAGTTAACCCAGAAGGTAGCAGATGGAGTGGCCACAGGAGGACCAGTGATTGAGGTGAGTGAGGCCTGAAAGGGAAAGGAATCCACTAGCATAGGTGAGTATAGTTTCGTGTCTTGAACTGAGGAGATACTTGAGAAGAGCAGGTACTAAGTATTGGCAGAGAGGGAGAGCGACAGTGGTCAGAGGCACCGGCAGAGCTAAAGGGAAAGGCAGGAGCAAGGAAGAGCCAGGAAGTCACATGTCCAATCCAAAATCCAGCAGACAGAGAAACAGGTCAGATAATCCAAAATCCAATATCCAAAATCCAGAAAACATGATGGGTGGAGTGAGATTGGAGTCAGTGCATCTGCATCAACTGTTGTATTCCTACTATCGAGCCACTCGTGTCTTACCTAAAGATAATTGAATTGGGCCATTGCTCAGTGGTCGTCTTTCCAGATGAAGTAGAAATTTGAATTTCACATAGAAATCAAGGTCCCAGACAACAGTGAGCTACAGTATCCAAGTTACTTGTAAACCAGTGTGAGGTCGGTGAGAATTTAGGGCCATGTCATCTCCTGCTGTTGATCTACTTGTGTTTTATCAGGTCCAATGTCAATGCAGCATCTACCAGGATTTAAGAGCACTGCGCTGCTGCACGAGCTTCATGGAGTTGCTGACTTGCTTTTCCAGCAGGACTTCCTGACCTGAACCCTGAGATAATCTGTAAGGAACTGTCAAGAGTAAAAATGGCAAACACTCAACGGACTGATGCTGAGGGCTTCTATTAAAACAGCCTGGTTTTCAATAACATTAAATGATTTAATTATACTATAGAAGTCTTGACCAAGTGTATTGATTGTAATTCAATTCAATTTATCTTTGTTTGTATCAAACAAATCATAATAAAGGTCACCTCAAGGCACTTTACATACCTTGCAATATATATTTATAAGTGCTGTTTTTTTCAGTAGAGGTTTGACTACAGCTACTTTAAATGCCTATCTTATATAGCCTGTTAGTAGAGATAAATGTATCTAATCGAGCTGATCAAAGGTAAAATGTCTAAGCAGTCCAGTCGGGATGGGATCTATAAGATAATCATGTAACAATAATCTAAGCCTGATGTAAGATAATCAAATAATAAATAATTAGGCTTTTGTCATTGATCACATTACACAACCCTTCCCCCTTTTGAGGTGAAGTAGTGGGCAGCCACAGGCAGCACCCCAGGAGCTAGCGCTGAGTGTCTTGCTTAGGACAGACCTGTTATGGGGGAAGGGTGGGATTCGATCCTGCCACCTTCTGCACAGACATTATCCTCTTGTAATACGACTATATTGAACATTTGTACCAGCAGGCACATAAAAACAGATGCCTGCTTCTCTACATAGGGCCATTCTTAAAATGCTCATACAGGTCATATGTGGACAGGGCTCTCATGTCACGCACTCCTGCCACAAATTGTATTTCTCTCGCCAAAAAATAACTTGTAGGCTTATGTGCCACAGTACTGCAATATTTGTCTGATCGCGGCACAGTAGCGCCTCACTACTCTGTCACTTTCCAGTCAGTCAACATGAATGAATGGCCCTTTTTTGCAACCAGTTGTTATTCTGTACCGAGAGGGGTGGTGGGGGGGTGGGGGTCGGTGGTGTTTGTCCCTGGGAGGGGAGGGAGGGGGATGTCACTCTTGCCTGTCTTCAAAACTTGAGAGCCCTGTGTGGGGGTAGGGATAAATGGTATATCTGGGTATTAAAGTTCTCAATTTCTTCTCCATGTGGGTGCTTAAACTCTTTAGCATGAGTGAAGTTTGATCTATATCCAGTGACCAGGCCAATAAAAGCCTGCAGAGATGCCTGAGAGATAAAAAAGATGTGAAAAAGATGAGACAAGTTTATTAGCTTGAAATTAAAGCTAGGGCTAAAGCAAGCCATTCATGTAAGTCATGAATAACATAAACTTTATGAAATGAAAGAGCCCAGGTGCTCTGTAATCATTCTTACAGGTTAAATATGGATTGTATGAATCTTGGATTGCACCAAGACTTAAAGAAATGCTAACATGCTACATCTGTGTAGCCTACAAGTCTCTTTTTTAGATTCAATATGTAAATACAGTTTGTTAATTCATCCATGGGACTTTTGACAGGAAAAGTAGTTAAGATAATGGATGGATAGATAGATGGGTGGATTTATGGATAATTCATCAACAGAATCAAAAAGCTTAAATTATTCTGCTGTGATGGAGGAAGTGTGTTTGAATGAAAACGTGTGTGTGATGACTAATGGCTAAATGAGGAGTGTGCTGTATAAATGAAAAGATGCAGAGGACTGCACTCCACTTAAAGCATGCAGCAGGGCGCCCGCACCTACACATGTCCACAAGCATTAACACAAATGACACGAAAGCCAAACATTAAGCGTAAAACAACTACACAGGCAATACATGTAAAAAAAATAATAATAATTTACATACAGGGAATGTCAACTATAACATACAACAGCATACATTACTATGATGTGACATAAATCATCAGTCTTTTGCTATTATGTGCTGAAAATGTACCTCAGAATTTGAGATTAATAATACTAATAAAATATAAAACTGATATTGATGTCAGTGAGTGATGGGGGATTGAGGGACGTGGGGGTGAAGGGGTTGTCCAGGTAATCAAATAAATTACACATTTTTAAATTATACTTAGGGAAGACCACAATAAATTCTAACTTTAAGAATCTCTTTTACATCATGTTGGTCGGTTAATCTCAGAGTTTGTTAAACCTTCTTTTTAGAAGAGGGTCCAGGAGAGGACTTTTAGTTATAAACGCATACAGAAAAAACTAATTGATCTACAGTTCCATTTTAGTGTTATTAACTTATTGTTCATTCAAAAAGTGTGCTCAGCATTGTAATAATTAAGTAGATGTGACTTAAAAGATTCTTCTCAATGCAAGAAAAAAAATTTACTTAATATTTATGGCCGGTCAACTTAAATATGTTTTTATTCTGCCAATAATTAAGTATAGGGCAAATAAAAATGCATTCATATTAGCAGAAAAGCTAGTTCCCCTTACACAGTGTTGTTAACTTTAACAAATGTCATAATTTAAGAAGCTTGATTACTGTTGATTTTCTTTGTTAAGCCAAAACAAACAATTTGTTTTTCAAGTGTAGATTTCTTGACCTATCCTGTCCAGACTTTTTCTTTCATCTGTCAAAGTGTTGTTAGATAAGACACTGAACACCAAGTTTTCTCACTGGTAGGGGGCCAGCTGCAAGTCATCTGCTATACATTTCTCACTGTGTGTGTGAATGAGAAGTACTTTAAGTACCAATACGATAGAAAAGCAAAATAAACGGTGCTGAATAAAACAGTTAACAGGGATTATGTAAAAAAGTATTGCCAGGCAAAAAATAAATCTGCATCTGGACCATGACCTATAGACAACTCTACTTACTTCACTCTACTACCAAGATAACTTAACCTGGAAGATTGAGAATCTTCACCGACATATTATTCTTCATGGAGTAGAACTTTTCTGACTTAATTTATTTTACCTCTGTGTCTCATTGGTGCATGATAGGATAGCAGCAAACATGAGCGAAAAGGGTAGGACAGCAGGTTAAAAATGGAAACTCTGATAGCACTCTGACAACACTCTGAAAGCAACGTATGATGACATTAAAGTGACCTGTTTATTTTTCCACATGTATTGTCTTTAGACCATGTCAGAATTGTTGAGGATAGTGTGTTGGTACAGAGGAAAGGGTGGACAGGGTGGAATTAAGGCTGAGGGCAGGCAGCATGGTGTGAGAATGCAGGGCACTTTGGCCCCTCTCTAGAATGGCCTGCTTGTGGTTACACCCACTATTTTGTCTACCATGCAAATGCTGCCCTGTAGCTGTGGATGTTTGAAGAAAACACATACAAATACAGTTGACTGTAAATCTATTTAACATAAATTCATTAAAATTAATGATCAACTTGTGTTTTGTGTATTTTTAGCCCTAATTAAAGTCCTCAATTAAAGTAGATGGCTTTCATGCCACAAACAGCATGGATGTAAGAATGGTGGAAACAAAACATCTACACAACTCAGAATGAGTATTCATATTCCGCCAAATTCAGATGCCACTTGTAGAGCCACTATTTTCTGACTAATTATCTGACTTGCCCAGAGTTACGTTAAAAAGAAGCTAAATTGTATTGAAAGATTGAGTTTTGCTGATCATGCTTTTTCCTTTTAGAAACTTACATTTTGCGCCTCCACGCGGAGGAGCAGCGACTCTACTCTGGGTCTCTCCCGGATGACCCAACTTCTCACCCAATCTGTTAAGGGAGAGTCCAGCCACCTTGTGGCGAAAACTCATTTTACCCGCTTGTATTTGTGATCTTGCTCTTTCGGTCACTACTCAGAGCTTGTGGCCATAGGTGAGGGTAGGAATGTAGATTGACTGGTAAATTGAAAGCCTCGCCTTTTGGCTCAGCTCTCTTTTTACCACGACGGACCGGTACAGAGCCCACATTACTGCGGATGCTGCACCAGTCCGTCTGTCGACCTCCCGCTCCATTCGTCCCTCACTCAAGAGCAATACCCCGAGATACTTAAACTCCTCCACTTGAGGCAGCACCCTGTCCCCAACCCGGAGAGAACATGCCACCCTTTTTTCCGCTGAGAACCATGGACTCAGATTCAGAGGTGCTGACTCTCATCCCTGCCACTTCACACTCGGCTGCAAACTGCTCCAGTGAGAGCTGAAGGTCACTGCTGGATGGAGCCAACAAAACCACATAATTTGCAAAAAGCAAAGCAACAGCTACAGAATCAGTGACAAAGGGCAGCCCTGGCGGAGTCCAACCTCAACTGTAAACGAGTCTGACTTATTACCATCAATGCGAACCAAGCTCTTGCTCCTCCTGTACAAGGACTTAATGGCTCGTAGCAACGAGCCCTGTACCTGTACTCTTGGAGCACACCCCACAGGACACGAGGGACACGGTTGAATGCCTTCTCCAAATCCACAAAACACATGTGAATTGGTTGGGCCATGCCCCCTCCAGGATCCTGGCCAGGGTCTAGAGCTGGTCCAGCGTTCCACCACCGGGACAAAAAACGCATTGTTCCTCTTGAATCCGATTGAACTCTCTTCTCCAGCACCCCAGCATAGACCTTGCCGGGGAGGCTGAGGCTGTGATCCCCCTGTAGTTGGAGCACATTCTCCGGACCACCATCCGGGTCCACCCCAGGGGACCTGGAACCTCTGAGCTTCCTAACTACTGGGCCCACCCCAGAGTTTCCTCCGCCATCTCTCAACCACCAGGTGGTGATAAGTTGACAGCTCAGTCCCTCTCTTCACCCGAGTGTCCAAGACATAAGGTAAGGTCGCAGGTCAGATGACACAACTACAAAGTCGATCATCACTGTCATTGCCGACGTGAGTGTTGAAGTCAGCAGGACAATAGAGTCCCCAGGGGCAGTGCTTCACAGCACATCCTCCAGGGACCCCAAGAAGGCTGTTCGGCGCATAAGCGCAGACAACAGTCAGAGACCCAGAGGCTCAAGGAAGCAACTCTCTCGTCCAACGGGGAGAACCCCAATGTACAGGCACCGAGCCGGGGGACCAGAAGCAAGGCCACCCCTGCCCGGCCTCTCTCACCCACAGCAACTCCAGAGTGGAACAAAGTCCAGCCTCTCACAGGAGGAATGGTTCCAGAGCCCAGACTGTGCATAGAGGTGAGCCCGACTATATCTAGTCAGTAACTCTCAACCTCCCGCCCCAGCTCAGGCTCCTTCCCCGTCAGAGAGGTGACAATGTCCCAAGAGCCAGTTTCGGCAACCAAGGGTTGGAATGCCAGGGCTCCCACCTTTGGCCACCACCCATAACACTACGCATCCAACACCTATGGCCCCTATTGCAGGTGGTGGTTTTGAACGTCCTATTTTTGGTCCACTGAAGGGCTTGCCAGGTGACTTCTGTTTTTAGATGTTTAATGATCTTTTAGTGTTGATGTCCGTCCCACTGCGCAAAGTGACGTCTTTTATATGCCTTTTTTTTTATGTCCAGTTTTGGTCCACTGAAGGGATTGTTTTGTAACGCCAGGCACCAAACGTTTAGTGTTGACGTATTTAGGACCTCTGTGTGTGGGCTATTTATAGTCCAAATGTGGTCAGTCAAACTTAGACTTGTTTTAGAAATTGTTTTTATACGGCTTCTTTATTTTTACTATACTATTTTTTAATTTTACTTTTTTAATCACAGTAAAAATAGATAGTATAATATTAGAAGTAATAGAAGTGAGATTAAATTTGAAATTCAATAAAAATTTGGTAGGCAATTAATCACAAAGATTGTACAAATCAAAAATGAACAACTTGATAATGTTGATAATGCAAAAATATATGGGGAACACGGTTAGGGCAAGTTTGCATTGTATGCATAGATGGAGCTGTGGCTGCTGGTCCGGCCATCCTGCCTAGTGCCTCATCTGCTGCTCCGTGTTGTTGTAATGATCTTTGTTGCCTGCTGTTCTTTTCTCTCTTCTCTGTCCACTCACCCCAAAGCGTGTGTCAGCTGATATGTCCTGCAGCAACAGATCTCCCCCAGGCTCTTCCTATGTACAGGAGAATGGACAACATGCAGGGGAAACTCAATGAGGAGTGACAGCACAACACCACACAATTCCCCGGCCAATGGAAGAAGGGAAACTTCCTGTTGTAAAAGCTGAAATAATACTGGATTTGTTATGTGTGTTATGCGACCTTTTGTATTAACTTGGATATTAGCTTTACTTAACTCAGGCCAATAATAGAATACAAATCAGCTAAAACAAGACGGGAGCGAGAGATATAGTCTGCGATTCTCATGAAAATGATTGACAGCTGTCAAAATTTGGACGTCCCGCCCTTAACTCTGCCCCCAGTCCCCACAGTAATTTGCTCTGATCTACCCCTTATTGGCCTTTGATCTCCCTGCACCTGGCCATTGATCACCCTCACATCCTGACAATAAACACCCACCCCTGTCACGGAAGTCCAACCCCTAGATACACCTGTCAGTGAAGTCCAACCCCTAAACACACCTCCTAGCATTGAAGTTCCTCCTCACCTTTTGATTCCTTTCCTTTAATTTATGACACATCGAAAAACTGCCAACATTTGGGTTGATTCATTGGATTTTATTATTATATGTATTACTATTATTATTATTATATGTATTAAAGATTGCAAAGTACAGTTTAAAAAATCTGCATTTGCAAAGAATGTTCTGTTTAATTATGTTAAAATTTGATCACGTTAGCTGTAGTCTTAACAGACAGTGCCACTGAGTCTTTCAAAAACTTCTCTATATCTTTTTGTAACACAGGTTTTATGTTTGTAAGATGTCTATGTCTGGAAAATTAGTATAGTGCTAAATTTACATTTTATTGTACATAAAATAATACATAAAAGAAGTAAACGGTCTAGTTGGTCAAATATGTTCCGTGACGAAAGTTAGTAGTTAAAAACACTGTCAACATGGGGTTGATGATTTATACACCAGCCACATGAATCTGTCAGCGGAGCTTGATAAAAGACATTTAGTGCAACTTGACATAAAATAAGTAGTAAACAAATGTAGAGCAATTCAACATTAAACTGAAAATTATTGTGGAACCTGCCAGAAAAGGGCTGCTGACCAACACATGTTCAGTTACATGTAAAGAAAAACAATATTTGAGTTGGTGATCTTTTAACACAAATCATATAAATTTATCATTGGAGCTCCCTAAAAGACAAATGTAGTACAACATAAAAAATAAACCTAAAAAGCTAAAATGTCCACCCTTTGCTCTGACATATTTCTTAACTCTTTACAGTATTTGTATTAAAATATTCTTTTGTTGTCCATTATGCAATTGTAAACTTAAAATTTAGGGTTTGCCACTTGCGGCAAACCAATACAAAGTGGTGTACACGTGAGAAGTGGAACGAAAATATAATCTGACTGAGCAGGAGCTGTTTTGCAAAGAAGAATGGGCAAGGATTTCAGTCTCTAGATGTGCAAAGCTGGTAGAGACATACCCTAAAA
>JAUYWH010000009.1:1852609-1864302 GCA_034779795.1 Ctenopoma multispine | reverse complement strand
CTCTGTGAGCGGGGGTGGTGGTGGCCCGCCACCTGTTTTACGGGCCTCAGCCTTCTTTCTGTTGGCTATAATGGGGGTTCAGATTTGAACATTTCCAGAAAACTCAAATTTTGAGACATGCATATCTAACAGGCAGTGAGGTGTGGCTTTTATATAGACAATATTAAATACTGGCAGTGATGGAATGGCTGAAGATTTGGCTTTTTCTTTGTTTAGGGGATTTCCCAAAGTACTTAAATATAGCTGTCACATGTAGAATGTAACCAGTGAATGCAGTTTAATGACAGCAGGCTAAACAACAGCATAATCGCTTGTAAATCAAATGTAAAAAATAAAATGTAAATGATACCTCACCTGTTTGAACTGTATTTTTATATTTCACCTTTAGTTGCTGCCATGTCCTTTTTGTGCCTGTTGGGCTGCATCTGTGCTCAAAAAACATATAGAATATGAATGTTGAACGTGTGGAAAATTCAAGATCAAAACATTTATTTTTTCCCTCTAATTATGATTATTGATTTTCTGCCACACAAGCTCTCTCTCTCTTTTGCTGCGGCTGCAGTGTTGCTTCTTCTTTTTAAAATATGCTCATTTTCTGCATATGTAGTCATTCAAAGATCCAGTTCTACCGCAGAGAAGTAGGAGGGGCTAAGCTTTTGTCCACCGGTTGCCATGGTGAATCAAGTTATCTGTGATCCGCTGATGAGGGCTTTTTAGATCCTCATGCACGAGTGTAACTCAGGTTAACTTTGACTCGGAGTCTATTGAACTAATTCTTAACACCTGTTCTGAAACCGAAAACTCTGATTTTGACAACTGAGAGTTGGCCAACCTTGAGTTCAGGTTTTGATTGAGAGTTTGTTGAACCTGCTTTCTGAAACGGGCCCCTGATGACCCAAGGTTATCATCACTGACAGTGTGTTTCAGTGCACTCTCCCCTCGGTTCTCATCTATTTCAGTGATGAGATGATGTTCATTGATGGCAGAACTCAATACCAGTGACAGACTAGAAGATAGAGGAGTGACGATGAAAGGAATCGTAATTAGTTAAATGGAAAGCACTCAGGGTCTGGAACACGTCACTTGTAGAAATAAGTAAACATGACAATTTCTTTGCTGTGGATGTCAGGAGACAGATTAAACTCAGGCATATTAGAAAGAAAGGCAGGCAGTCAGACCACAGGAGTGCAGATAGAAGTCTTTAAATCAGCTGGCAAACCTTCTCAACTTGTTTTATTTCCTCACATCCCATGGTGCTGCTTAGGTGGAACACAATCAAATATCATTTGTGAAAGTCTCGCCTCTCTTCCAGCTGGGCTGTAATAGACCACTCAAGAATCAATCTCACTCTGAAAAACCATTATTGCTTACAGAGTCATCTTTGTTTCATTGTCAGGGACTTCAAACTTCAAATCTAAATGCTAAAATATATTAGATCTCATTATTACTCTCAGGAAGATTACCATTAAATCAAAAGATCAAAACAAACATTAACATTGTAGTGACAGTATGCACCGATCAGCCATAACAATAAAACCACCTTGTGGTGGATGGGAGTCAGTGGTGCTGGATATGACTCTACCCTACTTACACATTTTCTATTGTCCATCTAATGAGTCTACTCATGTGAGGTGAGAAATGGAACCACTCTGAAGGATATATCTGGGGTTCCCTAACCAATTTTTGTCAGACTTTCGTGCATACTTTCAGTTTTCCCTCAGTCAGAACTGTACTTGCACTACAGATGCACACATGCTTCTGTTCAAACTACAGTTATATGAACATGGACATGTTCCACACATGTGCACTTCAAAACATGATGGCAACTCTGGACAGTAGTAATAGCAAGATAAAACCTTGGGTTGTATTTGACTAAACAACATTAAAAAGAGATACTAACAGGAAAGTGTCAAGGATGCTGATATAAATTTTACATACTGCCTCTTTGAAGTACTTTTCTGACATATACACAGTTGAGTGTAGCACAATGGACAGTTTATGCAAATTTTTTCTTTATATAGATGTGTATAGAGAGTCCATCCAGACCCTAACAGTTGCTCTTTTCTCTTTCCACTTTCCACTCACCCAACCGGTCAAGGCACCCTGAGCCAGCTTCTGCTGGAGGTTTCTTCCCTTAAAGGGGGTTATTCTTCTCTAACAAGAAGATCAGGCTTCAAGCTGTACATTTGCAGCCACTGTGTACTATAGGCACCGCCATCAATTTATGCTTCTAAAATGCTTTGTAAAGAATAAATGTGATAGTCTATCAAAGTAGTCGAATGTGGAGAAGACACTTAAGTGAGCATCCTGACCAATGTTTTACTGTGTGGGCAGCACTTGATATGATTAATAACACAGTGCTTTTCAAAAGGATATCTACTGATTCCACTGCTGAGAAACTCTGAGTTGGAGCGAATGGGTGTTCATAAACCCAGATATAAACGAATGTAATGACACCAGTGCTGTGTTGAATTGGGAGGAAGTTGAATTGGGAGGATGTGTTGGTGGTATACAGTGGGACTATAGTCAGACTGACTGTGATAAAATGAAATGAATGGGATGAATTGCAGAGATGACGACAGCTCAGTCGTGACCTCTGTTGTAACCACATAAGACACAATAATCAGTAGGGCACAAGACGCCAGACTGGAGCCTCCTCTTCTTTTCACAGATAATTGCTTAAGACAGGCCACTGATGAACAAGAGACAATTACAGTAAACTGTACATGTTTGTGTAAGTCTGACCAACAAAGTCTACATCAATAAGTCACAACTTTAATAACACCTGATATGTTGTTGTTGACAGGAGCCAGCATATGAAAAACTGAATGTTGGTGAATTGAATGACAGGTATCAGAACACATAGTGAACCACAGCTTGCCATGTATGTAGCTGGGCAGCTGCAGAACACTACCCTGCTGAACCATGTACAACATTAAAAAGACTGTAAACTCACTGTAAATAATAATAGCTGTAATAATATAAATGAGTTACCTTTACTCAATTAGCAACAATATGTACTTTTTTCTAGTTTTTATCAGGTAAGAACCAGCGTCTCACTGACCAAATTTTATAATAATAATAATAATAATAGTACTTTATTTACTAGCATTTGCTGATGGGACATATAATAGGGATATATATTTTTCCCACAGTGTACCATTGGCAGTAAAAATAATTTTCATATTCAGTGCTTTAGCAGTGAGTTACATTTTCACTGTGGTGGGAGTGATCTGAGCACTGCATATTTACAGCTAATCAATAATAAAGTCTCTTTTTGGTGCACAAAAGAGAGAGACATGGGAGGTGTAATTAAAAGAAGGATCAGTTACAGTAGTATAGTATTATACTAAAGTATGGATATGGTAACTATCTATATGGTATAAATAAAAAGAATGTAAATTAATTGAAAAGAAATCATGTTTAGCAGCTGTTTGAAGTGCTTAAGTTACACAAGTAATAGTTACTTTCTCTTTAAAGCAATCAGTTGGCATGGTTTTAAAATGTAAAATTACCTTAGAAATTATTTGCTGGAAGTTGCTGGAAATGTCATATAAGTTACCTCAACTTCAGTAAATGTGTTGGTTGGAATACACACAGTATATTTCACTTGAAATTACTAATATGTTTAAAATAGTAATTTTAAGTAGTATGTACTAAATCAAGTGTACACCTGAAGTACTTAGGCAAGTTACTTAAATTGAACTGTAAGTGTACTACATTAAATAAGATTTGTTAGTACAAAATACATTCCCTAGATTGCTTAGTGACTCAGTGGTTTTAAGGCAATTGGTTTGCATGCTATTTTTAAGAAACTATTATAACTATTTATAATTTACAGTGCATCCACAGTATTTCAATGATATGATGAGGTGGTAATAAAAGTGTTTTGATTAACTTTCTTTTTTATTTACATTGCACTGTTTCATTACTCATTAATTTAATTTGAACTGTAATGCGCATTGTAAAAAATGTCCTATAAACTAAACAATTAATGATCTTTCTGACATTTTTATAATGATGTTTGACATGTCACTGCCAGTCATGGTTTATATGTGGCTGAAATAAATTAGTGACACTAGTCACATTGGACCAGTGCACCAATTTGGCACAATCTCTAGTATCTGGCTGCTTGTTTTCACTGACTGATTGGAAAAGGCTAGCTGCCATAATAATTCACATTTATAAAGACGTACCATGATTATAAGTCTCATAAATAATGCATATTAATTTATTTTTGTATATACAGATGTTTTATCTACACACACTTGTATGTATCTGATGATAATTTTACCTGATACCATTGAAATGCAAGAATACAATACAATACAGGCCAGGTGTTTGAGATAATAATAATGCTGTTGTTAGACAGCTTCCATACAGTAGATGACAGTACTACTACAGTGTTTCAATGTCTTGTCTAAAGACACCACGGCATGTAGCCAGGAGGAACCACAAGTCAAACCACTGACCCTAGGGTACACAGACGATTATCCCTGTGTCAAATTAGGAAAGTAATGCTCCTTTACACTTAACACATTCTACAGGTACACTAAAGGCAATGTCCTGACAAGGACACTGCATAGTGGTGAGGCATTATGATGTATGGTTTGGAGACGGTGGCACTAACAATAAGAAGATTTTCACTGGGAGTGACCAGGAGAGACAGAATTTGAAATAAGTACATCAGAGGGACAGCTCATGTTAAGTAGTTTGGAGACAAAGTTAGAGAAGCAAGATTGAAATGGTTTGGACATGTGTAGAGGAAGGATAGTGAATTTATTGGACAAAAGATGTTGAGTATGGAGCTACCAGGAAGGAGGAAGAGAGGATGACCTCAGAAGAGGTTCATAGATGTACTGAGGACATGCAGATGGTTGGTGTGACAGAGCAGGATGCTAGGGATAGGGTGAGATGGAGCAGGTGCTGTGGCGGCACCTAAAGGGAACAGCTGAAAGAAGAAGAAGACGAAGAAGATTATTGTGTAATCACCATAGCAATGACAAAACACATTTCTTCCCCTGTACCCTACATACAGTATAAAAACCAAATGAGAATATTATTTGGGAGAATTGTCACCATGAACCACCAGAACAGCTTAAATGTGCCTTAGCATTCATCCAATTAAATCTTTGGAGGGATGGAACATCACTGTAAGAAAAAAGATTTGCTCAGTGTGATTACACTGGACTGCCCATGACTGCTGTAAACAGACAAGTCAGTGTGATGTCTCTGCAGACCCCTGGTCATTAGACGCTAGATGCTATGTTAGATTTCCCACTTCCCACAAAGAAGTGGGAAAAACAACCTTTTTGGCCACTTTTAATTGTCATGCTTTGCTGCTTATGTGTCCTAATGCCCACTGTTATCACTGAGTGACCAATTCTATTCACACTGTGAGCTATTAGCAAGAAAAATCACACTAATGTGTTCAGAGTCAACTCAAATTTTCAAAGACTGGACAGACAAGTGAGAATTCTGTCTTATAAACATTTCCCAGTACTACCTTTTCTTTTTCAAGCCAATTTCCAGGCCCATCTCTTTCCTCCATATATACTGTCAGCTTGTTTATATCTAGATGGCTTGTCCCTGCCATCTAGTGTTACAGTTTTATAACCACAGCTAAAGGAGGATTATACTGCTTTCGAAGAGTGATAACATACTCAAGAGTTAACATAGTTCTCCTGGCCAAATTTGTGACAACAAAGACTACTATGTTATAGCTTTAAATGGAAGTTATGGTGTTGAAAGGCTGTAACAGCAGACAGAACTGCCTGTCACTCTGGATCTTCCCAACTATAAACATTCTCTGATGGGGATTAGAATGCCAGGGTTTGCGCCTATTGCTGTACACAAGATGGTCACTAAAAACAGAAAAAGCCAAACATAAAGCAACAGTAGGGAATACTTAAAAGAACACAGCAGTTAAACTGTATTTCATGTAAATAAAGATTTAAAAAAATTTATATAATATAATATAATATAATATGCTGTACATAAGAAACCAATAAAAACAAAATAAAAACAATCATTCCACAGATGATGAGCAGTGATTATTGACTGCAAAAAGAGTCCACTAACCAATGATTCGTGCTTTATCCTTAACTTCTACAAGTGTCGAATTGTGTAAATATCACTGTCACTGAAAACAGCACCTTTAACATTCAGCTTATTTTCATACAGAGGTATTTTTTGGATCTTTGGTATAAGACAGAACAAAATAAAAAATATTTTACTGGTATTGTATTATACTGGTAAACACTTCTTAGTGTAAGCTGAACCTAAAAACAACTACATATAAGCATGTATGCATTTTCATACACAAAATAATACTGAGCAGCAAATTTAAAATTAAAAAAATATTATCATATTAAGAATAACACTTTTACAACATGACATGACATGATAGTTCAGTGGGTAACTGTCGTTTGCACTCTCAAGGTGGAGCGGTTTAATTCCTAGTCCCACCAGCCTTCTTGTCGAGGTGTCCTTGGACAGAACACTGAAAAATCATAGTAATGCAGACATATATTGGCTGGCAGCTGTCCAACAACAATTTCCCCAAGGCGATCAATAAAGTATCAATTATTATGATGTTTACAGACTGAAGGGGTTTCCCCTTAAAGTGTTACAATAGTTTGTACTAAGAAAGTAGTAAAAGTGTTGATTCACTTACTGCTAATCATACATATGCCAACATTGATAATTATTTACTATATATTTGTATGTAATACTGTATACATAATACAGTATATGCATATATTATTAAAACATGCAAAGTCTCCAATCTGCAAAAGGGACTAAATCATCATTGTATGTTTGTGTTTCTAAAATAACCTGCAAAATAAAAGCTTTGTGAGTTCAGACACTACACACAACTGGGAGCATTTTTAGAAAATAATGAATGTGATGAAATATATGAATGTCCATGTAATCATTTGTGTGCATATCCAAGCTTAAAGAGTCTCAAGCTGTACTCCCTACAATGCAGAGCACTCGTCTGCTAGTAAGAATACTTGTTATAAGTTGTAATCCAGTTACAGGCAAACAGTATTTCTTTCTGTCTTTACTTGAACCAGTACATGTAGTTGGACTGGAGAGCTGGAAAGCACATGTTGTTCCTGCAGGTACCTCTATAGCTGGATGGACAGACTGAACAAGGAATCCCCACTCTGTAAGGAGCCTCTCCTATCCAGTTCCCCCTGCACAGAGAAAGAAACAGCTTTACTGTCACTACAACAAATCATTGTTGCTGGGTTATTTTCTGAGTACCTGAGGCTCTTCATGGCATTTTTATTAAATGCAAAAACCCAAATGCTGAATCAAAAATATTTTTACATCATGTGTAAGAGATGAAACATGTAATGGTCAAAGGCTGCAGATTTGTCTTTGTGTTGGCCTGTTTTTTCATTTCAGGTCCACCTTTATTCCCTGGCCATTCCAAACTCATTGAGGAATTTCACTCACCTGTGTAGAGTCTATAACAGTTGGTTGACTTTCGCAGATGATGGGGCAATTTGGAAACGCGTAACAAATATTGATCATGTCATCAAAAACCTTCAGCAAGCAGTTGAGAAGTGGTCATATGATTGGGGATTCAAGATTTCAGTAGCAAAAACATCTTATATGGTGTTTATCAGAGGTGTGTAGAGTAGCCGTTGTACTCAAGTAACATCATAAATAACATCTTTACAAAATAACAAATTAAGGCAAAAGAAACACAAATTTCCAAATCTCACAACATAAAGCTTTTGAAACCAACACCTACAGTAGCTTATGTATGTTTGAACTACATCGTTTCTCATGTGTTTATTCATTGAGTCCTGGCAAGTGAATTTCTTTCTTGTTAGGTTGAAACTTGAAATCTTCAACCTTTTAAAAAAGAAATCCAGTTGCCATGAGTTTGAATTATTGTGAAATATTGATTATAATTTCATTTGACATGTGTGGACTAGATTTTAATGTCTGATCTGAATTCATACATTTCACAAGGTCTGCTTTGACAGTGAGATCACTATTTTGGATTTACCCTTTGTTTAAAAGAACATTTTTAATAATACAGAGGAACCCACATTATTTTGTGAAACATCTTTCAAGTGGTGTAAATCGTATCAATACACTGTGTGATCAATGTTTAGTTTGCTTAAAGTTTTATTTTTAAAAGGAAGGAACTTGACGCTAAAAAGTAAACAAGGGAGAAACGATGAAGGAGATAAAAACAAGGTTAGAAAAAGCTTAGAACAACTTAGAAAAAGCTCTGCTTAAATTTAACTTGTTATCTAAATTTGTATTTAAATTTACTCCTCTATGGTTTTCGTTTGTTATCTTGTCCTCTGGACGGCATCTCTCTGGTAGAACAAATGAAAAAAAAGTAATGAGTCGAGTGTTGTCAAATGTAGTATGTAGTATGAGTCGCGTTTCTTCTTCATAAATCTACTCAAGTTAAATTACATAAAATTACACAATTACACAAAATTACAGTACAATTTTTATAAAAAAGTTACTTAAGTAAAAGTAACGGTGTAAATGTAACTCTCTCCCACCTCTGGTGTTTACCAGGAAGAAAGTACCAACAACTAGTGATGGGCAGATAAGGCTTTCTTGAAGCAATGAAGCTTTCCATCGAATTGGTTCAGTTTGGACAAAGCTTCATGTGAAGCCTAATTTGCTCTACTTAGTACTGAAGGCCAGATGAAGCTTCTTGAAGCCTCGTAGCAATGAAGCCTTCCAGCCAAATGGTTCACAAAACAGTTCAAGTCCCCCTGCTGGTCAAAGACTGTTAAGCAGGCAGACAGATTCTAGGTAATTTCATCAATTTGTAATACACTGTCTTGCCACAGTTAAGCCATTGTGGGATATACACTCACTGGCCACTTTATTAGGTACACCTTGTTAGTACTGGGTTGTACCCCCTTTTGCCTTCAGAACTGCCTTAATCCTTCGTGGCATAGATTCAACAAGGTACTGGAAACATTCCTCAGAGATATTGGTCCATATTGACATGATAGCATCACGCAGTTGCTGCAGATTTGACGGCTGCACATCCATGATGCGAATCTCCCGTTCCACCACATCCCAAAGGTGCTCTATTGGATTGGGATCTGGTGACTGTGGAGGCCATTTGATTACAGTAAACTCATCGTCCTGTTCAAGGAACCAGTCTGAGATGATTCGAGCTTAAAGAGGCAGAACCAGCCCCCATAATTTCAGTTAATATGCTCACTTAGTTATGTCATTACCACCTGTACAGATGCATATTTTGCACTGGAATTTCACTTTAACTGACCCTGTCCTAATACTAACTAAATATGTAAAGGCCATTTTGTATTTCATATCTAATTGTATAACTATTTCAAATGATATTCTTTATATCGGTTGATTAAATAAGGTCTGATGTTCTGCAATCACAGTACATTCAAATATGCAGAGAAGAAGGCCAGTTTGGATTATCTGATAGTAAACTAACTGTTAGTATAATCAGCCCACAAATATTGCAGCATCTGCTCAACCGGCACACATCAGCTGCATCTTCATTCCAGCTTTCACAGCAAAGCTTTCTCTTTGCTCTCAGCTGTTGCTTCACTCTCTCAAAACTCCTGCTCACAGATTCTGCTGCTACTGCTTGGATTTTCTGCTTGACAAACTGTGACCACCTTATCAAAAATCACCAGGCAATATAATGCAACCTGGAAGTGACTCACATAATGGTGAAGGGTCAGAATAAGGACACTGACAGAAGACAAGACTTGTAGTCTATCTGATTTAAAGTAATTCATATTTAAGACACAAATATCCACATTTGGGGCTGTCAAGGATGAGCTCAATAGATTTTACTAGTTAGTTAGAATAGTTGTATACTAACTTAAGTTTTAGGAGACAGGGTTGTTTTTTTCATGTGTTTAAATAAATCACTAATGCTGCTACAGTATCTAATGAATTCTACACAACACTCTCTGTTCTATCTTTCACTACAGCCTGTATGCGTCTGTTCAGCGCCATTGAGTCACGTTGATGTGAGAGTAGCGGTATTTGTACCAGCAAGATTACTTTCTGATGGAACGGTGGCGCTAAAAGTAGAAGAGGAAAAGTACAGATACTATAGATAGTATAGATACTGTGCTAGTATCAATCCGATACCGATACTATCAATATTTTGGATCGATCCGCCCACCACTAATTCATAATTTAACTGGCAGCTTCCGGACTTAGAACCAAAGCCTGATATCATTTGTGTGTCAGTTTTGTGTCTATCACTGTCCCGGCATAGACACAAAACTCACTTTCAAGTGCTGTATGTGGGTTCGATATTAAGCCTCACACAGGCCACCAAAATAATGTAGGTGCAATGGGAGTATTCAGATTTGGCTGGTAAAATCTAGTTCATAAATCAGTCTCATAAATGATTCACCACAAAGTTTGGAATTTTAATTTGAGGACTTTGTTGGCAGAGGGTGACACATATGTTGCAGCAAGAACCACAAACACCATTCATTAACATAACAAGGGCTTATGTAGCTAATGCTTTTTTAATTTTATAATGCCAGGCACAAATATATAAATCCTTCCTGGGTTGGTGGTGAAACTATATACAAATATGTTCACAAGTGAGAAAGAGAGGGAGAGAGAAGTGCAAGATCTTGTAAAAATAAAAAGCACAAGAACTTAACTAGAACTATCTAAGACTGCAACGTGGAACCCAATCATGATCAAAACCTATTAAGCAAACAGTAACTAACTTTGTCCAGGTGGCAGCGTTAATGACTTGTCAGATGTCCATCCATCTTTTTCACTGAATTATTCTGAGGGAGTTTAGTTAGAGGAAAATACAGTTGATATTCACAATTTAAAACAGCTGATTAAGAGAACTACTGGGTTATCTCACAGTGAAACCAGGGCCAGTGGTAGATGCCATGAGGTGTCGAGTGCAGCAGCAACAACAAGAGAGATCAACATATGGTCTGACACTTGGTTTTACTGATAAGATTAAGTGATGATTCCTGGTTACTGTCCTCCCAGTGGATTACTCTAACTGCTGGGTGGACTTCAGCTAGAAAGTTGATAACTGGATGACTGTGGGTGTGTGAAGTCTATATAACCTAAATAAATTTGAATGAGCCTTCCTTCCCTTCCACTGTAACAAAATACGACACATGCCAACAACATCAAGAAAATTTTCAGACTTTCAGAGCACTGCTGGCATCGGTGGTGCTGGGGAATCACATCACTGGTAGAAAAAGACAGTACATTTACATGCACTTAAGCAATCAGCTTTGTCGAATAAGCTGATTTCCTAACGTCATGTAAACTGGAAACCTGGTTACCGTAATCGATGTAGGCAATTAGAGAAACCTGATTTCCCCAGGTAGATTGCTCCCAGGGAACTCTGATTACTCTGCAATGCATACACGTAACCAGTTTTCTAATCAGCTTTTCCAAGAGCAAATGTGCAGGATAAGGTTGCAGACACTCACCATTCTACTACTTTCAGTAGAAAAGTGCAGCTTGATGAAAGAGGAGATCATTACATTGTGATGCTGCCTCGTTTTTAAATTATTACCAGGTTTCTTCAGTGCAGGTAAACTTGTTGTCACAGTTCAAATTCAAATTGAAATTTTATTTGTCACATACACAGTCATACACAGTACGATATGCAGTGAAATGCTTAAGCGACTGGTCGTGACCTTAAAATTGTA
>JAUYWH010000009.1:1842191-1852509 GCA_034779795.1 Ctenopoma multispine | reverse complement strand
TATTTACGGACAGACAAACATCGTTTTACGGACAAACATCGGTTTATGCACAAATCTTTTTTACAAACCGTATTTACTGACAGACAAACATCGTTTTACGCACAAATCGTTTTTACAAACCCTAATTACGGACAAACATCGGTTTATGCACAAATCTTTTTTACACACGCACAAAATCATTGTGGCGGTGATTTGATCCCATACTCTTCAGCTACTTCTCCTTTCTCTTAAAATGTCAAAATAAGACAAATCTGAGGTATAGTTTTTGAGATATTTTTGTTTGTTTGCCACACCTTGCAATATATCCTGTGACTTCTGCATGTCCGAGCCAACCTTGAACTAGACCTCTATCGGCACGCACTTTTTTTTTTTTTTTTTTTTGGCCTGTCAGTGACACAGATGACATATGCATATCTCATGTATATGTAGCTGTGCTGTCATCATCATATCGGCACGCACTTGATGACATCATCAAACCGTGTCATCGCCCTGCATATATTGGTATCGGTTTATATCAGTATCTGAAATTAAGAGTTAGACTATATCAGTATACTGGATATCGGTATAAAAAACAATATCAAACATCCCTAGTAATAAATATAATTATTAGTACAATAATGGAGCAATGTCAATACTGCTATCAAGTAAACATAGGTGTTGCATGGATTATGTATCAGGCCAGTTGACCCACTGGGTGTGCCCTGAGGTTTACCAGAGAGACCAAGGCCTTCTTAGGTGCTAGATTATGTCCTCAGGCTTTCTGGAAGCCGTAGAATGTATGTAGTGAATAGATTGACCACTAACAGACTGACAGATGTATTTATCTGTTTTCTTGCTTCATATGACCGTATACCAGCATAATCAATTTCAGGTTGATACAAAAAGTAGTCACCTAAAAAAACATACTCCAAAAAATTTAAATGCAAACATAAGAGCAGCTTTTACAGCACAATGTTGTCAAATGTATTGGCAAAATACTAACATGAGTAAGCAGGCTATGTGTTTATTAAAACTATGCGTGCAGTTATTGGTGTTTGCCAGGCAACTCTACTGGCTGTTCCAAATTGTATGTATGTAGTGATCTCAGTTGGTTCACATGTCTGGAACCTTTGACTTTTGTTGTTTCCCCCGAGTTGCCTCTTTTGTCTCACATCAGTTTGGGATAAGTGAGCCTCCAAATCTTTTCGTAGTTAGTCATGAGATTTTTTTAAAGAAAAAAATGTATTGTCCTCTTTTGTTTTAATCAGAGCCATAAGAAACCACATTTAAAAGATGAACCTCAAAAGCAGCATGCGCTATGAAAATTATTTTTCCATAAAAATTATTATTTCCATATATAATTATTATTATTATTATTCCTTAAGATGGCAGTGTTTGACAACGCACTGCCACTGCAGCCCTAGAACAGCTGACATGAAGCACCTTCATGAACTGACTTGTCTTAGTTTAGTCTGACTTTCTCATTTTCATGCTTTTCTTCTGAAAATGTATGTAACAATACTATTTTGCTGCTTTCAAGACCGGGTAAGCTAACTTGTTCTTGTCTACTTGGTATGGTGTAAAAAGTCATAAAAAGTAGTTTAACCACTAAAAGAAACAGGGCTGAAAGCTAAATATTTACACTACATTCTAAAGTGGGACATCGAAAATGATCATCACCATTATTGATTATTGGTTACATACTTTTCAACTTCAGTTAGTAGAATATATTCACTACTACAGTAGCAAACAACACAGCACCACTGTCATTAAAAATCTCAGTGTGCCTTTTTTGCAATGTGACTTCAGATCATAATTCTCTCCTACATAATGCACCCCACTTCAAGTTCAGTAGGCAGACACACTCTTCTTTTAAGACTCTAAAATTTGGATTCAAAGTTTATTTATATTATGGTTTCCCTGTAAAATAAAACTATTTCTTTACTGTCCACAACAAATGCCAAACAATATGAAATCAGTCAAATAGAAAAGTAATAATGACACAAAGCAATTATAAACACAGCATATGAAAAATGCAGTAGAAGTATAAACTAATATGTAACTGTGCAGGTAAAATTGTTCTACATATCAGTTGTATGTGTATGTGCCAAATGTGTATATGCAATGGACAATAGTTACTGTGCAGATACTCATGCTCAAACTGAAAATGTAGGCAGTCAAATACACTTGCATGGGGTGCATGATTATAAACTCCTGTTAGTTGTTTAGCGTTCTGATGTCAGAGGGGAACATAGGTCTTTAATCTGGAAGGCCTGCATTGCATCCTTCTGTACCTTCGGCCTGAGGGTAGAAGTGTGAAGGAAGGCAGTCCTCCTGGTGGACTCCTGTGTGGTTGTAGATGCTTTGCAGAGATGGCAGGGGAGTGCTGGTGATCTTCCCAGCAGTCTTCACCACTCTCTGCAGGTGTTTGTGGTACATAGAAGTAGTGTTGTCGTACCACACAGTGATGCAGTGGGTCAGTATGCTCTCAAAAATGCAGCTCTAAACGTTATTAAGGATCTTAAATGACATATCAAACTTCTTCAGCCTAATCAGAAACTACGGCTGCTGTTGAGCCCTCTTAACCAGCTGTGTGGTGTGAGGTGTGGGTGAGGTCATCACCGATGGAGCACTCAGGTATTTAATGCTGCTCACTCTCTCCACTTCAAGCTCCCGAATTAACATGGCCTGTGGGGCCTATTCACCTTTCTCATGTCCACTATCATCTCCTTTGTCTTGTCCGTGCCACGGGTGAGGTTGGCCGGACTGGCCACCTCCCTCCTGTAGACTACCTCGTCCCAACCAGTAATGCATCCTCACACTATGGTATCATTCGCACTTTTCTTGGTAATCAAGCCGAGGATCGTAGTCTAAAAACAGGACAGAACAATGCTCTAGTTGTTTGCTGAATGATGGAACAGAACTCAAATAAAAAGTGTTTATCACCTTCTCGTGTGAATGTGAGACAGGCCTGCAGACACATCAGCGGACAGACATGACACTGATTATGAAACAGTTGGTATTCCTGCTTTTAAAATAAGAGACTTCTTTTAAAGCTTTAGAGAAGTAATCCTGCATGTTTCTACACTAATGGGGATTAGTGTTTGAATATCATATCATTTACAGTTAATTAATTTTTACACTCAATTAATTTCTTTGAAAACATTTTTCCACTGTAGTTCATGGTTGTTCATATTACATGCAACCTTCAATAGATTTATTAAATGTTTACAAAGACAAAACTTGGCCATATTTTATTCTACCCGCTCAACTGTTGGGAGGCAGTATTGGATTGATTCTGGGAAATCAACTCATACCTTTATGAAACTTCTGTCATGCAAAGATATAACATGTATTTAATATAATGTTTAAATAAATAATATAATATATAATTTAAATAAAGATTATGCCACAGTTTTTTGCATGTGTAGTTGTTTATCTTCCTAGCAAGGAATATCCCTTCTGGCCTACATTTAATTCACTGAATTAGGCATAAACATGTATTCCTGGAAGTTTTATATTAATTGTTTTTCAAATAAATGCTCAGCTGATGCTTTCATAACACAGAGTCTCTATCGTGGTGAAAAACTATGACCAAGATTTATCCTCCTTCAGCAGGATCTTTAATTCTAGAAAACGTTGTTTGGGTGGCTGGCTCTTATTCTGAAATGCAAAACGGGAAGCTTAGCGGTTTTCAGTTCAGAGAGAGGAGCGGCAAACCTTTCAGTCCTCAGCACTGGAGCGACTCTGGCAGCCGTGGCGGCCGCCCCTCACCCTCCCACGTCCCGCTCGCAGTTACTGACACACGGCACTGCCAGTGCTCAAATACGCCATAACGGGCCGTTCCCTAACACCTCCCCCGAATGCTCGTTTTCTCACCGGGGCTTCCCTGTCAACATCACCTCGCTTCTGAAAACCATTCGCACACTCTGGACTTCATAACAGCAAGACCAAGTAGTTCTTTAACGTTCGCCTCCGTTTCTGAATGACGGGCGGTCGGTTCGACTTTGACGATGGTGGCACCTACTGCGGAGGCTGGGAGGACGGGAAAGCCCACGGCCACGGTGTGTGCACCGGACCCAAGGGCCAGGGTGAATACTCGGGCTCGTGGTCCAACGGTTTCGAGGTGGTGGGCGTCTACACCTGGCCCAGCGGGAACGTGTACCAGGGCTACTGGGCGCAGGGGAAACGCCACGGACTCGGCGTGGAAACCAAAGGGAGATGGATCTACCGGGGAGAGTGGACTCACGGGTTCAAGGGTCGCTACGGAGTCCGGCAGAGCCTGAACACACCGGCCAGATACGAGGGCACCTGGTGCAACGGACTGCAGGACGGATACGGCGTGGAGACGTACGGTGATGGAGGTGAGAAGGGGACACACCATGATGTCAGTAAATGTTTTCACTGCTGATTTAAAGATTTCTATTTTTAGAAAGTGGACTGTAGGAAGAGAGTGTGCACGTGCACAGTGAAATAACAAGCCTTATTAACGCGCGTGCACACACAGGTGAATTTATTATCAACTTGTTTTTCACGTTGTGACTTTTTAGTATTGAGGTTATAAATTCATAGTAAATACAAATGTTAATGAGTGTGTATTTGAGCCATGAGCCATGAGCCAGTTGACATTACAGAGTTAGTTCTTCCATAATGGAGCTTTTAGGAGTCAGTGAAGTGACCCCTCTCCCCTCAGCTTCTTTGAGGTGCCTAGACTCATGACAGTCACTGCACATTTCAGGTACTAACTCCTGTTTATTCTGCTGCCTTGTTATTGTGGAGCACCTTCTGACATCTTGCACATCAGCTTAAATTTAGATGCAAAACTGACCTGTCACACAGACACAGCTGACCTGTCTAACACCTGTGACACACATTTCTGGATGTAACTGTAGTTTTGCATTAGTAGTTTGAGGCTCAGTCTGATGTTGTTCATTCATAGTCATTAGTAATTAATAAGGGGAGCTCAATCACCACCACTATACCTGGTGGTTTTAATTCAATTCAGTTCAATTCATCTTTATTTGTATGGCGCCAAATCATAACAAAGGTAATCTCAAGGCGCTTTACATAGCAAGGTTTAGGACCTTGCAAAATATAAGTGTATATATTCAGAACTATGTGGAAAACCCAACAGTCCCAATTGAGCAACTACTAGGCGACAGTGGAGAGGAAAAACTCCCTTTAACGGAAGAAACTTCCAGCAGAACCAGGCTCAGGGTGGGCGGCCATCTGCCTCGAACGGTTGGGGTGAGTGGACAGAGGAGAGAGAAAAGAACAACAGGCAACAGAGATCACAACAACAAGTAGCGGCAGACGAGGTACTGGGCAGGTTTGTTGAACCAGTGACTACAAAGCGAAATCACACAACTCCGAGGTCGAAGACACCTGCAGAAAGGTACAGAGAGGACCAAGCACAACTAGAGGAGAGAGAAGACACAAAGTTACCAACATGCAATGATGTCATGATAGTGGACAGAAAGAGAGAGAGAGAGAAAACAAGAGCAGCTCCCCTGCTGGGATAATAAGGTTCTATGAGGTCTGTAAGATAGAACTCTGGCTGCAGCATTCTGGATTGACTGGAGGCTTTTTAATGAATTATTGGTGCATCCTATTAACAGTGAATTGCAGTAGTCAAGTCAAGAAGTGACAAATGTTCTTATTGTTTTGTGACATATTTTTAGAATTCAAAAAGACTTTTCTAATTGTATGGATAAAAACAATCTATCATTGAATGTGATGTGAAAAAGATTTTAACCTGTTTCCTGTGCCAGTACGCTGCCATCTTAGTGCTGATGCAGAAACAGAGGCGCAATTAAAAAAAACACTGTCAACCAATCTGTCAAAACAATGTCGCAAAAGTAACAATTACTGATATAGTGGAACTGTAACACCTAATATAACAGAGTAGTGAGAAGTGAAAGATCCACAGAATGCTAATAAGGCTGAGTTTCCACCACATCTAATGTCTGTGTATTGGTTTTGTGCCAGTGAGCAGTCTGTGTGATGTTCTGTGAAAGGGGAAACTCTGACTTGCACTGTATAGTATCATGTTCACGTACCTGCTGAGCAGTTAGTTATTTGTGTAGGACATTGCTCTTATGCTACATACGTACAGTGCTTCTGCAGTCAAACTGGACAACACATAGACAACAAACACAACTGATTTATTATGGACAGACTTCCTCCTTATATAACCATTAGTACAGTTTTGAATTAGCTGAATCCCTTCTAATCAAACTGAGAACAGCCAACCACGATTCAAATGAATCTGCCCACAGTCCAGTCCAGAAACTGCCATTAACAGGCTAACATAGAATTTATGGAGCAAACATTCCTGTTTCATGATTGTCATAGTATATTTGTATATACAAAAAACTATTTATCAAATGTATTGAAATGAGAATATTTTTCTTGAACAAAGAAATAGAGTTTTGACATCGATCTTAAACTCCCTAATCCTGCTGACTGTCTTTCTATGATCATAATTTACTTCCACTTCTGCATATCTAAAGAAAACCTTGAGATGTGGATTTATATCAACATTTTCTTAACTGATCTTTCATAACATTTGGAGCTGCAGTTAGCATTATTATAGACAAATATGCATTTAAAAAGGCACTCAACTGATTTTACACATGAAGACCAGTTCATCAGTCTGATGAGTAATACTCAGACTGGAAACAGTTGTATGATGTCTTATGCATCTCAGTCTCAGCTTGGACTTCATCACTAAATGTTTTTAACAGAAAAGCCTGCGTTACAAAAGATTTGGGTGTGATCCAAGCAAGGAGGAGGGACTAAGAAAAGATCTACTCGCATCTTGGGAAGTGTAGGATCAATACAGTACTAAAAAATCCTCTTATATCTTCCATCTTTATGTAAGTACAGTACTAAACATCTGGAATTCATCTGAAAGTCCCATTCAGAAACTAATCAAACTAAGCAGTAGCACAAAGCACAGTGTGTTCTTCCTTCTACAGCAGAGCTACTTTTATCCACTACTTGTTACGTGAAACCATTTTTACTTCCCAGCCAAGGGGCCTGTCTCTCTCCTACTCTCTCTATCTTTAGCTCTTCCCTGCACCTTGACGTGGCAGGAATGAATCCATCTTATTTAGTTAAATTTTTCTTAGTCAATGTATCATAGCCATTACAATACCATACTGATGATTGGGTCAACTGGCCATTTAGAAAACGCAGTTCTCATTAGTCTATAGTCTATATATAAGTGTATGTGTCATGTAATGTGTTTCGTACAGAAAGAAGAAAGTTATATGTTCAGTGACTCTTTTCAGTTTGATTTCATGAATTTACAGCAGTACACATTCACAACTATGAAATTTATGAACCTTTGACTGAGAGTGAATTTAGTGAGTTAGTATTAACTGGTAGTTTTCCTTGAAGGGAGTATGGCAGTTAACTTAAATTAAAAGCATTGGGAGAGGAACTGAACAAAATAACTTGGGCTATAATGATTCACATGGTTAATTAACCATCATCTGTATGTCAAAGTTTTAATTCCATTAGTTCAATAACTGTATCACATATTATTCACCATTGTGTTGTGATTGTTACACTCAAGGCCTGCACACACCTACAGACTAACTTAAGAGTTTCAAAGTCTAGACACTTCAGATTTCAGTGATCCATCAATGATAGCAAGTCGACTGGAGAGACTGGAGCAAATCATGATACTGCTGCCACCTTGTTTCACAGATGGGATAAGGTTGTGTGAGTGTGGTCATCACTCATTAAACATATATCTATGTATCAGTCAAGCTGAACAGCCAAAAGGTTTTACTTTTGATTCTTCTGTCCATAGAATATTCTTCCAGGAGCCTTCTGGCTTGCCCATGTCGTCTTGAAAGTTAGATTGTAGACAAGGAGCAATGTTCTTTTTGAAGAGTTTTGTAGTGGCTTCCTTTTTTCAAGTCTGCCATCTTGTGGTTCAGCGTTGTCCTGATGGACAAACACTCCTTGTGCTTTTACATACATGACAAAACAGACTATCACCCAGCAACTTTTCAGTAGATCGAAGGTACGGCCCCAGTGGGGCTGGAACCAAATATCTCCATATTTGTTTGTTAGATAGGTTTTTGGTTTTCAATTTTGCTGCTCTGACTTTTTTATTGGATATGAGATATTGTTAATATTTTACCTGCACTGTTAAAATGTGGAAATACATGGTCTGTTTCTCAGCTTGGAAACCTGACATCCCTCTCACTATAGGGAGTGAACATGGAAACACTTTTGAGCTGAGTGCCATTAAAAACTGGTCTTCAATGGTGGTAAAATGAGCAAAAGGCCACTATGATATGAACAGGACAAGAAATTTGTTTTTACCAGACATGTGGGCTAAGTAATCCTCCTTGCACACAACATGAACATTGTAGAGGGTGAGCTAGCTATCTGATTATGATGTATTTAAATTATGATTTATTTGCTACGTGGTAGTAACTGAATGTGAGAACAAACTGATTGTGCTAAAATCAATTTGTATCATTTTCCATGATAAAAAAAATTTGTGAGTACATTTCTTGTCTTTTTTCCTAATTTGATCAGTGATGACATGTTTAGTCATTTAATCACTGGCTATCGATATGCCCTGATAACAATGTGGGCTACATAAACAATTGGAAAATGTTTGGAGAAAACCTTGGTTGATTAGAAGAGACAGCATCCATCCCACTTTCGATGGTGCAGCTCTTACATCTAGATATATGGCTGACTTTATTAGACCTCCTAAACCTTGATATTGCAAAGTGGAGCCCAGGATGCAGAGTGTCAGTTTTAAACGGCTCTCTGCAGCTTACTTACTGCTGTCATCCCCCCCAAAACTATAACCGCCTCATAGAGACTTTGTCTGCTACCCGTTCATCAAAATTATACGTATAAATCAAAAATTAACACTAGAGGAATAATTCATAAGAACTTAATGAAAATAAAAACTGCTCGTCTTACAGAACTGAATAAAAAGAGAACAATTAAATGTGGATTATTAAATATTAGATCTCTCTCTCTCTAAATCCTTGTTAGTAAATCACTTGATAGTTGACTATCAGATAGATTTATTTAGTCTCACTGAAACCTGGCTGCAGCAGGGCGATTATATTGCTGCTGAATGAGTCGACCCCCCCAAGTCATATAAATTATCCTGTATCAGGTGGAGGAGTAGCAGCAATCTGCAACTCAATCCTATTAATTAACCCCAGACCTAAACATACCTTACTCTGAGTTTTTAACTGGCTTCTCAGACTTATCTCATTTAGTTCCTAGAACAGATAAAGTGATTATAGAGGGAGACTTTAACATTCATGTAGATGTTGATAACAACTGTCTCAACACTGCAGTTAATTCATTGTTAGTCCATTGGATTTAATCAAAATGTAAATAAATCCAATCACATTTTTAATCACACCCTTGACCCCACCCCTTAGGTGGTTATGTTCCCCTTATCTCTTAGCAGTGATGACTTTATGAATTCCTTTACAAATTAAGTTATAACTATTAGAGAAAAAATTGATCAGAATCTCCCTGCATGGACTCGTTAAAGCTACCAATGTTCTCTTAGCTTCCGACAGGGGACTTCTCTCTATACACGTCTTGACATTGTGAGTCAGTATGACATGACATGTGCTAAACGGTGGAAGGTTGAGACTGAAATCCAGACTTTTATTTCCCGAATGGACCGAGGCGTTTATCTTCATCCTTCCAGTAGGAAACTTGAAACCACTGCATCTCCTCTGCTCTAAAATCTGTTCTCAGTGGTTAAAAGTGGTAATGTGAAACACCGCAATGTAACATCCACAGAATTACATCTGACAAAAGTCACTTGCTAAATTATACGGTTAGGCTACACAAAAAAAGCGATCTTAAAGCCAGCTACGATAAGGCAACAATGACTTTAACATATTCATTTACTGGCCAACAATGAGTGTCACCCACAAAAAAAAAATTATAAAAATCAGTGATTGAATCAAAGAAGTTCCTGAGGGCAGGCACATAAACCCTTTTTGAGGGAAAACAAAAAGTAAAAATGATAATAATAATAATAGTAAAAGAAATATCTGTAACTGCATTAAGAGCCAGTAAAGACAGTGTGAGATATTAACCAGAGATGTTAGATCAGCTGCATGAAGCCATGTATAAGGCTCCACGGGCTTAGGTGTAGATGAGTTCACTAATATGTCTGAGAGTGATCAGTTTTTTTATTGGTGCCTGCCATTGAAATGAATAGGAGGCACATATTGTTATCCACCTCTACGGGTCTCTTTATTTATTTATATCTTTTTCTTCCGTCAACCGGAATGCGGCTCGAACGGGAGAGAGAACCCACACA
>JAUYWH010000009.1:1784510-1797329 GCA_034779795.1 Ctenopoma multispine | reverse complement strand
GTTGGAACATTGAGCTACTAGTTGTTTTGCTGTTAGTCTTGATGTTGGGTATCGAAGAATCCATAGGTCCCACATCCTCTTCATGTAACTGGGGTTACTTGTATAGTAGCATTCCAACAGTCCCTTGTTCTCATCTCATCTCTTGTCCATGTAGCCCACTTATTGTCAGATTGTCCTGGTTCCCCAACATCTGGCGCAGACCTTGTTAATCCAGGTTACATCTGAGCCGGTTTGATTCTTTTCATATGTTTCTCTCTCATATTTGAGGTAGGCACAGTATAGCATGAGGAGGTCTTTATAGTATTTCTTAGTCTCTTTATTTGAATACAACTAGAAATCCATATGAAACATGTAGAGTGAAACATAGTGTGAACATAAAGTGAAAGTGTATTAATGTGAATATTGAGTGTGATCTCAGTTTGTTAGAGTTTCTTCTTTTAGAGACCAGAAGACGTCCAGCAAAAACCTGACTCAGCATCATCTGGATGTTGAGTTGATCCTTCCATAGTCTGAACAAGCTTTATTAGAAATGGCCTTTGTGGCAGCCAAGAAACCACTTTTTGTATTTCTAGTTGTTCTAATGTAAAAACTGAGAAAGAAATATACAGTATATGGTCATCATAGCTTTGCTGAAAAAACAAATCTAAAGGTGGACAAAGACATTTGCACTGTACTGTATTTGTGTGTGGTGTTTTTACACATATAACCCCTTTCATTTTCATTGCGTTTTGTAAACTACTTGAATTGTATTAAACTTCCCTAAATCTTGCCTGTTTTAAAATATCTGGCTGATTATAGCTGAAAAATGGGGGGTTGTAGCATTGGTCGACCTGCTGACATGATCTGAACTTAAGAAGTCTTCCTGTTGTGCCTTGGCTATTGCATATTTCTCCAGCTACAAGTTGCTCCACAGCTGTGTATGTTCTTTTAATTAGAAATGTATTCTAATTTACAATGTATTTTTATATTCGTGAGGATAAACAAAACATACAACATGGTGTGGGTGGGTGGGCAGTTTGTTGTTGATCATTGGAAAGGGAGAAGGTTGTATAAGGGAAGAAATGGTATAATGCTGTCATACTGAAGATGTTTATATACAATGCAGTACCTATAGGAATTCTTTGTGTCAAAGTATAAGTGATAAGTATTCACTCATCTACATCAGCACTGGGTTAGCCTTTTGGTATAAGAAGTCACACAGCTCACAGAGTGAGTGTGTCACTATTCAAGAAGGCTACAAGTGATTGAGTCCACCAAACCCGTGACCCCTTCAGAAGAGTCACACGTCTGTGCAGCTGAGATGTGAGAAAGTGCACATACAGCCACTGTTGGTCAGGTTTTTACAAGATTTACATTTTACGAGACAAAGAGATTGCTCCACCATATATCTGTAACCTTTACAGCCTTTATATATCTTCAATATTGAAAAATCCTGTTTTCCAGATAAATGAAGAGTTCAGAAGATGCAATACAATACCACTGGAGTCGACCTTTATGTCCCAGTTGGACAGGTACACGCCAAAGTTCCTGGAATTGTTTAGCTCAAAGGGAGGAGCTGTTGGACAGCGCATGAAGAGTGTTTTGATTGAACTAATGAAGGAGAGAGTTTCAACGGGGAGTCTAAATCTAAATTAGATGAGTAAAGCTGATTTACAGCGCATGAATCTACATTCAGTGTCCCAGAAAGACAAGTGAAAAAAAGATTTTCAAACTGTTTTTCCATCAGTTTCTTGTATTTGTACTACATTATCATGGGTAATAGTGTAGATTGATTCAATTAACTGAAGTATCTACAAGGTGGAAGGTGATGAACATATTCACAATATGAATCACAACAAAGAGCTGGTCAGCCAACCTTGTCGTGTAAATGTTTTTAAGACCTCTGTCTGACTAAAAAAACTGTGAGAATGGAATTTAATTGTATTTAAGTCACTCGAGTCCACTAAAGCTCTTAATACGTGCATAGTTTCCAAGTGGAACCGAGTAGAGGTAAAATGATTATTGCTGTAGTTGACTGACAGAACAGTAATCCTGTACTTTCCTTCTTCATTTTCAAATTCAAGCATGAAGCTGATTGATTTGGAGATTTGAAACTTTAGGTTCTGTGAGGTTGTGATGAACATAATTCTCTTTTTGTAACATAAAGATAAAAATATATAAATACTCAACACTTAGTGGATTCATTGAAAATGAACCGTGGATTTCATTACCCAGACTCCATGACATCTCTGTATATGAGCAATACGTTTAATAGACAGTCTGGTTGCATTGATCAATATTGCAAATTGACATTTTCCTTTACTATTGTAAACAGTTGCTTTAGAAGGTATTTGCACCACATTACTTTTTGCACATAACTACTTACTACTCATCAGCCGACTCCGACATTTGCGTTCTCACGTGCAGCTTACCCCGCTAATTTATAGACTTTATGTTCAGAGTTCCAGTACCTATCTAAAAGACATTCACAGACTCTCTGTATTAGACTTCATTCCTTTTTCACTTTCAACCAGACCAAGTGCTGTAAAAGCCTAATTTTTCAGTACCGTTGACATGGTAAATTGTAAATGAAAGATTTTATGTTTAGATTTTTTGCACTTTTAAAGCACTTTATTGGTATTTTACTCTGCTTCTCATTCACCTATTCACACACTGATCTTTACAACCAGTGAACAACCATGCAGCTGGCCTGACCCACCAGAGCAACTTGGGGTTCAGTGTGATGCTCTAGGACACTTTGAGACATGACAGAAGGACCCAGGAATCGAACCACCAACAACACAATGGCTGGACAATTACTCTACCTCCTGAACCTTTAAAAATAAAATCAGTAAAATGTTTGAAAACTTAATGAAGTGACTGCACACACAGCAAAGCCTGTACGTAGTTAAATAGTGAAACTATATCAACAATTTTTGGATTTGAAGTCAAATTGTTTTTTATTAAATTATTATTTAATTATTAAATTATTGTTTGTGTTATAGAGAACAACAAAAGAAAAAGTGCATCAGGAGCTTAAATCCCACAGTATGAGGATCTATGTATGTCAGCAGCCGGATGCTGTGGGCATCATCATTGACGGAAATCCGGTGCTGACAGGTCTGGATAACATGTCCCAAGCCTGCTCTTTGGCCTGACCTACGCCCTAAATCTGGATTATCCTCCCAGACTTGCCAAAACTTTTGAAGTCTTTCAGAGACTATTTGTAGGACTCGATACACTACAACCAAAACCAACCTCCAAGTACGTCAGCCTGAAAAATAAACTGCTCACATAAAACGGTCGCTCTGAGCTGTTCACAGCAGTTCCCATCATAACTTCTTTGTTTTATGTCTGAGACCTGTATCTGTAAAACACTAGTGAGTTTCTCTAGGAGACTTCAGCCTCAATACAACAGAAGTGAGCAATGTTTCATTCAGACACTGATTCTGAAAAGAGTTTTTTTTAATAATCTTTTATTTGTCACTAATTAAAATTTCATTGTCAGCACTAATATTATTAGATGGGTCTAATAAAATTATAGTCTCAAACTGTGTTGGACTGTTCAGTGAATAAAACTACAATTGAAAAACAGATGTGCTCATCTTGCCACGTTTCTCAGGCCATACATTTCAGTTAAGGTTTTTAAGCAGTGACAGTTTTTTTCTATTTTCTTACCTTTTTAAAACCAAATCTGACAGTAAAAAAACTTACTGATACATTTAACAATAAAAAACAGATGGCTTCTCTTACATTCAAACTGACATTCGACTTTAAGGCTTCACTACTAGGTTCACATCAGCAGTCACTATTATCATTTTGTAAAAAAAAAAACTTGTTTCTCCTGTTTATTAGGCTGTGACTGGATAGATAAACTAACTGTTCTCACACACTGTGTGCCGTTACTAGCAAAACTGTCAGTGTGCTGCTTCTTGTTCTCTTTCCACTTTCGTGTTACCCTAACTGGTCGAGGTAGATGACTGCCCATGATACAATAATATTGCGATTACAAAAGACGGTGCTATTTTTCAGGCACAAGACTGAGAGCAGCAAGGTGATTGACTAAGCTGCAGTCTATGGCAATCTGACCCTCAGCTTCTAAGTTCTCAAATTTCGAGAATTCAAAATTCTCGTTTTATATCCCAGATAAGCCCCACTAACTGTTAGTATTGTCTAAATAAATGGCAATCATTCAGATTACACATTTCACAGTTTCTGGAAATGATGACTTCTCATATGAATACGTGGGGCTAACAATTAGAAACACCTCTCAGTATAATCTGGCCCTATATAGCAGCACCTTTATCTTTGATCTCCGTAATAAACACAGAATTGAATTTAAACATTTCTGTCTAATCTAACTTTACTATTTACTTTTGAGATTCATATTAATTATACAAAAAACATAAAATCTCCCATGTGAAATTTCCAAGGTAATCAGCAGTATTAACCTTTAGATTATAACCTTTAGATTCAAAACTGTGTATTACGTTAAAATAAGCTCCATTAATATCAAAGTGATGACCACATTAGTGTATAATAATAATAATGTTGTTGATGAAATGAGCTTTTCTGTATAAAGAAATCTTTTACTTTTAGTAAAGCTTTAGATGATGGTGGAGAGAAAAAATTCCCTTTAACGGAAAAACCTCTGAGCAGAACCAGCCTCGACCGGTTGAGGGGAGTAGAAAAAGCAGAGAGAAAAAAACATTTATTTTCTATACAGTGGTTTTGCTACTTGTTCCACCACTGTGCTAGTTAGGATATAGCTGCATCAGTGTGGATTAATAACGGTTTGAAACATTACTAGTTTTTACCCGTTCTGAAAAGAATAGAACATAGACTTCAACTAGTTTTTTTTATTTATAATGTAAAAAAACTAATGATTGTGCTCGATGCTTGTGATGATCTACTTTCAGGTACTCATGTCTAAATGTGTTGACGTGTCACTATGTGTTCATAAGTTGACTGATTCTTTTTTCAGGTCAATACAAAATGCTTAAGGGCATAGACATCAATTCTTGCTGAAATAAGATCAACAGATTATCATAACCTGGAGGATCCTTATTTATTGTTGGCAGAGCGACTGCATTCTGTCTGCCAGTTCCAAGCAGTGCAGGATCCTGGTTTTCTCTCTCTGGACCTCCTCTGGACTCACTTGTCCAGCCAGCTTGGCAGAGAAGTGGATCAGGTCCTGCATAAAAAGGCCAACAGTTCCTCTGGGAGCGGGAGGGATCTGGGTCAAAGTGCAGGAGTCAAACTGAAAGTTGATTTTCTTGGCCCTGGGAAGGCCCGTTCCCCTTTCCTCGATCCACGTCAGAGGTCTAGAAGGACACAGGTGAACTTCATGTTTAAATGACTTCGATCCTCCGTACGTAATCAACTTGCTCTCATTAAATGTCATGAGAGGAGCACATCCCAGTAAGCATGACACGTAAAAGAACCCCCACCCATAGTATACAATTCCCTCAGACAGAAAGAGACAAAACCATAACAAATGATGCCTTTCTGTCTTTTCTGTCCCTTCTGCTACACATTAGGTAATTTCCTCCATGGTCATTTTATACTTATTTCTAGTAGTTCTGTGTCTATTTGTTGTAATATTTAGTTATTTCTGGTTATTTTGTGTATCTGGCACTAGTGTGTATTAATGGTCATTTTATCACTTATGTGTAGTCATTTTGTGTTTATTTGCGGTTTATCATACGTGTCTGTAACTCTCAAACATGAAAGTTGCTGTGGCCATTATTTTAAAACATTTTATTTAGAAAAGTTATCTGATTGATAACATATCTGCAGTTGTGTATTATAAGACGTGAGCTGCATCAGGTCTTGTGTTGGGACAGAGAGAGTTGAGAAGTCAGAAAGTATTTGTTATAATCGATCTATCTCTGTAGCACACATCCTCTCTCACCTGTTAGCAGATGTCAGCAGCTTTGCAGTCATCTTGCTGTAGCTGTTCTCAGAGTCCTCCTCCATGGTGGCTGCAGTTACTGACAGCTCACCAAACAAATCAACCAACCAGGTGAGGCGAGCAATGCCGCTGAATGCTAGGAAACCAAACCCAGGCTTCAGAGCTCCACCTTCAACAAATAATATCCAGTGTCACTGTGTTGGCAACCTTAAATTCTCCTCCCACTCCATAAGAAAAATGCTATATTCAAACACTAAACTTGCCAATACTTTTTATGCTCATTAAAAAACGGAGGTGAAGGTTTTGGAGCACACTCGTGTCTCTTACCTGTGAAATGAAGAGTACCTTCCTGCAGGGTTTTTCCCTCGATCTCTCTCTTGAGTTGTTTGTAGTCTTCTGTGAGTAGCTCTATGTGTTCCTCTTGGAGAATGAGTCCTGATGCACATGCAAACACACACAGTCAGAGTAGAAACACACAAGTAAAGTGTTTGTGTGTGTTTTGTGAGTCTGTGTTCAAAAATGTTACTAAAACTACAGCAGGCTCTCAGGATTTAGTGGATTGTGAAGTGCAGTAGGAGCACTGAGATTTTCGACAACACGTTCTGCTAAAGATGCTATTGACCTGTTTTGCCAGTGAATTGCTGCACTGAACCCCACTGACCTACACATGGAGCACACAGAGAGTTACAAACCTTTTTTTTTAGCCAAATCCCAGAGCTCCACTGCAGCCTTGTAGTTCATGGTCATAGGATACTCCACACAGACGTGCTTCCCTGCCTGTAGAAAAGTCCTGATGAGACAGGAAGAGGACATAAAACCATATTATTCAGATATTCTCACACTTTTTTTTTTATTTTTGTCCAAAAAGTGATGATTCGGTGTTGTAAAAAAGCAAAATTTAAACTGTAAAACAAATTTACACTGACATATTATATCAGTGCACAGTGACTAAAACAGGAATGTTAAGACAAAACAGCAACAAACACACATGTACTAAAAAAATTTTTAAGTTAGCTGGAAGTCAACTGTGTGCTTATACACACTCATATCAGCTGACCTTCCTGCTCCCTCTGCTACTGCATCCCGCCTTTGGTTCCCTTAGTCTTTTTTAGTCTTTTTTTAGTAACAATCTAAATGAGTCCATGAGTTAAGGGTTTTTACTTTACTTTACTTTACTTTACTTTAGTTCATTTGGCAGACGCTTTTATCCAAAGCGACTTACAAGGAGACACAAGCAAATTACAATTCGGGTTCTGTAACTATGAGTTACTTAGCAGCTTACATGTTGGGGTTGGGGTCATACAAAATATCTAAAGATATATAGTTTAACTCCTCTTTCTTCTTGCTTGGTGTCTTTCCAAATATGGTTATTTATTTCTGCCTAACATTGATATTTCTCTGTGCAGCTGAAGACAGAAGAGAAAATAATGGTGCAGTGCAATTATTAGTTTATTCACTAGTAGTTTAAGATCCGATTATAACAACAACATTTTGTGAGCAGCATTCTGCCAGCATACAAGAAGAAGGATGAACTGCTGCAACTTATTCTATAATACCAACAACAACATCAACAACACCTTTTCTTTCACTTAAGACATGTTTTAAGGAGAACCAGAGTTGGTTACATGATTTTTTTACAGTAGGATTAACAAACACTACCAGTCAAAAGTTTGGACACACATAGGAATGAGCATGTCTGTGAAGATTCTCAGTCATCCACGTAAAGTTGTCTGAAGATTGAGTCATGGCAACTGGACTTCATTCTTTCAAGTAGAGACGGATTAGTGTGCGACTCCCACCCTCATCCCCTGCCTTTGTTTCACTTAACGAGCCTATTCAAGGCAGGTGTGAGATGAAACCAACCTGGAGGTTAAATTTGTGGTCACTAGCCAACTTCCCTCAGATTGATAAAGTTCTGTGGATGCAGAACGAAACGTCTCTACTTGAAAGTCCAGTTGCCATGACTCAATCTTCAGACATAGAAATGAGCATGTTTGTCATGAAAAGAAACATGTCTTCAGTTGTGTTACCATCATTGAACATGGTTTTCTAATGATCAGTTCTCCTTTTAAATTAATACATTATCATTAGCAAACATAACATGCTATTGGAAGACAGTACTAATGTAAATGTGAATTTAGGTCTCTGTATGTTTCTGTAAATATTCCTTTTTTAGCTACAATAGTCATTTACAACATGAACAATGTTTACACATTCATTCTGATCAATCTGATGTTATGTAATTAGCTTTTCTTATAATTGTTCATTTAAATGGCACTGTGACTAATCTAAGCTAAGGACAATTGTTGCACTTCTCTCTGTGTCGGTGTGCAGCTTGTGTGTGTGTGTGTGTGTGTGTGTGTGTGTGTGTGTGTGTGTGTGCGCGCGCGTGTGTGTGTGTGTGTGTGTGTGTGTGTGCGCGTGTGTGTGTGTGTGTGTGTGTGTGTGCGTATGTGTGTACGAAGGAGGCAGTGGGAGCAGTAAGTCCATTGCTTTGACTCAGACATCTACTTCTTTAATATTCTCTCCTTCCCTCGGCTCTGCTGACACATACTGTGAAATAAAGAGAGAAAAGAGACAAGCAGAGAGAAGAATGAGAGAGACGTCTCAGAGGCTTTGTGCACCACAGAGAAGAGCAAGCACAACACAGAGTGGGAGAGAGAGGGAGAAAGGGGAAAATCAAATGATTCAAATGAGAAAGAAACCGAAGTAACATGAGGACAGATAGAAAAGATGGAAATATGAAGAATTTTTAAGTTGTTCTCTGGTATTGTGTGCTTGTTTTAGCAGACAAATAATCTTTATTATCAGCTGCCACTGACGACTCTGGTTCTGCCTTAAAGATGGCTTAATTATCTTCTGCTTCAGGAATAAAATAAATGTATGTGTCTATACACATATAATTATTGTGTAATTTTCTCAAGTAAAAACACACCTTTACATGCAAGCTTTAATAATACAATCATGGCTTCTTTTCATGACCAATCAACCTTTTCTATTAATCCCATATATACTCAACTGTTAATAAATACTACATATATCACATCACTCTCTCCCTTCTTTTGTCCTCTCAGACCTCGACTCCAGGCTCAGAGGAAGTTTGCCCAGTCACAGCCCAACTCACCCAGCACTACACCCATCAAAGTGGCCGAACCCAGCAGCCTGAACACTGGCCTGGCCACTGTGCCATCCTCGTCTCTGTCGTCACTCTCCTCTACATCCCTGTCCTCATCCATTCAGGACCTATCCAGGCGCAAACCCAAGACGGAGGACTTCCTCACCTTCCTCTGCCTGAGAGGTAAGACGCAGCATAGTGGAGCAGATGGAGTCATAATTACATGCGTACCTACGACGAGCAGTAGAGCTGGAGGGATGTTGTTGAACAAGAACGCTGCAGATATGTATTGTTCTAATATTAGAGTTTTTATACAGGTTCACGACACATACAAACTACATATTCCCTCTAAGGCTGGACAATAACTGCCACATAGGAGGATGGCACATTCCTAAAACCTGCCATTTACAATGTGCAGCATTCTAATGCAGGCACACAAAGATGCACACATAAGCAGTGCGTTTTGTTAAGTCAGGTTTTGATCACGCTTTACCCACTGATACACATGGACACAAAAACACACACACACATTATAAATAACTGTGTACTTGCTCAAGGCTAAGATTATCCTGCATTTCATCAGCTTACACATCTCCCCCTCCTACCTTTCAACAACTATCTGCCTGTGTAACACCCTGCGTATCACCTTCTACCACAGCAGCTGTTCGTGCATAGAATCCTCACACAGTCACACACCCTACACTACAAACACTACTAAGGTTCATTGACACAGTGTAGCGCCTTCCATGTCAAATGAACTGTAAAAGCCACGGCGCAACAATTAGCAGCAGAATTTGAGTTAGGAAAAACAATTTGGGGTTAAATGTAGGAATGCGACGCTATCACACTCCTGTATAAACTGTCAGTGTACAGCAACTCCTGTAGACATCACAGTAACTGAACAAATCCTGTTCTTCAATTACCCTAAACTACTCGTGTTCTTGTGATCTGTGCTTTGCTGGCCTGCCAGCAGAGAAGGTGAGTTTTGCAGGACACTGTCGGTTTTGCTTCAGCTCTTAAATTCTGCTTAATAACTGTATTAGCCATTTTAATACCCAGACCCATGAACCGCATCAAAACTACTTTATAAACGCAGACACTTCACAGTCTTAGTAACATTCACAGTAAGACACCTGAAGCTGTTGATGTTAATAGTAACATTTTATGTGTTAGTACACCCATGTCTGGCGTTGACAATAACTGTATGTCCTATGTAGAACAGAGATGCGGAATATGTGAAAACACCACTAACCCATTTACTTTAATAAATAGACTTTAAATCATTTTTTTTTTTCAAAACACAAAAGAGGAAGTGTCGTGTATAAAGCCGGCATGAATAAAAAGTTTAGGACATTTAACTCAAACAACCTTGTCAGTGACCTCTCTGCTATCTTAATGTTATCCTTTGTTGAATATGCCACTCATCTTTTTCTTAAATGTGTCCTCACAACCAGAATTAACTCATTTGGAAGACAAAGCCCCTCACTTCAGGTTAATTTACTGTTATCATTATTAACCTCTGCCCATCTTACAAAGTAGGCTAACGACTCAGAAAAGCCAAATTTAGGTTTCAAGCCTGTTGGGATGTGATGGCTATACATTGCTATTCTGATGAGAATACTCCCATTATGGAATGTCATTTTAACCTCACAGGCTTCGTTCAAGAACATATAATTTCTTTCTTAAAAGTCTTTGGTGAGAGGAGCCTTCCTTTGCATATATAGGCCAGAATGTTCCATAGGCTAATGATATAATGTCCCATATACTTTGAAGCTGGGATCATTCTAAGCTCTATGTGCTAAACTACCATCACCTATATATGTGGAGTGCTAGACTAATGAGATGTCGGTGGCTGATTCTGTTTTGCTGCTTTCTCTCTTTATAATGGATAGGAGTGGTGCTTTGCAAGCCAATTCCTGATCCCTGTGTGTGCATGGTCTGCTGTACCCCACTGCGCTACTAATGCTAATTTTAGAGTTTGGCTGCTAAGCTAACGATTGAATGGTTTTCCACTGATATTTTTCCACTCTCCCACTCCCTGCTTTACCACTGTACAGTATTTATAGAGCTAGTCTAGTTCTCTGTGTATAGTATAAGTGTGTGTGTGTGTGTGTGTGTGTGTGTGTGTGTGTGTGTTTGTGTGTGTGTATCTATGCTGTGAGGATGACATTTTCTTGTGCGGGCTTCTTGTGCTGCGTTTTCCCTTTGGCCTCTCATATGACCCATATGCTGGGACCCTTACCAATAGAGGGACATGGGAGAATGTCAGCAGAGCCCTTGAGGGTGTGTGTGTGTGCGTGTGTGTGTGTGTGCTTGACTGCAAATCCATGCTTACCACTAATGTTGCCTTGTGCCCTGCATGCCGTGCCATTGTGAATTTGTGCGTCTGTGTGTATTGGCACACATTAGCATCCAGGGTATATGATGAGACATAGCACACGAGGACGTCCGCGTTAGCTCGGTTAATCTTTTCAAAGGGACTGAAACCCCCAATCCCTTTTAAGATTTTGATACATGTCTCTGGCCACCACACACATTAGGCTATTTGCAAGCTATTTTATAGAACTCTCAAATCCATTATCTTCCCATTTTCTTTTCTTTTTTATATTACAATACAACATTTAGCAATATTTCTACCCTGAAACCCCATCAGTGCTTATTTCTGGGATTTGTCCCAGCTCAAATGTTCAATGTGTAAACACACCCCTACCACCCCACACATCCACAGCACTATTTGCTTATCTTATCTGGTAAACATTACGCATCCACTCCAAAGGCTTCTATCAATCACTCATTCTGACAGCTACATAAAAGCAGTTAAATCATGAAGGATTTAAAGTGATAAAGTGAGCAACAAAAAACCCCCCACAAATGTTGTAAAAGCAGGACTCTTGTGGCTCTGTGTTGTGAAATCTCATCTAACTTTTCCATCATTTTGCATGTTTCCCATGTACTTTGTGTCCAATCTGAGCTGGTAACTGACAACATTTTATTCTTTTGGGATTTTTTTCCTTGGTAATAAATTGGCTGGCTGCTGGTGGTAGTATTGTTGCTGCATCTGAGGAAAAGCTATTTTTAATTCCTCCAGGGGTGAGCAGGAGTCCCCAATTATCCTGATGCAACGTGGGAGTAACCAGACAGGGAAGGGAAAAACAATATTTCTGTCTACTATATAGAAAGATGTCCACACCATGTATGATCACCACCCACACTGTCAAGGGCCTATATGCTGTAGTTAACCTCTCTCCTGAAAACACACACAAGCTCGAGTGCTCGGTCCTTGCCTGTGTTGTCAGAATGGTGTTTTTGTGTGGTCCAGGCCTGTAGTTAGGCTGTTTATATCCATGGAGAAAGCCATTTGGGTGGTAGCCAGACAGTCTGCCTCTGGCCCTGTCTGCCTCTGGTAATCTAGAGGGTGTAGTAATGCTGTTGGCAGGGTGGAGGCACCACTGAGCAGAGCAGAATGAAGCAGTCTCGCATTCAGATAAAAACACATACACTGTACACATTGACATAGATTAGATAAGAATAGATTAGGAAGTAAATGAATAACTATCTACACACACACACTCCTGGAAACGGGTGTCTTACATAAGACTCATTTCCAGGAATTAGATTTTTTTTTTCCTCTGTGATTTTGTATTGTTGTCCCTGAGTGCCAGCATTCCCGTGTATGTGTGCACCGCTGCTGTGTTTACCTCATGGCCCTCTCAGCCTTCTTTTGAGTCTGCCAGCCCCAGTGTGGTGCCTCTCTCTCTCTCTCTCTCTCTCTCTCTCTCTCTCTCTCTCTCTCTCTCTCTCTCTCTCTCTC
>JAUYWH010000009.1:1773956-1784410 GCA_034779795.1 Ctenopoma multispine | reverse complement strand
CCAAAACATCAGCCAGAAAGCATAGGAACTGAGAAGTGGTCTGTGGTCACCACCTGCAGAACCACTCCTTTATTGGGAATGTCTTGCTAATTGCCTATAATTTCCACCTATTGTCTATTCCATTTGCACAACAGCTTGTGAAACTGATTATCAATCAGTGCTGCTTCCTAAGTGGACAGTTTGATTTCACAGAAGTGTGATTGACTTGGAGTTACGTTGTGTTAAGTGTTCCCTTTATTTGTTTGAGCAGTTTATATATCTTTAGATACTATGTATCATGTATTTAATACTATTAAATGCATTAATAGATATATATGCCAGCATGTTTTAATAAACACAACCCCAACATTCATTCATTCATTTTCCGAGCCGCTTTATGCTCGGAAGGGTCGCGGGGGTGCTGGAGCCTATCCCAGCTGTCTTTTCGGGCGAGAGGCGGGGTACACCCTGGACAGGTCACCCGTCCATCGCAGGGCCGACATACAGACAAACAACCATGCACACTCACATTCACACTTGCGGACAATTCAGAGAGACCAATTAACCTAACATGCATGTCTTTGGATCGTGGGGTAGCTGGTAGCTGTGATCTCCAGGTCTTGCAGGTTCACTCTCTATAACATTTGAAAGATTAGACCTTTTCTCTCACAACAGGCTGCACAGCTTCTTAATCACGGCGTCTTAATTTTAGTTTTAATCTAGTCTTTGTGTCAAACTGTCATTTTAGTTTTATTACATCCATACTCTTTTAGTCTTGTCAAGTTTTAGTCGACTAAAAGTCTGAGCATTTTAGTCTTAATTTTAGTCAGAATTATCCATGACTACTTTAGTCATGCCATAGTCAATGAAAATTGTATTTTAGTCTCATTTTTTTGTAATGCAATTTGATATATTATAAAAACCTAGTAGTATAGACAAAACCAAAATGTTCTTTTTGTCAAATCCATTTCACAATTTATGTTTCGTCTCGTTAATGTCACATGATAAAGGTTCGTTGATGACGATATTTTGTCATAATTTTAGTTGACGAAAGCAACACTACTCTTCACTTGCTACCAGTAGCTGCAAGTTTAAATCCTTTATGCTGCCTACAGGGCTGTAAATGGAAGTGCACCCTCTTATATCAACACGCTATTAGTAAGCTACACACCTACATGCCCTTTTAGATCTGCAAATGAGATCCAATCGAGTCTATTCTCCTTTGTTGTCCCTGGCTGGTGGAATGACTTGCCCTGCAAGTATTGAAGTATTTCAAATGATTCTCTCACACACACACATTCACAAAAATAAATAAATTAATAAAAAAAACGTCTTGACAAGTTAGGGCTCTTAGTTTGTAGTAACTCTTTAAATTAAAAAAATTTAATGAAACCGAATGGTAATTGCTGGTGTCTTCTCTTTGTAAGTTGCTTTGGATAAAAGCATCTGCCAAGTAAAGTAAAGTAAAGTAAAGAAGCCATTGAAATAAAATGAGCCAGATAACAGCAGAGCTGCTGTACAAGAGATAGTAAAATTATAAAGCCCCTTTAGGTCTGGTGCAAATGTTTCAGCGCTTGCTATATGTGGTAATTCCTTCCTACAACCCTGGGGGCTAAGCCCCCCTTGTCTTTCAATCCTAGTGACATCCCTGGCAGTAATTAGACTGAACATCCAAATAGGGAAAACATTTTATAGATAGTTTTCACTTGTAATTTATATAACAAGGCAGCCCACAATGTTTGGTGACAAACAGGATGTGAGAATGATCTGTACAGACTACTATAAAGGTACTGACCACTACATAGAGGTAGAAGTTAACCTAAAATAAGCAATATGAATAATTCACTAGTCAATTTTGGTCACCTAGTAAACTGTGGTGCATTAATTACAAAATAATTACCCAGTAATTGTTCCACAATGCAAGTGAAATCGTAATCAATAAAATAATTTAAAATTTGATATAATTATTTGGTCATTTGACCAGAATTTTAATGAAATTACAGCATGTGAAGCGTGTTTGAAAATTTAACACAATTACCTGGACATTTGTGCAATATTAAGACAATATTTGACCATGGATGTTGTCCCTTGACTTCAAGGGTAATTATATTCAACAACTGATTTATACCCAGGTTTCTATGGTAACATATACCACTCCTGTCTTTTTCTCTGGGTACATTTTGTCCTATGGGTGGACCAAAGGACTGTAGGGTGTTCCACGGCTTGTGATAGGTGTTAATGTGACTGGTCTTGAATAATACTTCCAAATGGTAATCTGTTAACCCCCACACTAATGGAACTGATGTTCTTCCAGTAGTCTTCATGCCCTGTGAAGTGTGCGGACTTCTTAACATTTCAAAAATCCTAAAAAAATTTTATTAAATTAAAGTCTATTTCCTAAATTAGTGCTGTTCTACTTAAACAAATTCATGACAAAAGAAGTAAAATAACATACAAGACACAAATGCACATTTCTGGAGGAGGGGGTGGAGGGAAAGGGTGTTCAGTGGGCAGACGGGACCCCCGCTCCAGCACTGTCCAAGAAGCAGAGAGTGTTTTAAAAAGGGAATTGTTCATGGTGAAACCTACAAATATCTACGTTTTTAAGTTAATCAGTATATACAACTATAAACTCTAATGTGGTACAATAGTCATTCAAATATTATGTTCAAAAACATCATCCTTGATCCTTGATCTTCTAGAAGTATCCAGATCATTAAAAAATAAACATAAATATATTCTCCTCACACACACAAGCTGTTGGTTTCTGTAGATCACATAATCTCTGTCTTTTTCCTTTAAACTGTGTAGACCACACTGTTGTTGTTTTGTAATGCATATGAGGACACTCATTACCATGCCCTGCACCTGTCACACACACACACACACACACACACACACACACACACACATACACACACACACCACCCCTCCCCCTCTTATGTCAGTTCTGATCTGAACGTGTTGAGAACAAAGACAGACCAACCTACACACACACACACACACACTGTGTTAATTGGTGGCTTTAAGATAATTTTAATATGCGTCTTGGGTAAACAGTTGACAAGTAGACAACCAAGACAAATCACCCTTGACATCTGTACATATTCCCTGAATTTTCCAGCAGAATAATTGTGTTCAGATTTTGTTACCGTTGTGTCACTTGTCAAGGGTTGGCTACACCTAACCTGCTGGAGTCTAGCACAGTCTCATGATCGAATAATCGCCCACACGACCCCACCACCTACTCCTAACACTGCACTGCAAATGTGCCTGTCAATCTTCCACTCTATTTTACCCTCACCTGTGTACAAAACCTCTGTGCGGATTTCACAGTCCCAGTTTTGTTGGTTAAATGAATGTTCATTGATGACTGTGAGGTGGGAGTTGTAGGGAGCTAGGATGGAATGTCAGGGAGACTGATAGAACTTTGGAAAAAAGCTACTCAGGCTTTTCACAGGTGTTTCCCTACGAGGTGACGAGCAGGGTGAGTGCAGCTCAGCACAGTCCTTCTCCTCTTGATTGTGGGGCAACAGGCAGAGCAAGTGACTACCAACCTGGAGGGAACAGTAAATAGTTTTCCGGATGGGAACAATGGCCCCACACTTAGACACTGGACCTCTGGGTGCCAAGGTCTGATAAAGGCACATCATCTGCAAAGAGCAGAGAAGCAAATCAGCGGAATTTTCCCCTTTGTCCATGAAAATCAGAAAGAACTGTCTGGTAAGATCTGCTAAATTGTTGTTGGACAGTGTATGACATTTTCACAATTAAAAGCTTTTCTTACGTTTCAGACAGAGTTTGTAGAGTGATTCTGTTGCCTAGAACCAACTCGTGATGCTGAAGTTGGTTAGGATCATCTAAAAAGAGATTTGTTTATATCATCAGATGCTGTCCTCTATCCTGTATGCCTAGCAGGGAGGAGCAGACTGTCTGCTCTACACAAATAGGATCTGTTCTCCCTGAGAAGCAAGGGCTGAAGTAAGATTATGTTATAGCACTTTAAAAGCTCTTAAGGAAGTAGCTTGGGCAAACAAAGTGCCTGACATTCTGGAAACTGCTTCTTCCTCTGCTGGATTTTGTTAACTGTGACTTCAACTTCCCCTCACCAAAGCTCAACCCCCTACTGTAGAAGTGACGGTTGTGTAACATGGGTCACCTGCATTGAAGTGAATTATTTTGTGTCATCACAAAACGGCAAGCTGTAGTTAGGCAACATACTCTTCTGACAGAAGAGTAACAGATAGTTAAGATTGCTAACATGCTTATGTTTATCAGGTGCAGCAAGATCTATAATGTTCTTTAATTAGTCGTCATGCTGACTAATTGCTAATTAGACGTTTTGAAAAAGCAAAACTGAGAGAAAATCAACAGTTGTAGTATTGCACTTTGACCTGCTGGTGTCAAAGCAAAGTCATCGAATCACTGAAGTAAATCACTGACTTCATTACTGATGATGGCCTGTTCTTTGTGTGTTTTTCTCTGTTTTGTTCAGGGAGGTGTGAGGACAGCCTCGCCACTCCGCTGCCCTACAGCTCCTTCACCAGTTCATCAGTGTATAACCGAGGATGTGGAGCTGGTTATGCCAAACTCAATCGGAAACAAGGTATGCCGTGAGGTGTCATGTAGTTCCTGGATCTACCATGTTTTATTTCGTAGTAATAATATGATGCTACATGTGTATCACTACATACTGGTATCTCTTGCATGTAATAGTGATATGTTAGTAATGCATTTTCTCTTTTAATCTCTTTTTAATCTTTTAATGTGCAATGCAAATAGCAACACATGCAAAAATGTTGTGTAAGTATTATTCTGGGAATGTGTGTATGTTTACTAACTGTAAACTAGGTGCTGGAGGTTGGTCGCCCTTGGAAACAGACCATTACCAGTGGTTACAGGTGGACCTGGGTTCTAGGAAACAGGTGGCTGCCATAGCGACACAGGGTCGCTACAGTAGCTCCGATTGGACCAGCAAGTATCGACTGCTTTACAGTGACACGCAGAAAAACTGGAGACCTTATCTACAGGATGGAAACCTCTGGGTGAGGAAGAATCTATTGATCAAAAAACTAATTTGAAATGGCTAAAGGCCAAGACACACTGGAAGCCGCGCAACGCGTGCACACAGAACGACATCTAAACATCAACCTTTCTCCACATTTGAGCAACAATATTGATCCATAAATCACAGAGAACAAAAAACCTTGTTGCCTTTGGAAAGAGCTGCATTCACCTATAACGTTCCTGTATGTTGATCTTTGTCTCATTTACTTTGTTTTATGTTTTTACATCTGTTACAAACTGAGATTAAAGAGTCTGTAGATATTAATGAATGAGATTTGTGATGCGTCTCCTCATTCCAGCTTAATCTGAGTTGTTTCAGGACATTAATAAGTCCTGAAACAAACTACAAACTAAACTAAAGTTTAGTTTACTAAACTAAAGTTTAGTTTGTAGCTTCCAGCTGTGTGTAGAATAATTTCACAGATTCCATTAATGAGAGATGTAGTAGATGTACGGTGGCCGGAGAGTTTAAGTCCGAAAAGCAAATTTTTGTTTGATGCGTGTTAGATGCTTCCAGTGTGTGTTGGCTTTAAGACTGAGGTCTTGTCTCACAATCACTCCATTTAGATGTATTTTGTTGTTGTTATCTCTACAGTATTAATTATAGGTAATACACACAGCTAGCTCACTCACTGCCACCCTGTGCTTCTGCACCTTTTGCACGAAGATGTAATTTAAAGAAAATAATAATGCCCTCCTAATAAGCTGCAATAATAAATTCTGAACAAACTGTTTTGACACCTGAGACCTCAGAGAAAACACAACTTCTGTTTTCATCAAGTACACTATCCTGAAAAGCATTTTCCCATACACAATCAATAGAGCAGAAGCTTTTATAGATCAGTTAACAGTTTTCTCATTCATGTGTGTGGGGAACCATCTTCCAGTATCCACTTCCCCTTAGTGTACATCGGTTATGTACAGAGGTATTCACTGACTGTTCTCCTGACTAGTTATTATTACTACAATATCACACTGTCAGACTATGGATTGTGCTATTGTTTTCATATACAGTTTATCATTTGTTAGGACTCCATTTTTAGATATTGCATTTCCTACATCTGAGGTGTGACATCACATCCAATTGCAGCCCAGGTACTTTGAATGGAAATGTGATGGGACTGTATTTTTATGCTGCGTTTCGGTCCCTGTGTCTCTTAAGACAGACAGTTTTGGGGAGAGATGTAAGGTAATAGAAATAGAGATAACAGAAACTTATGATGTGGATGAGATCAAGCAGCAGCACATAAGAACATGCAACATGTTATCAAACCAGTCTGTTCATCTTGTAACAATACATACATCTTGTTTTAAGTGACCATGGTGAGTTTTTCTCTCATTGACCGAAGGGTACCAACAATTTTGTCCACGTCTGTAGGACAAGTGTACTCAGCTTCTGTGATAAAATCACCTTCACTTACACATCCTTTATCTGTTTTAATTGCTATGGGTCTGTGATTTTCTGTTTATCCATATGTATATTCACTGTCTGTTACATCCACATCTTTTACTGACTGCACCATGTTTTTTTAGTGAAAATAATTAATAATAATCATGATTAAGTTGTGTATATTGAATAGTTTTATGTTGTATAAAAGTTTGTCTGACCAACTGTGTTCAAAATTCATACAGTGACAAGTTGAGCTTGTGAAGCTTATGATTGGGCAGTGGCTGCTGTGCCACTGTTTCTGTTAATTCATTCATTTTCTATCCAGCAGTCCATAGACAGATGTAAAAGTAAAAAAATATTCCAAAATCTTATAATTGTGCTAACATTTAAAAGAATTTCATAGAAAAAGAGTTAATGGGAGTATGTTTGATTTCTGTATGTGTTTCAGACACTTGAAGGGAATGTAAACAGTGAGGGCGTGGTTCGCCACGAGCTGCAGCACGCCATCCTGGCTCGTTACATTCGCTTCATCCCACTGGAGTGGAGCAGGGAGGGTCGTACTGGAGTACGTCTGGAACTCTATGGCTGCTCTTATTGTGAGTATAGATAAACCTGCTTCCACAAAACTGCTCTCTACTGTTGTTCAGTATCTGTTACGCCACATGAGCAGAATAACTACTGATCCAGTACAAAACTTTACAGAAATAATTTATATCTCAGCCCTATTGGAAATGGCCTTATTAGCTTAAAGGATCATTAGCATGACTTTTAAATTCAGTTAAATTCAATTAAATTCAATTCATCTTTATTTGTATAGCGCCAAATCATAACTGTTATCAAAATTTTATCTCAAGGCACTTGCAAAATATAAGTATATTTTCAAGTGTACTTGGGCAAGACTCTGGATCCAAATTCAGGTCAGTTGCATGACAGTGCTGTCATCAGTGTGTGAGTGTGTGTGCTTTGAGCACCAGTAAGGCAGAGAGGCTCTGTATAAGTGCAGTCTATTTACAGTAACTTCAGAAGTGATTACATTGCCACAAGTCATGAACCTCGAGGGTGAAAGAGCAAAGGCATATATCTCATGGTTTAACATTCCATATTAAAGAGGACTGTTAAAGATGGAGACCCAATCAACTTTTGATTTTGATCACTCAAACAAAGTAGAAGAAAAATACAGTTCACTGTATCGTAATTGGGAGTGATTATGGACACAGCCTGTTGCTTATAAGACTGATAAAGACGTAGTTAGTCCCACAATAACAGGTGCAACAGATGTGATTCGGGGGGTATGTCAATCAAACACATCTGACCAGGTAAAATGAATGCAGAGTGCACTGAGGCTGTGAGAATTCTGTCTCTATTCTAATACAGCTGTGGATGATGGAGTGCTGTGGATTATCTGCAGGATGAAGAACATGTTTTCTGCAAAGAAATATTCCTATATTTACTTTGTCAAACATCAGTTGTAATTCACATGCGAACAGTAGGATTAGGGTTAGTAGGCGTTTCAAAGCTAGGTAACTTTGCTACATGAAACCAGAATGTTCTGCACAGAGAGCTACCTCTGGGGGAAGTGGAATCTGTGGTAAACCAACTGTTTGACTTTCGCTCTGACACTTATCTGGTATTCTTGGCTGGCTAGGTGTAGCATATAGAAGGTCTCTAAGTGTTTCAGAATGTTTCACACTGACTGGTTTCAGTTTAGAAGAAACAGTGCACCATCTCCAGGAAAGAGTCGTGTCCCCAGAGGTCCCCCAAATCAAAACTAGAACACACTTCACCACAGGAATATGTGATAAGCAGGATTTCTAAGGTAAAGCTTTGGTGAAGATTCAGACTCCGTTAATAGAGCGAAACAGGTCCCGGCAGAGCTCTCAACTAAATGATAAGAGATGCAGTAAAATGTGTAAAGATGTGCAGGGATTGGATGAATGGGATGAAGCAGGGGTAGAATAGGGGAGGGGCTGGTACAGAACTTGGCTCAGTCCTATTGAACTTGGTAACAAGATGAAACATGCTTAAGGGTTGATCCCTGGCTAAATAAACCTGACAATATTCTTATTAGTTTGTAGCTGGGGTAATTGTAATTTTATGCAGATTTCAGACACAAACGAATTACATTCCCATGGTCAAGCAGGCAGGCACAGACATGAGAATACAGAATTTTCAGTTTATTTTCTCCTGCTTCCAGGGGCCGATGTGATCAGTTTTGATGGCCACGGTGTGATCTCCTACCGCTTCAGGAGTAAAAAGATGAAGATTGTAAAAGATGTGATCTCTCTGAAGTTCAGAACCACGGCTGGAGATGGGGTTCTGCTCCACGGAGAGGGACAACAGGGAGACTACATTTCTCTGGAGCTCCGCAGGGCAAGACTGCAGCTCAGCATCAACTTAGGTAGCCTTTCATAAAGCTGACAAGGTTTCTAGGACAGCACAAGATTTGTACATGTACAGTCTCTCCAGAGTGCCCAATAAGTGAGGCAGTATGCATTTACAACCTGTTCCTGTCTGTGTGATGTGCTTCGTTTCTCTCCAGGAAGTAACCAGTACGGCTCCATTCAGGGTCACACCTCTGTAACCAGCGGGAGCCTGCTGGATGATGACCATTGGCACTCAGTTGTCATAGAGCGTTACCGTAGGAATGTCAACTTCACTCTGGACCACCACACTCAGCAGTTCAGGACCAACGGAGAGTTTGACCACCTGGACCTGGACTATGAGGTAAAGATATTTTTATCACCTCAGCTTCACAGTTCTAGCTGAAAGCTCTGTGCGTTGGAGTGGTTTTCTCTAAAGAGCACACAGGTGGTGCTATCGATACACACCGATGATGTGAGGAGTAACAAACCACTACCCAACATTTAATGCAGTATTGCATTAAATAATAAAAATGCAGAACAATAATATTGTTCATGTGTTCAACAAGTTGACGTGTATTCAAAAGTGTTGAGTAAGGTTCTGAGATAAATTAAATGTAATAACAGTAATCCAACACTGCTGATAACGTGACACTTGTGATCGTATCAAAATAAAATAAAAAATTTCACATTTCATTGCCTCTATCTCGTCAGTCAGTTGTATTGGGTTCATTATAAACAATAATAAATGTACGCAGATAACAAATTGCTGACTGACAGATCATGCTGCAAAAGATACATTTTGATAATAAACCATTTTATCTTTCAGAATACATGGTAGAAAAAGCATTGTTACCTCCAAGATAAAACTTTAGGGTGTTATAGTAAGCGGCATCATCTGTCTTAAAAAGGCACATGAGAATATGATCATTATTAATGCTTTGGGTCCAGCTGAGCTGTTATTGCAGCTGGAAACACAATATAAAATCAGATTATGTGTCTTTTGATATAAAACTGGATAATGTCATTTGACTGAAAATTCTAATCTGTTAAAATGAAGGTGGCTGATCCCCAAGAAATTTGCTGAATGTTAAGCATGAGCTTAACAAAAAAATTAAGGGAACGCTTTTTAATCAGAGTATTGTATCAAGTTAAAACTTCTGGGGTATTGATCTGGTCAGTTAAGTAGCAGCAAGGGTTTTTAATCAGCGTCAGCTGGACCCCATAGAGGTTGCACAGGCAGTCCAGCTCCACCAGGATGGCACATCAATATGTACTATTGCCTGAAGGTTTGCTGTGTCTCTCAGCACAGTCTCAAGAGAATGGGGGAGATTCCAGGAGACAGGCAATTACTCTAGGAGAACTGGACAGGTCCATTGAAGGTCCTTAACCCATCAGCAGGACCGGCATCTGCTCCTTTGTACAAGGAGGAACAGGATGAGTACTGTCAGAGTCCTACAAATTGACCTCCAGCGGGCCACTGGAGTGACTGTCTCTGACCAAACCATTAGAAACAGACTTCATGAGGGTGGCTTGAGGGGCCCACATCCTCCAGTGGGCCCTGTGCTCACTGTGCTCACTTTACGTGCTTGCTCAAGTGGGACTGTTGGGTTTTCTACATTTATTTGTATATATTATATAATTTGTAAGGTCTTAAA
>JAUYWH010000009.1:1740525-1763832 GCA_034779795.1 Ctenopoma multispine | reverse complement strand
GGAGCCCCAGCCAAGAGAGAGTTACAATAGTCTAGTTTAGAGATGACCATTGCCTGGACGAGGAGCTGCGCGGCCTAACTAACTAACATGTTGGCTCTTGTTAACGGTACCTGAACAGAAATGAAACACTGAGATTTTCAGCCTGACTTTCTGCTCAAAATACTTCTTACTTCAGTCTTAGGAAAAAACAAATTGTCCAATATGCGGAATTACTTTGTTGAGAAAAGTTTTACATTTGTAATATAGGGTTTTGGTGAAACATGAAGAACCCATTGGTAATTCAGCAAAATATATTTAAAGACTGTATTCAACTGAATGATCTACTTTTCTGCTGAAAATAGTTCTATTTGAAACTATGAACTACACATTCTATGGATCAAGAACAGGGATGCTATTTTGTACGTAAAGATACATTGTTGCTCAGTTTTTTAACATCATGTGTCCATAATGTCATCAGCATTAATTAATTTCCTTACAGCTTGTATTGATGAAGAGGCAGAAATCACAACAAACCTCCAAACCTGAACAAATGTGACTGAGGATGACGATGAGTCCTTGGAGGTGGGAATGGGAGCAGAGCAGATGAAAGTTAATAAAGTTGTCTGTGGTTCTTTTTTTCTGTCCATATTCTCCAGCTGGACCACTACCCAGTGTCCACATACACCCTGCCCGAGGCCTCCGACACCCACTTCAACCTGATCAAAAGTATCTTTCTCGGAAAAGTGTTTGGTAAGTGTGATTAATAGTGTGTGTGTGTGTGTGTGTGTGTGTGTGTGTGTGTGTGTGTGTGTGTGTGTGTGTGTGTGTGCGCGCACACTCCTCAGACTCAGACAGAATTTATCTCACTAAAGGATGTTTGTTAATGTTAACTCTGTCCTGATTGTTCATTGTATATATGTGAGAACTGGAAACCCAGTGTCATCAGCGGCCGTGGCCAGAAGCATAGAAATAAACTAATTAGAATATGAGTGTGGAAAGACATGCATATAAACTCCCACTGAACTGGTTGGTGGAGGTATGCAACCACAAACAATAATCATTTGCCAAAATCCACAGTCTGTCTGTCATCTGTTCAAAAAACTGTATTAAAGTGTTTATCTGAATAAATCGCTTTAAACATTCAAAATCAGTGAATTAGGTGGATATCTTTGAAAGCTGCAGGTTTTTTCTTTTTGTGCCTTTCCTTCCACTGCAAACACAAAAAAGGAAATCACATTGAAAAGACATGATTTAATAAAGATTCAAGGCTTAAAGAATTTTATTAATCCCAGAGGGAAATTATTTTGGCATGGCACGGCAGCTTTGGTTCAAACTAAAAGAAAGAAGGAAAGAATCATAACCAGAAAAGATTAACAAAAACACAAATATAAAAATACATCATAAAAATTAATTAAAAAATGAGTCAAAACTAGGTAATTTCTGGTCATTATCAGTCCTGAGGGGAGCTGGTCGCAAGATGTTAAATGCACTGGAGAAATCAAAAAACATTAACCTCACTGAGTCCCCAGGCTTGTCCAGGTAGGAGTTGGTACGATAGAGCAGATTAATGGTTGTATCATCCACTCCAAGTTGGGGTTGGTAGGCAAACTGGAGGGGGTCAGGTGAAGGTTGACCAGAGGTTGGAGGGACTTTAGAATCAGTCTCTCAAAAGCCGTCATAATGTGTGAGATCAGAGCCACTGGTCTGTAATCATTTAGGACACTGGGACATGGCTTCTTATTCACCAGAATCAGACAGGACTTTTTCCACCCAGGAGGAACTCTCTCCAGCTACAAGTTAAAAATGTGTTGGAGAACACTACATAGCTGGGGAGCACAGGCTTTCAGCACCCTGGGGCTGTCTCCATCAGGCCCTGAAGCTTTTGTAGGGTGAAGCCTGTTCAGTTCTCTCCTCACCTGATCTGCTGAGATGGTCCTCACATGAGTGATAGATTCAGGATAGATTTGATATCATTGGTGACCCAGGGCTTGTCGTTGGGGAAGAAGTGAATTGTTTTTGTGGGTACATGGGTGTCTACACAGAAATTAATGTAATCTGTGATGCAGTCTGTCAGTCCATCAATATCTTCACCATGAGGCTCACAGAGAGTCTTTCAGTCTGTGACTTCAAAGCACACCTGCAGGGCATCATCGGTCCCCTCTATCCACCTCTTCACAGTATAGTGGTGGCAGGCTGCTGCTTAACCAAAGTTATGTACTGAGGGACTAGATGTACTAGGTTTATGATCTGAGATTGGAGCAGTATGCTTCTTTAACATTAGCATACATAAGGTCCAGTTGCTCTGCCCCCTGGTGGGACAGCTCGCAAAATGGCTAAATGAATAAACTAGTAAACCTTGACTGATTAAGCATAATTTTAGCTTTACTTTCATATACTTTATTTTTTGTATAGTTTTATATATTTATTTGAATACATTGTTCAGAACAAGGACTATGGATTTTGGTCCCCATCGCTTCCCTTGAACTAGCCTGTAGGAAGTGGTCTTAGTAGCCTGTGTGAACAGAAGATTACAGCAAGTAAGGACTGTTTCAAATGGTTCATGTGACCTGACTGACTATAGTTTTTATATACTGTATTTTAATAACACTTTCCCATTTTTGAAACGTTTTGTTTTTGTAGAAACGGGACAGATTGACCCCATCCTAATTGAGCGCTACAACACTCCAGGCTTCGTGGGCTGTTTGTCCAGAGTTCAGTTTAACAGCGTTGCGCCGCTGAAAGCTGCTTTGCGCTCGGGCATGACGGCACCTGTCAGCACCCATGGGATTCTGGTCCCATCCAACTGTGGAGCCTCACCCCTGACCCTCTCCCCCATGGCCTCGCCCAGTGACCCCTGGCACATAGAAGCTGGTAGAGAAACATGTGATATGGTTTCAAGTCAAAATGCAAAAGAATGTGTGTGTCAGACGTTAAAAAGATAATAAATGTTTGTTTTGTCCACAGCTGGAGCAGTTTTCCCCTTCAACGAGGACAAAGCCAGTGGTAATGGAGTGAATCGCAACTCTGCCATTATTGGAGGTTACAGTTCTCTCTTGTTACAGCATGTTATCTCATGTTGATTTACATTTTATATGTCAGTTTGTTAATCAGGTCACATTTGTTCATTTCCAGGCATCATCTCCATGGTGATCTTCACTGTTCTTTGCATCATGGTGTTTGTGATTCGCCACATGTTCCGCCACAAAGGCTCCTATCACACCAATGAGGCCAAAGGAGCAGAGTCGGCAGACTGCGCTGATGCGGCGATCATCGTTAATGATCCGGCTTTCACTGAAACTATCGATGAGAGCAAGAAAGAGTGGTTCATCTGATGCCCTCTGAACAGCGCTGGACACATGACATTAGGATGTATGTAGTTTTCTAAGCTTAGGGAGTAGTAGTGAGGTGACCACACGAGGAGCCTTGAGGATGTGGCGAGTGGTTTGTTTAAAAAAACGTTATGGACAATGGACACCGTGACATTACAGTGTGGGTGTTAAAGCACAGGGCGCAGCACTGCCTGGCACAGCCTGTGTGGAGCTATGGAGCCGTTTGTTTTAACTTTATTTACAATGGACAGTGTGACAGGATGACGGTTGAAAATGAAGTTACAGGCCTTAGATGAGTGTGTTAATATTATTATTATTATTTTTTACTTCTGTTCAACTTATTTATGTATTTATTGATTTAGTCATATATTTATTGATTTATCATATATTATTTTTTTTACCATAAGTCTATTTATTTCCACAGATTGATATCTTTATGCCTTTGTGCTGGTATTTCAGATTAGAAATCATTAATGATGGCATTAATTTTGTTAATTATTCATCCCAATAATCCTCTATGTCTGTAGCAACGCTTAGAAATTCCAGGGTTTTATAAATACAACAAATCATGTTTTAATAATTTGCCTTATTTTATTTTCATTCCAGCAATGTTTAATTTGAGCCTTAATACTGAAAGTGTGTATGTATGTACGTGCGTGTGTGTGTATTATTAAGTACTGATTAGCTTGCTTGTCTGCAAAGGAGATGTAGCCATGACTTGTCTGCATCTTCTGGACTAAGAATTGGGGAAATGAGAACATGGCACTAATTTTTGCATCTACACACCTGACTGAGTCTCCGAACAACTCTAAAGTGTCAGCCTTTAATTTTTCCTTTTTTGCTGCCAAATGAGTTCAGGGAGGAGTTCAGCTTTTGGAAGAGTCCCGTCTGTCTGCACGAGCTCCACTCACTGCGTTGTTCTCACATTTTTGAGTCAGAGGTTGTCTTTCACTGGGACTGGGATATTTGTGTGTGGCCTGAGAGCAGCCTCCTCTTGGTCCTAGTCAGCTGCTCTGACTCTTGTCTAACTCTTCAGATGGTCTGAAAATATCCTTCTACCATCTGTCCTTCAACAACCCCAGCTGTGTCTTTATTATTCTGAATTAAGATGATGTTTCTGGAAAAGAATGTTTGTCATCTACACAGAGAACTTCAGCTTACATCCTGACATTTGATTGTATTGCCTTTGTATTCCTTTGGCTGCACTGCAGTGTAATGGCATGCTGTTTGACACTGAATGACACACGCATTTCTGTTTGATAAGCCACTGTAGCAGCACATTGCTTTGTCTCCATGTCACATGTATAAAAATTTGCCTGACTGTTCTTTTTATAGCTGATTACCCATTTTGTGCTTTTCTCATTGTCTTGGAAAAAAACTAATGCTTCCTTTTGGACAGACTAGTAAAAGATGAACAAATCTAACACTGCCTAATCTTAGATTTTTTGACCAAATACAGTAGCTGCATCTATTGATGACTAACACGATGATTGCATTGAAGTTAGGTAATGCAGTAATGCTGCACACTGGAGCAGTGGCTGCATGTACAACCCCGTTACAACAATTCGGACACTGTGTAAAATGCAAATAAAAACACAGTGCACTAACATTTAAAACCTGTATTTGATTAATCATAGTACAAATGTTGAAACCGAGAAATGTAATCATTTAATTTAAATGCCAACATTGTGTTTCAAAAAAGTTGGGGTGGTGACAGACCCCAGGAGAGTTTTCCCACTTGCTCCTTGGTCCATCTTAAACGAGCTCAGGTCCGTAGACTGTCCTACAACAATTTCCCCAAGGGGATCCAGAATGTGGTTATCATTACTGAGCCTCTCAGGTGATCTTTTTATATCAAGATGCTGACATGTTGCCAGTAACTCTTTATTAGTTGTGAGATATTCCAGGTATTTGTTCAAGAATTATACAACTTTTCTAGTCTTTGCATTGAACCCAACCTTTTTGAAGTGTGTTGCTGGCAGGAAATTCAGAATAAGCTTATATACACCAAAATGTATACAATTCACTGCTCAAAAATTGAAGGGAAGACTTGAATCAATTCACTTCAATCAACTCAATTCAACTTTATTTGTATCACGCCAAATAAAACAAAACAACATAAATCATCTCAAGTCACCTTACAGTGTAGAGTTTAAGACCTTACACAGAATATATACAGAATATTTGTAGAAAGAATATTTGGTAAAAACTCCCTTTAATGGAAGAAACCTCCAGCAGAACCAGACTCATGGTGGGCGGCCATCTGCCTCGACCAGTTGGGGTTAGTGGACCGAGGAGAGAGAAAAGAACAACAGGCAACAGAGATCAGCAGACAAGGCACTGGGCAGGTTGGTAGGACCAGTAACCACAGCTCCAAGGTCGAGGATACCTGCAGAAAGATACATTGGATTTTGATGAACAATTTATTGCTGAAAATCTTTACTAATGTACATTGTATAATTTGATCAGAACAAAATGACATAACAATGGTCAATGAAAACCAAAATCATCAGTCCATTAAGAGTTGTATTCAGAATCACACTGACAAGTGACACATTCATCCAAGTTACATGAATTACATCACAGCAACTCATAATATGACACCCGCCTGTCTGTATGTTTCCACTCCTGACATGCCTCCTGCCTCAGGGCACACATTCTCCCAGACCTGGATCACGGCGGCAATGAGATCCTTGTCATCAAATAATTCAAATCAAATTCAAAACAAATTTCAATATCACATAAAGATAAACTGAGTAAATACAAATTTTAGTTTTTGATTTCAAAAAAAGTCGAAATCTGCCTGGCCCTATGTGAAAAAGTAATTCACATAAATCATGAATGAACTTCTTCTGAGTTCAATTGATCACACCCAGGCCTAATTACTATCAGACCTGTTGACTCGAGAAATCACTTACTTACTAGACGACTCGATATAATTGATGGATCATGAATTCTGCACTCTACCAGGAAATCATGGAGGAGAGTGTTCGGCCAAGAAGAGTGGGCCAAAAGACTCATTGTCAGTCACTGCAAACGCTTGATTGCAGTTGGTGGCACAACCATTAGTCATTAGTTTTAGAGGGAAAATACTTTTTCACGTAGGGCCAGGCAAGTTTGGACAACTTTTTTTTTTTTATAAATAAAATCACCATTTACAAACTGCTTTTTGTATCAACTCAGGTTATCTTGATCTGAATAATTTTGTTGCAATAAAAAAGTTAGGAAGGGGGGGCCAAATAGTTCTTCACAAAACTGTACGCACAGCAGTCTGTAAAGATTCTCAGTCATCCAGGTGACATTATCTAGAAGTTGAGTCATTGCAACTGGACTGAATGTTTCACTATTCACCCAAGTAGCTTCTTTAGTCTGAGGGAAGTTGGTTTTAGTTTTTTTTTTAGACCTGCAAATAAGAGGAGACTAAAAATCCCCTCTTCACGGGGTCTCTGATCCCAGTCGTCCGTGGCTGGTGGAATGACCTGCCCTGCTCTGTTAGACTAGCTGAGACTATCACCACCCTTAAAACACATTTGAAAATGAATCTAACTCACACATTCACAAAAAATTGTCTAGCACAATTCCTGGCATGTTCTTTATCTTAACGCTTTATCTTAGACCTTATCAGGGCTCTTAGTTTGTAGTAGCTCAGAATTTACAGAAACTGAATGGTAACTGCTGGTGTCTTCTCCTTGTAATTCGCTTTGGATAAAAGCGTCTGCCAAGTGAAGTAAAGTAAAGTATAGTCAGGGGAAAGCGAAGGTCAATTAAAGGCATCAATGTCTTTATCACTGCACCAGTCTGACAGACACTGAGGATTTCATTCCAGCACCTCACAGCAGTCAGGATACCACTGGCTATGACATGGAGGTCTTGTGACCCTTTAGGGAACCTCCCTAGATCATCACTGACCCAGCGCTAAACCAGTCATATTTAATGATCTAACAGGCAGCATAACAATCACATTTTATGTGTCCCCATGCCACCTGTTGTTACTTTCATTTGCACTAAAGCAGGTGAATCTAATGCAATGAATTCTTGAATGAACAAATTAATTTTCCTGAAGTTTAACTGAGTAATTCATTTTACCAACTAAACTTTTTGAGAATTGTTACTAAATGAATATGGGATAAAAGAAATGTTCAAAACATTTCATTTGTTTTTAATTTAGAATTCCAAAAAACGTTTTCAGAAACGTGGTTGTAAAAAATTTTATATGCAACCTACAGGAAATAATATACAATACAATAATAACAAGCAAACCAACTCATAGTTATTTCCAGAGTTGATAGAACAAACTAAATCTACAGTTATCAAATGTATCAATTTAATTCATTAAAATTCTGGGTAATGTAACTATAATCTGACACCATACTTCAGCCATACTGCAGTAATCAAGTACCAGTTTGTGGATCAGGCCTGATCAGGCCTACATCTAAACAGTACAATAACGTCTTAAAAGTAAGAAGAGACACAACATTCTGAAAAAAACATTTATTGATCCTAAGGTGCAATAAAAAGGATAAAATATAAACTACTGTAAAACTTTAATGTTGTAAAATCATAGAACTCCTTCATGTGAAGGATTCATAAATCTGAAGGGAGTAAAATCGGATGTGCAAAGAGCAGCATCATATTTTTGCTCCATTGTCATTTAACGGAGGAATTCCCATTAGTCCTGTGTCAGCATTACTCGCTTTCTGACTTTATCAAGCTGCCAAAGTAAGCAGTCACTGTCTTCAGCTTGTTGTTGAGGAAATTCTGCTCCACCTCCACTTTCCCTCCTGGCCCAGCCAGGGAGGCTATCTGTGAACAAAAGGAAAGGCATTATAGCCACTCATTCATTCACTCATTTCAGTCATGTTCTGACTAAACTTCAATAATCCAGTTTTGGGAACAACTATCTACAGGTCAGAACCCTGTTGCTTTGCTCAGATTGTTACAAACTGCACTTCCAGACAAGTTGGGACTTTTTCTAAAATGCAACAAAAGTAAAAACTTAGATTAATAAGTAACAGATGAGGGTCTCATGAATGGGTATAAAAGCAGCATCCACCAAAGGCTCAGTCTTTTCAAGCAAAGACGAGTCGTGGCCCTTCACTTTGTGCTAAACCTTGTGACAGAATTGTGACCTTGGAGTCTTCAGACAGCACTGCATGAGAAACTGTCACCACTGTGATGAATATAGCCACACAGACTCAGGAGTACGTTGGAAAATCATTATAATTTAACGCACTTAAGTCTGCTTCCACATGCAGAAAGTCAACCTGAAGGAGGAAGCCAAACAACAGTTCTGCGTAGCAACACAGCCTTGACTCGATATCATCAGATCGCATCCAGTTGACACAATTTCAAAAAAAATTGAACAATTATTATTTCAATTTATGTCAGAATTCTCAAAGAGTTGAGAGTTGTTCGAAATGTTCAATTATTGATTGAACATTATATGAACCTCCAGTTTCTCTGTCAGATGTGTATATGTACATAAGCCACAGACTTCCTGAAACCAAAAAGTGACACTGCTTATTTATTCAGAAGAATAAAGTCACCCTGCATGGTGGCATAACTCCCCGCAATCTATTTGTGATCCCCTCCCTCCCACTCCCCACACAGACACACGTACTGCTAAACTCACTTAACTCACTTAACTTTTTCACCTGTCCCCAGGACAGTCAGCAGGGGACAGCATCAGAGGCCACAGTTCTGGACTAAGCCTGCTCTTGACCTTGTTGGACGTTAACCCTAACCCTAATGATGTTAATGCAACAACTAATGGCCTTTTCACACTTTCTGTACCCACACATAAAGACAACAACGTACAGACCTGGTCCATGTCAGCATTGCGAGGCAGGAAGTACACTATGTTGTCTGATATCAGTTTGGCCAGGCGGAAAATCTCAAATGTGGCGGTTGTTAAGGATGAAAACCAGTATTTTACCATCTATAAGCACATGTTTTAAAAGCATTTCTATTTCAGGCTGCATTTTAGTAGATTTACAAGTTTCTATATCCAGCAGCTCTGCATCAAAGGATATCCATCAGGCTCCATCATGGTCTTGATGTCAAACACCTCAGCAGTTAGGTAGTCTGGTCCTCCCCATGGTGGCGACAGGAAGACTACATCACCACGGAGACGGGATGCCAGCTGGAGAAAGTCCCCTTGCAGGAAGTCAATTCGGTCAGCCACACCGTAAACCACGGCATTGTGCCGCGCCAGGTCCAAACGTACGGGGTCAATATCAATGGCCAGGACTGAAAGTGCAACACACAACAGGATGTCAGCAACTCTCTGTGTGGCTGTTAAATCCATACAGACATTTGGAAACACACACTGGGCCTACCTCTCCTTCCAGAGAGGGCGAACTGGATGGCGTTTCCTCCCACACCACAGAAGGCGTCTATGACCAGCTGAGAGTTCGTGAAGCTGTGTCCCACCCTGAGGGCGATGTGCTCAGCGATCCTCTCTGGTGTTACAGAGAACCAGCCCTCTGAAATAGAGGTGTGTGTGTGAGAGAGAGAGAGAATTCCTGACCAGCAGCATCTCTCTACATCAGGTGAGTGCACGTTTTCACAGACAGTAACAGACAGACCGTAAAATCCCACCGTGGCTCATGTTCCCAGGCTTCTGCTGTCCACAACAACAGTAAGTGCAGACTCACCTCGGTCCAGCTTGATTCCCTCATCGAAGCGAGAGAAGAGTCGGTAGCGCTGAGCCCAGTATTTAGCCAGCTCTGGTTCAGATGCCATCTCTGCTGGGAGCTGCTGCTGCTTCCTCCTTTGCTTCCTCTTCTTCTTCTTTGGCTTCTTTCCATCTTTTACACTCAACTCTACACATTGACACACACACACACACACACACACACACACACACACACACACACACACATTACTCTTTATTAGACTGCACCAGTTCTGTCAGAACATCAGGACCACATTCTTACCGCTGCATTCAGGTGTGCCACACAGGAGAAAGTCAGGAATTTCCAGGCATTTTAACTGTCTGCCAGGTGGCTCCTCCTCCTCCTCCTCCTCCTCCTCCTCCTCACTATCCACAGTCCCAGCGGCAGAGTTGGAGGAGGTGCTGTGCTTACTGCTCTCACCTCTCTTTGCATCTGAACAGGACAGAAAACTAAACTTATCTTCGTCCACGGCTGCTTCATTTTCTTTATCAAAACACTTCACCTCCATCATCTTCTTTTCCTCTTCTCTCAGAAACAGAGACTTTGGTTCCTGTGAGCTTTCTGCTCCTATCTCACTTTGGTCACATGAACCCATCTGTGTTTCAGTCTGAATCTTTTGAAGGAAGTTTTGGACCTGAGAAGCAAACGTTGAAGATCATTTATTTTACCTTCTCTGCAATATTCATATCAATAAACATGCACCGTGCTACTTCCTACTAATACAGTTGATGTACTAGTGGAATGTCCACATACAGCAGGTAGTGTGATTTGTTCAGCGTGAAATAAGCATCACAAAAAGAGGATTGGACAAACGATGTGAGTGAAGATTTTCTAATTTGCACTGCATTTGATCTCCCAGTTGGTTTGATTTAGGTTTCTCCCTGGAGGAGTGTTGCCTTCAAGGTTGTACATATGTCCAAGACACAGCAGTTGTGATTCTAGAAATATCCAGCACGACAGCTAAGATGAGGTGGCACTGATTACTTACCAACCGGCATTCTATTTCTAACAATCAAATCCCCCCCAGTACCCAGTCTCACAGACGGAGCAAACAGATGGTACCTTTTGGAGGGAGGTGCCAATCTGAGCCTGCGTGTCTCCATCCATCTCTGAGAACCTGGTGTGTTTATTGGTCCTGTCAACTGCTCTCTTCGTCCACCACTGCCGCTGATGCTTCTGACCAGCACCGCCTTTAAAGTTCAACACACTGTGGAACCTAAGATACAAGCACAAATGTAATCTATAGTAGCTGGGAGCAAATATGGCTGACAGGCCCTCCATATGACTGGAGCATGAACGAATCAGACTTACACAGGATCTGGGTTGTGTTTGAGTCCCAGTTTACTCCAAGCTTCATCAGGTGTCAGCTGTGGGCTCTCCTCCACATCCAGCTCATGACTGCAGACAAACAGGAAATGTCTTTTTCACCAGCTGGAGCTCTTCCTTTATTATGCTTATATGCTTTCATCACAAACATTTTCTTTGTTTCCAGTGAGACAGCAAATGACACATCAATGTCAAGTTAAACATGTCTGGATATTTAGAATTAGCTAAAAACTTGAGGGTGCTTAACTACAAATCACATTTCCAGAAAGAAATCCTTTTTCTAAAATCATCTGTGATTTGGTCAGTTGCTTGAATCTTTATTTATCTGCTGCAAGAGAATTGTCAAGCAGTTCAAAAACAATACAGTCATAATACTGTGACTAACTTTCTTGTTATTCTCAGTGCTTGAAGGCCAAGTGCAGAAACCCCTGTTGAAAGTGTGTGACCTTAAAGTCGTCAGGCAGCACTGCATGAGAAACCGTCATGCTACTGTGATGAATAGAACCACATGGGCTCAGGAATACTTTAGAAAACTGTTGTCACTTAACACAGCTCAACACTGCATCCAAAAATGGAAGCTGAAACTCAAGAAGAAAACCAAACATCAATTCTGTGCAAACACTGCTGAGTTCTGTGGGTCCAAGCTCATGTCAGATGAATCAAAAGACAGGGGAAACATGTCCTGTGGTCAGACGAGTTGTTGACATGAGATGTTTCAGCTTGTTATTGGACAAAAACACAAGTTGGGTTCAACATCTCAGTGGTCAAAAAGACTATCTCTGATAGTATGAGGGTGCATCAGTGTCCACAGCAGGGCTGGGGGGGTCTTCAAGTGTATTCAGCAAGGTTAGGTTAATAATAATACTTCACATGCAAAACAGCAACAATTCTTCTCATCAGTTCCCAAACTTAAAAGGAAAGAGGAGGTAACACAGTCCCATCAAACGTTGCTGATTTGCTCATATTTACTAAACACGTTGGTCAGTGAAACTGTTTCCTTTGTATTTTGTCAGAGAAATAAAGGTTAAAGCAGATTTTAGAAGATGTCCTAATTGTACTGGCAGTGGGGTTTGTACATACTCAACATTAGATCTTAGTTCTTAACTATGATTCTACACTAGTACGCCTTTAATGTGAAATTTAGTGCTGGTATTCTCCTGACTGCTAAAGTCGCATGATGTTTTTTAACTCAAAATTCTTTCAACATGTTTGTTGTTTCATTTGAAAACTGTGATCAATCCCAGTCCCAGACTGACCTGGCTGGCTGATTTAAATGTGACCGCCTTGATTATAGTCCAGTTCGCACCAATCAGCAGCGTCACTGTAACATACTCGTGGTGTAAGTTAGACAGAAATGCTGTGAGAGAGGCTTCTCATTTGTATCCACTCAAACTCATTTTCAGCAACCTGTATCTGACCCTGATGAGATGAATGTGTGGAAACCTGTTTGCTTTGAACTTCTTCAACACTCACCTGCGTTTGACTTTAGCGTGTCCTCCTCTTGGGGGTTTGTCATCATCGTCATCACCTCCTCTATCTGACGTCTCATTCTGAGAGTAGTACAGCCTGGCGCGGCTGCCTGCAGCCTGCTGACAATCTGAGTCAATGATAAATGGTAGAAATAAGGTTCATCCAAGATGTTATTTTACTTTTGAATGTGGCTAAAAATACCTAGTGTTAATACATTTCCTAACTCAACTGTGTACTGTGCACAACTGCATCTGCTACATTTCCAAATCTCTAGTTCTCAGAAATGTTGACACAATATGTTAAGTTTTTTGGGATGCACTCTTCAACCTTACATTTTTATTACATATCTGAATGTGTGTGTTGAAGTTAATACTTTCTTGACTTAGTTTAGTAATTTAGTCACAGATCACATAGCAAAAAATAAATATCACACAATTCAATTCAAATTTATTTCTATATCTCCAAATCACAAAACAACTCATCTCAAGGCATAGTGTAAGGTTCTGAAGTGTAACCTTCTGTGTAAGGTTTAAACCTTACACAGAATATAAATATATACAAAATACTGTAGAAAACCCAACAGTTCCACACTGGAAAAGACCTCCAGCAGAAGCAGGCTCAGGGTGGGCGACCATCTGCCTCGACCACTTGGGGTGAGTGTGTTGTTCTTTTCTCTCTCCTCTTTTAACTCACCCCAACTGGTCGAGGCAGATGACCCCCCACCCTGGTTCTGCTGGAGGTTTCTTCCGTTAAAGGGAGTTTGGCGCTGTATAAATAAATTGAATTGAATAATGCATTGTACTGTACATTAAGATACAAATCATTTACTAAACTTTCTCCTCATTGATGATAATTTTTACATGTATGTGTGTTCATTTCATCAGTTCAAAGTTAATGCAGTCGTCTTTACTAAAACTATCACTAACTGGTTTGCTAACCAGCTACCTCACCTGACCAGAGAGAATCTGTGGGGTACTGTCAAGACCAAGATGAGAAACACTCGACCCAACAACACAGACAAGCTGAAGGCTGCTACCAAAGCAACGTGGTCTTCAATAACACCTCAGTAGTGCTGAATACCACACTGAACTGATGCACCAACTCATGTTAAAGAAGCTCAGACCAAGTACTGAGTCCATAAATGACTGATCAGCAGTTGAACATTTCTGTATTGTAAACCCTTCTTTGATTGACCTTGAAACATTAAATTTTTCTGGAGTTTCTCTAACAATAAAAGTGTACAATTATGACTTGAGAAATTATAGGATGAATTATATGTTGCTTTAAAACATAGAAGCTTAAGCTGATTCTAACCTTCAAAAACCTTCAAAGAGCTTTCTGAAGTCATGAGGACTGCTCAAAATGTGACATGATATGTATATAGACACACACACGCAGTGTTTACCTGCATGTTGAACTGTGCTCTGCTGGGAGGAGCTGGCAGGTCTCTTCCTCTCATTCCCACCATCAGACGGCTCATCAGAGCCACACAGCTCTCCCTCTGACTGCGTGTGTGAGTCCCCGCCTTCTTCTAACGTGCAGCTCTGTCCAAACACATCGCTCAAACCCTCAGCATCATCATGATGACCCTTCACTTCTTCTATCAGCCTCCTGTCCTCTGAGTGTGTCTGTGCGTCTTTGTTCACCACCCCCGCTGCTGCTTCTCCTCCAGATGGACACACGGACTGATCAGTGGTCCAGCCCTGTGCCGCCCAGTACGAGTACTGCTCCCAGTACGAGTAGTAGGTGTCTGCCGCGTGCTTATCCCACACAGCCTTCGTGTCTGGGTCGTCCCAAGGAGCGATCGCTGCTGCGGGACGGTCTGCAGGCAGCAGCTCAGACTCTGGGTGCTTCTCAAGCCAGTTGCTCCACAGCAGAGCTTCACCCTGTTGAGCTTCAACAGATAAAATGAAGAACATGCAGAAGCAGCTCAGAACAGCAACTCAGAAAACTCCATCTGCTGATTAACACTGTGTTCATAACACATCAGAGGTCAGAACTGAACATTTGAGGTTGTGAGATCAACACGGCTGACAGTGCCAAACTCCACTGATATTTGACACCATGTCAATATTTTTTTACAAATCTGATGTAGTCCAATGATGAAAAACTACTCATTTGTGTGTTCAGTGGACGACTGTACAATGTGTACTTCATGGTAATGTCCTCTTCCTTACCCCAGTATGTCTCCCAGCCAGAATCCTGGAACCCTCCTGTTCTCTCTTCTTCCAGTGGATCACACACCTTCTCATCATCTAGGTCAGAAATAACAATGCAAAGTCACTCGTCACTGACAGAACTTATGCTGCTTTGCCTCTAAACATCTCTGAATTACCTTCTTTGACGCCCTGTAGATGTTGGTCATCTTCCTCCTCTTCGGCTGCTTCTGTCCAGCATGTGTCCAGCTTCCTGTGACACCTGTGTCTCCTGTGGTCAGAGGAGCTGGAAAAGGCCAGCGGCAGACCCATGCTGGCCATCAGCTGAGCCTCCTCATCCAACACATCCTCCTCACCCTCCTCTTCGTCATCTTCATCTGCGGGTTGAGGGAAAATAAGTTTAAAACAGAATCATCGTGCAGCTTCATCTGATCCCCCCCCCCCACCCCCTAGAATTTTTAACATGACAATGGAACAACACAGGGCACCTTGGACTGCAGTGTCTGCCAGGTCCAGGAGCAGCAGTCTGTTGTCTGAGCGGTACAGGTCTCGATCCCTGGACAGAGGCAGACACACACAAAACAACTCATCCACAGCTTCATCTACCCACACTTTCCTCTGCTGTACTGCCTCACTCCATATGTGATCATGACAGAGACTCACTGTACGAAGGCTCTGGAGCAGAGACAGTGAACCCTGTCCTCTTCAGACGACGGTCTCCTGCTGAAGAAGATATCCGCCACCACCATCACCCTGCTCCTCTCTAGCATCATGACAGCACCAGCACGGACACACTCACGACCAGGCGCAACTTCCAGCATTCCGCCAAGCACAATGACGACACTTCCGGTCCCATCCTTCAGAATAAAGGAGATTCAGGGTCGAAAAAAACAAAACAAAAAACATGTAATGACAGTGTCAGATAGATAGATAGATAGATAGATAGATAGATAGATAGATAGATAGATAGATAGATAGATAGATAGATAGATAGATAAAAAACAAATCATTTGTGGAGATATAAAACTCCCTTTAAGCAATTTTAAAATTTGTCCTGGTTGAATTGTGATGTTATTTATTGTATTTGTAACTTAATGTGTGGAAGAGTTTGGGTTTGGTTTGTTTCGAACTGCTTTTCATTCCTCCTCTAAATGTTTTTCGGCTGAACGTTTTGGTGCTTTTACTTTGAAAGCCAAGCGGTAAAGAGGAAATGTAATGTCGTGACTAGTGAGAGGAACTGTTCAATCGCTACCGTGGTTTCCAGGGAGACTGAATTATCCTAACACCTGATTGTGTCACACGCTAAGCGTTCCGGCATTAGGAGTAGACAAGTATTAACTATCAGAAATATATCTTCCTCAATTGAATTTCCCCCTTTTTTAAAGTGGGGCATTAAATATGTGGTCTTGTGTTTTTAAGGCAGAGTTCACACATTAATTGTATAAGGTAACATTAATATTTTTTGACTTCTCTTATAGTTATTATCACATTTATTCGCGGGTCTAAGCTGTAACTTGTCTTCAGAGCTAGCAAGATGCCGTTAAATCCTGTCATTTGATTCAGCGCAACAAATGCTAGCACCGTGTCACTTACATGACTTGGATATCAATTTTTTCCCCAGATTTTACTGTTTGCTTCCTACGAAAGAGAAGTGACTGACAGTCATGTGCGCTGCAGCGGGTTTCCTGTCTTCTATTGTATGTAGCACCAGATGCCCTCCATGCAGAGTGACTCTTCCCCCTGCGGCTGCCGGACTGACTGATCCCGCCATCAGCTGGCTGACCTGCAGCTCCACTGACTGACAGCAGAACAGGATGGCAGACAGCGGGAACCAGTCCTGTCTGACGGGGGCAGAGGACACTGTCTCCCTGCTGGTACGAACTTTAGGATTAAGTGCTGACCACATCACTGTTGTTGGTATTCATATGTTGGATGTTGGAGCGAGACACTGGACGTTAAAGTACACTGGGCTTATTGTTTGTAAGATGTGGCTGCACTGGTTCACAGAGACAGCAGGGAAAGACCATTCCTCTCTGTTTTTATTTTGTGAAACACAAACACAGTTGCAGCTTCACCAAATGTAAAGATTTCTACCTTTACTCTGATTTATTTCTCAGTAATCTGACTATATTCAAGACAAATGATGATTCTTAAGCTCTGTGAATGAAGTTCAGCATTTTCACTGTATCTGTCATGTTTTAGACTAAACAATTAAGATAATAATTTCCACATTAATTGATAGTATTAATTACGACCTCATTTCCGAAAAGTTGGGACATTATGAAAGACAAAAAATAGCAAAACATGTCTGACTTATAATAATACAACATATCAGATGTTGTCAGTGGGTAACAGGACTGGAATGCAGACAAGCTGGTTTAGCACTCAGACTTTTGTAATACATGTAGAATGTGGTTTAACGTTGTTTTATGTATGGGCGCATGGTGTAACTGTGATTTCTGAAATAGACTGGTTGTTCACCAATCATTTGATTGATGGTTCATATATTGAACTGTCCCTGAAGCAAGACACCTAACCTCAAATTGTCCCCGGTGGGTAACAGTGTTGACCTCTGTGTCTTGGTTCTCAGGTGTGCTTGTTTCATTCGTGGGAGGAATGGGCAGGCCTCGGTCAGGAGGACTACTTGAGTGTTTTGGAGTATCTGCTGTGGGTCTTCACCCCTTTGGCCATCGTCTTCATTGTGCCCTTCCTGATCGTCATCCTCCTTTACCTGTCTATACTCTTCCTTCATGTCTATAAGGTACACAGGCACTTTGTAGTTGATGTCAGTTGCCAGAGCACTCACAAATGATTCAACATGCCTAACAATTATTACCGGTGTAGCCAAAAACAGGCTGGAGGTGTTGTGCCAGCACAAATCACACTGCCCTCATTTGTAATCCCAGAACATATCTGCCAAACATCTTGAGTCTAAACCAGTTTATTCGAGTTAGTTACTGCAGGATTATTGTTTCTTTGTTCAACTTCTCTTTTCTTCTTGCATCCAAGAAAACCATTGCTCAGAAAACTTCAAGATTGCACATTCCAAAGCACATGAATAAGAATTGGATGAATATTGTCAACTCATTCTTTAGTCAGATTAAACCAAAATAAATGAATTTGGATTAGATGTGGTCCAGCAGGACAATCGCAGCAACTGCAGAGTGCCGACTGTGAAACATGGAGGTGTGAGGGTGTAAACCCAAATACTGAATGAAACGATGATCGCCAGCTTACAGAAGCTCAGCAGAGAGGAATTTTCTTACCACAACAAGGATATCAGACACATCAAAATGCCTAGAGGTGTTCGAGATGTACTCTTAACAGCTGTCATTTGCTGACAGAAAGGCATTGAACTCAATATGAATCTGTTTTCATAGTCACTCCAAACCTCACTTCTTCTTCCTAACAGAGGAAGAATCAGCTGAGAGAAGCTTACTGCAACAATGTGTGGGATGGAGCCAGGAAGACCCTGGCTATGCTGTGGGACGGACATGGAGCCATATGGCATGGTAAGATACTGGATTAATTTCATATTATATATTTATAAGGCAAATGTGTCTCTCCCCAGAGAAGTTCATTAGTAGACGTTCATTGTTTTCTCGAAAAGACTCGAAATGTCTAAGAACTCAATTCATATTTTGTTACTGTGACCCCTCACATTAAAGTGGTAAATAGTCACTGCCTGAGGTTAAACACTTCTTAATTTAGGCAGAAGGCTACACCTCAACATGTAGCCAGTCTTCAGAAATCGACTCACTAACCCTGGGCTTTGTAGACTGCTCTACCAGCTGAGCTGCTGCCCCTAACTTGTGTACTTGGTTCCAGTCTGGCCACACATAATCTGTAGCTTTTCCATCAATGTAGAAACGCTTTGAAGTCTTTAGGGAAATCCTTTTAGATGCATAATCAAAATAAAGAAACCTTTACTTTAACTGCAGACAATGTGCTTTGAAGATGTAAAATTATAGATCAGCACAAACAGATTTTTTTATTCTCTCTCTGTCTTTGTCTATCTCTCTCAAAGAATAAGACTGGTTGTTCGGTCCTCAGTTCTAATTGCACTTGACATTGTTACATTTCCTATTCTCTACCATGTACTTTACTTTTGTGCAAGGCTATGAGATCTATGGGATGGAGAAGATCCCTGATAAAGGACCTGCACTGATAGTGTACTATCATGGAGCCATTCCTATCGACTACTACTACTTCCTGGCCAGTGTAATCATCCAGAAGGGACGGATGTGCCACTCTGTAGCTGACCACTTCCTCTTCAAGATCCCAGGTACTCACATGATTTCACTGATACTAAATTGATACACAACTAGGGCTGCAACTAATAAATATTTTCGTAGTCGTCTTTCTTTTTCGATTAGTTACGATTATTTCATGCCTGACTATTTTGATGCCTGTGACCTGTGGTTGTACATCCTGTTCTGATGTTCACGTGACACTAGAAGTTGCTAAATTGCTTAAGAGAGTGCGGCGGCTTAGCGGATGCGTGATTCATGTGCAGTCTGGATGCAGAGCAGTCAACACCTCCTGCTCTGACAGCAGCAGGGACTGAAGCATGAGGACTGTTCGCCTGTGAGTGCTTTGAGATGGGGGAGGAGCGCACTGCAGCACCCACTGCTCGTTGAGAATGGTAGAAAGCAATATGTGCTTTGACAACTAAAGTCTCCAAAAACACCAAAAAAGTCTCCAGATTTGTCGTTAGTTGCTTGTAGTTAGTTAGTTGGGTCTGAAAACTATGGAAGAGGATTAGGGCCACCATGAAAATATTATTTGAGTTCTGAATTCTTTTTCAGAATTCTGACTTTAATCTCAGGATTTTGAGATTTTTTTCAGAATTCTGAGTTTAAAAAATTCTGAGAAAAAAGTCAGAACTCAAATAATATTTTTATATTTTCCTTTTTTGTAGAAAACTTGCTAAACACCTCCTCAGACGTTAGTCATTAGTAGGACTGTGTGCAGTCTTGACATACAATAACAAACGATACTGCCCCCAGACATTCATGTAGTACATTGCAGTTACAAAAACCAATGTGGTTCTCTGTCACTGGAGCCTCTATTGAATGTTCTTTTTATTACGTCAATTACGTTGACTAATCGTTGCAGCCCTATACACAAACTAGAGCTTTTTGACTGCAGGAACGTATTGAACTGAAACCTGGAGCTTCCTATAACATATATATGAATGAGTAAGCATGTGTGTTCTCAAGCTCCTCTGGTCAGCATGAGCTTTTTGAGTGATTTTTGCCTCCTTAATATTTGTGTTCTCTGAATTACAAATGCATTAGTATTTGGTATCAGTCCATTATTGTAGTTGATTAATAATCTACTTTGTTCTGGGATGGTGGTGCAGTGGTTAGAGCCGTTGGCAATTCATTCTTTAAGTAACATGTTAGATAAACCTTATTCTGTAGCCAGTGTCTGTACACAGCCAAAAACTGTTTGTGGAGCAGGTTAGTCCTGTAATACTGCTACAACTGCAAGACAACTGACGACTAAAACCAGCTGCTGCATCAGCTAAAATGCTAACAATGAGAATTTCCTAGTTGAATGTTATTTATACTGACAATTGTTAATAAAAATTTATGTTGGAGTTTAGTGAATCCAGCATTAGTGTGATCTCAGCTGAATTACTTTTATTTTTCGTATTTCTCACACACACCAAAATGCTGTGACTCTGAATGTTTCTACCTTGCTGTCTCATTGCCCCAGGTTTCAAGTTACTTTTAGAGGTGTTCAGTGTGATCCATGGACCTCAGGAGGAGTGTGTTCGGGCTCTGAGAAACGGTCACCTGTTGGGAATTTCACCAGGAGGAGTGCGGGAGGCTTTGTTCAGTGATGAAACCTACCCTCTTCTCTGGGGCAAACGCAAAGGCTTTGCCCAGGTCGCCATAGACTCTCAAGTGGTATGTTGTTATCACCATCTGTCTGGAGTTCATGAAATTGTACATCATAGTTACATGCTAATGTGTTTGTCCCCCTCTTGCTTTCTTCAGTTTTTGTATTTTTCCTACACTAAATGTCTTCTGATATTCAAATAAAGAAAGTCAAGTTCTAATAGATTTAAATTGATAATAATACATTTATTAACTGAAGTAAATAATTTATCAAACACAAACTGCACCTGTGTGAAAAAGTATTTCTAAACTCAATAATCTACCAAAGTTCACTGAAAATTGGGTTCAGCTGAACTAAACACACCCAGGCCTGTCAGCAGCAGGCATGTTTGACCTACACATAATTTAAAAAACTATTTCTTCAGCAATGTGAAGTTGGTTAAAAGGTCTCAACAGACAACACACAGAGGAAACCAACAAGCAGCGGAAATGTCGGAAGAGATGAGAAAGAAGGTGATTTTCTATGACTCTAAGACACCAAAGAGCCTCAGCAAGAACTTTTCTCTCCAAATTAACACTTTGTTCACAATTGTGAACCTTCAAATGATTGACTGACCAAAGACAAAAATGGCATTGATGGAAGAGTGGTGAGAAGGAAACCTCAGTTAAACCAAAAGTACATAAATACTCAAAGCACGAGAGCAAGTCACAATTCTGACTCAAACATAGGAATGCTGTGACAGAACCTTAAACACGCCGTTTAAGGTGTTTGAAAACCTCCCAGTGTAGTTGAACCAAAGCAAAAAGTGGGACCCAGGCCCAGTAACCAAACACGGTGAAGTGTTTGGTTACATTTGTTGCTAGTGAAGGAGAAACAACTAGGTTTTCAGTTAAGTGGATGTTTTTTTCACATGGATGATAAAGGTGTTAGGGTTATTAGCTTCAATGAACAAAATGATCATTTAAAAACTGTGTTTAGTGTTGTGTTTGATTCCTCCATGTAAATGGCAGAAGTTACAAAGTCTAATCTAATAATCTATTTCTGCATATTTGTGACCTACAATATGTCGAGATTGTTATGGTGAATACAGATAGTAGCCACTGCAAGAGAGGCCTTTAGCTTCCTGGAAGTTATCCTGAGGTTCCTTGTGACCTTGTGGACTGTGACAGACCCTGTTCCTGGAGTGATCTTCATTGGTCACTCGTGTGGAGGGTAACAATGTTGTTGAATCTTCTCTGTTTGTTGTACATAATTGCTAGAATTTTTTTTAACCAGTTTTTCCAGCCTTGTGAGCAGCAGCCTGTTATCACATAGACTGAAACACCTGACTCTGATTTCCCCTTTAGACAAACTGGCAGTGCCTGACACTGGTTCAGGCATGTTGTTTCGTATGGTTAGGATAAACAGTTTCATTCACTGAAGTCACAGTGCCAGATCGTGTCAGTCTCAGTACTTCATATTTCTCACTGGCTTGAATACTAACTAGGTTTCCTTTTTTAACTGCCCTCCTACAGAAGTGTGTTACTCCCACATTATTCTCCATGTAGAAGGTTCCCTCTCATCTCTTTCTCATGCTCTCTGTGTCTTCCAGCCAGTAATTCCAATGTTTACTCAGAACGTACGGGAAGGCTTCAGATCTCTGGGAACACTAGGTAAGTGTAGATCAGTCAAATCACAACTATCACTGATCGACACACCTTGATGATCACACAGGACAGTCACACACACAGGAAAACACAGCACAGATCATTTCATACACATGTTGTCGCACATTGTTATTACTCTGCATGAAGAGGAGGAAGAAAGATCATAGAAAGTATTTGACATAGAGTGATCAATAAAAGTGGTAGCAAGGGGAGTGCACGGATCTGTTGTGTCATTGTCAGCAGTCTTGTCTGTATTCTCCATGTAACATACTGTCACTCTATCTCTTTCTACACAGGATTTTTCCGCTGGGTGTATGAGAGGTTTCGTCTCCCTATAGCTCCTGTATATGGTGGATTTCCTGTGAAGTTTCGGACCTTCCTTGGTGACCCTATCCCGTACGACCCCAGCATTAACGCTGCAGAGCTGGCTGAAAAGGTGAGGCCTGCATAGAACTATAGTTAGGCACATAAGTTATTATGGTTATTATACATTATCCCATATATACCGCTATTGTGTAAGGTCTTATACCTTTCAATGTAAAGTGCGTTGAGGCAACTTTCGTTGTGATTTGGCGCTATATAAATAAAGTTGAATTTAATAAGTATAGAAGGGACAAAAAAAAGCTCTCTTCAAATCTGCTTGTTTCAATTCAATTCAATTCAAATTTATTTAGTGCAAATTCACAACAAGTTATCTCAAGGCACTTTACAGTGTTAAGTTTAAGACCTTACACATTAAATAAATATAAACAATATTAATGTAGAAAACCCAACAGTCCCACTTGAGCAGCACTAGGAACAGTGGAGAGGAAAAACTCCCTTTAACAGAAGAAACCTCCAGCAGAACCAGGCTCAGGGTGGGCGGCCATCTGCC
>JAUYWH010000009.1:1721917-1740385 GCA_034779795.1 Ctenopoma multispine | reverse complement strand
ATTTCTTTTATGTAGGAGGTAAATGACATATCTTGGTCAAAGATGACTCCAAGATTCCTCACAGTAGCACTTGAGGCAAATGCAAAGTCATCTAGTGTAGCAATCTGACTAGATACCATGTCTCTGAGATGTGTGTGCATGGAAGATTCATCATTAACATGAACAAAAAGGGATCTATCTGATAGTTAGGATTTAAACCAGCTTATTGCTGTTCCTTTAATCCCAATGACATGTTTCATTCTGTTTCTGGGCTGTTTTGTCTTCGGCATGTGAAATCCAAATTTAACGGATTCATGCCAGATGATTGATCTATGCAGCAGTTAGGTTGATTCAGCTTCAGTTGTTCATCTGCACTATGATGCACTATCCAGTCAGGTCTGAAGCATTTTGCTGACTGTGAAAAGATAATATAACTAGAATGCTGCTTCTGTCAGCAGTCACACCATTAATAAATAGAACAGAACTGGTTCCTTTGGCACCTGCCCACACCATAACACTACCTCCACCATGCTTCACAGAGAAGGTGGTATGCTTGACATAATGAACAGTTCCCTGCCTTCTTCAAACTACCTCCTTTCGATTTTTCAGCGATTACATTCAACGACTGACTTGCTGAATGTTGGTAATAATGTAAGTTGTTCCTCAAAACACCAGTTTTTCATATATAACCCCGCAAACTGAATGTTTTTTCCCTTCAGGTGCAGCAGGCAGTCCAGTCTCTCATAGACCAGCACCAGCAAATCCCAGGGAGCATACTAAGAGCCTTGTTGGAAAGGTTCCACACCAAACACAAAGGTCACTAACAGTAGCACTAAAACAACTGTCCAGTGTGTGTGACTATGCAGATCATTGCTTAAAATGGTAAATTGTATGAGCACTTTGATTTTGCACATCTTCAGTTTGACTTGACTGAGAGAGAGAGTGGAAACAGTGGGATCAGACTGCAGAGTTACACTAAAACTGAACCACCTCTTGGTCATTTATGAAGCTTTAGTTGTATTAAATTATTTTATTTTGTAAGTTTTTCTTAGTATTTTGCCCATGGTTGCACAGAAGATGTGATATTTATACCATGACATAACTGGCCTCAAAAAGGAAGAACTAAACCATATGTAAAATTGCAGTAGATTGACAGATAGTTGTTTTGTCAGTGAACCATGCACTGAGGGATTCTTTCTGGAATGTCCAGCCGCACCTTAAATCCAGAGCAAAATCCCAATTCAGTCAGTTTTATTTTGTGTTCCTACTGTTGCCATTGACTCAGCAACAAGAACAACCACCATGTTCTGAGACAATAACTATGGTTGAATTAACTGACTGCCTGCCACTGTTTTATTGGACTATTGTAGAATAAATAGCAGTTTTACAGATTGAACAATTCATCAGTTTGTTTAAGCAAATTACATTACAACACTAGTAAATTAAATAATACAAGTAATCTTTACTTCTTGTTCTGAAAATAGCAGTGGACCTCTGAGAATGGCAAGTGAGCCGATAGGTCATTTGTTAGAACAGATGAAGGAGGTGCCTTTTACCAAACAAATTAAGACTAGAAGAATAGTATGTACATGTAAATTTAGTAAACAAGAAACGCTTAGATGTGAGTTCAGAATCTATTCAAATAAAACTAAATGACTGAAACAGAAGCCAGGCTAAATAAGAAGGTTATGTTTGAAGACAGCAGCACTTTTAACTCATGAGATACAGTGGCGCTTAAAAGTTTGTGAAACCTTTAGAATTTTCTCTTTTGAATGCATAAATATCACCTCAAACATGATCAGGATTTTACAACTAGTCCTAAAAATACATAAAGGGAACACAAATAATACAAACGAAATACACTTATGGAAAATGATCAACTATTACTATTGATCAACTATTACAATTAAACATTTCCTGTAACATTTATCAGTTATTATACAGTTCAGCTTGGAGGGATTTGAGCCCTTTTCTTCTTACAGGACTACTTCTTTGCATGAACCGTCTACTTCAGGATTCATAGCTGATGATGGCACGTTGTCTTAGTCCCGAGTTAGAAAACCAGGCCCGAATTATAATACTGCTGCCAGCGTGTTTCACAGAAGGCATAAGGTTTGGTCATCATCCAAAACAGTAACCCAAGCTAAAGTCCTAGTCCTACTTTGACCTCATCTGTCCACAGAACATTCTGTCAGTAGCTTTCTGCTTTCTCCACATAGCCTTGGTGCAAACTGTAGACCAGCAGCAAATATATTTTTGGTCTGCCAAGAAAACTTAATTTACTATATACATAACTTATGAACTCCAAGACTATTAGACACCTTTGGTATGATCTTGGTTGGTCCCTGTGGAGGGTGACAATGGTGTTGAATGTTCTCCTTTTGCATGTGATCTACCTTACATTTGACTGGTGGAGTTATTTAGATTTTGTAACCCTTTCCAGACGGGTGGTGAGCATCAACAACTCTTCTTCTAAGGTCTTCAGAAATCTCCAAACATGACCCACTTGACAAAGCTCTGTTTGCAGAAGATCAGACTTTGATAATGAAGACCCAGATTTCTCTTCTTTAAATTAACATGTATACACGTTAGACTCATTTGTTTATTTTTGGTTCCCTCTATCTAGTTTCAGGACCAATTGTTAAAATCAGATCATATTCATGCAGAAATAAAGAGAAGAGGTTCACAAACATTCCTAACTGTAGATAGATGTTTCTGTGTGAAATGGATGGATAGACTGCCCCCATCAAAACCTCACGAAACCTCTCACCCCGACATATACTTTCAGTGACTACTTATGAAACCATCAGTATCTTCTCACTGTAACATTTCTCATATCGGTACTAATACTGTTACTCTTAATGATGGTGTAATATGATGATTTTAGTTTCATTTCTGGATCCTCAGTGCTTTATCAGCAGTGTTGTAAACTAATCAGTTGTTAAATACTGTTCAAATTGTGTTCTGGAGAAGATGTGTAATAGTCTTTGCATCTGTGTATTTGCATGTATGAGTAAATATTGTGATTCAGCACATGAATGCACATCTTCAAAGTATCACTGCCAAATCAGATTTCTCTTTTCATTTTGTAATCAAGCCTTCGTGAGACCAACTGTGTGTTTAAGTGTAGTTTACTTGGATGCTTTACTTCTGTGAACTCATTGCCTTTTTCCATATTCAAGTTGTTAGTTTTGAGATGATCTAAAATGTATTTTTTAAATTATGTCAATATGGTGTAAATGTTGCACTTTTAAATCCACTTCAACCTGGTAATAAATCAATTTTATTAAGATGTGTCATATTTTATTTTGTTGGATTTCTGTAAGACTGTAAGGCAGCTTAATGAAGACACTATTTGTGTAGTGAGTGTAAGCCTCACATAGAAAATGTTTTATAAAGGAGATGGTTGAAGAGCTATTTGACTCTTGGCAGTATGTACAAACACACATCTGGAATGTGTGTGATTTGTTCACAGATGAGCTGATCTTACAACCACTGCAGTGAACAGACTAAGAGAAGCCTCTCTTGTTAAAGTTAAACTTTGGACACAGCCGGTAGAAAGAACCCCCCCTCCCCCTTTGCCCTGACCTTGATCTTCCAGAACAGGCTGGAAATTCATTCATTTAATTGTTTTTCTTCATCTTCCTTTTATATAGAACTTCTGACTTACATACTGTGGTAAGAAAAGAGTTCCACACATTGAAGGGATGAAGTGGGATGCATGATCACTCATGTATCCAGGGTTCATATTGCTGATAGGACGTGAACGAAGTGTTAATTAAATTAAATTATTTTTAATTAAATTCAATTTCTGTGATCTGTTGTCTTTGCATTATCTTCTACAGTCAAATCATTGCATCCTGTTTTCCATTTTACAGTGTCCCAGTTTCTTTTGGACTCAGGCTTGTAGTAAGTATTCTTCAGTGCTGTTACCCCACCTCCCCCCCAAGTACACAGAATAGATGAAAGAACAAATAAACAAACTTGAGGCCAGAAAAATGACCACAGTGTACTTTATTAAACGAATTTTGGTAGTTTGTGTTGCATTAGATTCAAATAAAAATTTACAAAAATCCCCATATATATACAAAAATGCCATTTTGACCAGGTTTATCACTCTTCATTTATTTTTACAATAAAATGTACGTTTTCCCCACTGAACTCATAGTTAGCACTTCAGACTTTCATCACACAATGCAACTTACTGAAAAGACCAATATTTTTTTTTCTCTTAAACATTTGTATCTTTTATTTAATACACCACATACACCACATTTAACTGTTGTTTTTTTTCTCTGTAGTATATCATCATAGTTACAGCCAACATGGTGGCATCAAACCTCTAAAGACACCCTTCACAGTCAGAACTCAAGAAGAGAGGAATGTTCTTTTTTTAACATGTACACTTTGCATACATTTATTTACAGATAAACTTTTAAGTTGATCAGTTCACTATCTGTGGCTCTCCGTATTCAATCAACTCTCTAAACACACATCTGTACAGAACGATTATACAAGTGCGACTGGAGTCTTTCATTATTCAACTGCTGGTTACTGTGCTTGTACTAAGGCTCATCTGAAACTGTTGCTGCTGCACAGGTATCATCCTGACCAACTAAATGAACTGCAGTCATCATGTCTTTGGAAGGACAACCATAAGACAACCACTAAGAGTTGCAAAGTCGACTTTTCTTTTGTGTTTCGAGGTCCAGATTTCAACAGCTTCCATTACAGCTGGTGAACAGGGACGGCTTGAGGTCCAACATGTTCAACAGAAACACAACTTGTTCACATATATAGTGTACACTGTTGTACACTGCCTATGTGATTGTACCATTTGTTTTCATCATACCCAAAAGACAAAGCCCTGGGCATTTCATATGATATGACGTAACCCTGCTCTGTATGGGAAAACCCACGAAACCATGGAAGTGCAGAAATAAGGACATGATCCCTCACAGGCTTCCCACCAATGACTACTTTAGATATACCACACCCATCACAGCTGGATGGGGTTTTCCATGCACATTCTATACGTGGGACCACAGGAAATTTAAAATGATGATTATGACCTTGAACACATTATAATATTACAATTGTATTATTTCCCTGTTTGTGCCATATCCCTGCTGTTTTGCAGTTTTGCTAACGCATATCCTTATGAAAACTGAATTTCAGATCAATGACCCAAAACAACGAATCAAGACGTTTGTGAATAACCTTTACTGTGACTGTCTTGCAGGCTGGTTTATAACAAGCAAGATGTCAAAGTCCAGTGATAACAAACTGAGGCAGACGAGGAGAAATGTTTTATTCTTGCAGAGACTGAGAAACAAAGGGAACGTGTGCTCGGATTCTCTATATTACTTGTTTCTTTACATTTTTCTAAAAACTAACACCTTACATTACAAAAGCCAGTTACTTCACTCCTGTCACCTGAGACACCCTCAGACTGGGAGGATGGACAAATGACTCAGTTGTAGTATAAGCACAGTAACTACTGCTGACACATTATACTATTGTATAGTGTAAAAAGAGCACGCACAAAGGTTCACACACACACACACACACACACACACACACTGGGTTAACCATAAAACCTGTGCTTTCAGTACAGCCTCAAACAATGTTCTGGATGATGACGTTGAAATAAAGACAAAAATAGAAACCTACTCTCTTTAAGGCAAACGAAACATAGAAAGCAGCTTATAAGAGATATGACCAGAGTGAGGTGGGGAGTCTGTCTGTGTGTGTCCTGTGTATGATCCACTTCCTGCAGTGAGCCGAATACCCACCACCAATGAGATACTGGAGAACTTAAGCACCTGTGGAACATTAATGAAGGGTTCCTCTGTATATGACAGCACTTCAGAGTTCTTTTAAAAGTGACAATGAATAAATCATTGCTTGGAATAAAGAAACAAACCAACCTCCTCCTGCTGCCATGCTTGTGCATGATGTGTGACTAATCCTTTGAGGTTTCAAATACCTGGCTTTTTCATAGTCATCAATGAAACCAGTGCATCGTTCACTTCAAATTGAAAAACAGTTTGGCACATTAGAAAACAAGTAGTCCATTTTTCCCTTTAATTTCATTATCATCATGTCAGTGCTCAGAATGCACTAAATATCATTTATCTCAAGTGAATTTAGGAGAGTGTTGTCTTTTCAGTCTAACTGAGTTCCTCACAGAAATCAGAAACAGGAAGTTGGGTCTAAAGTGTCGTCGATGTTATAGAAGTACATGTATTGCTGATGAGTGGGTGGAGGGTATTCTGTCCACAAAACGACCCGAGGTAGCTTTATGTTGACTGTATGTGAGTACATGCCATACATTTGTACTGTAGAAGTACATGTATAACATGATGATGATGAAAGGCTACTCTGGATATGGAGAACACTGCAAATAAATGTAAATAAAATAATCAGACTTTCACATGACATAAGGCTGAGTTTACACTAAATAGGCTACGGAGGAGAAAACTGGTTTTCAACCTTCTCATCTGTGTTCAAGGCTTTCTCATAGTCCAGGATGAGTCTGTCCACTTACTGTCGCATTTTAGTTGAACGTCCAGAAAAGCTTCTAAAATAATATCAAGGTTTTCGGTGAGTGTGCATTTTTTTCGTGAAGATTTATCAGATTTGACAGATTTTTGGTTTTAAAAAATAAACCTACTGAGGACCTCTGCTGGTGAACCGGGACAATAAGACGGATTAATAATTGCTATTTATTTTAGACAAAGGTTTGTGCAGCGGGATATCTCTGACCCTGTTTCAGCTGTCTTTGAGTTCTCTGCCTTGTGCCACCTTCAGCAACTTTATGACCAATTCAGTATATACTAAGAATAGGAATGAACAGAATAGTACTTATATGTGGACCTACTTTGATGTTTTTATGAACAAACAGAATTTAAACAGGAGCTTATTTATCCCTCTTTATGTGCATGAAAGTGTCTATATGCAGCTCGTCTAATAATCAAACAGTATTGTGCTTTTTCCACTTGGACATTGTGTGATGCTAGCAGCAGCTTGTGTCCTTTATCCTGCAGCAGAGACAAGAAGAAGCTCCAGAGCTCTGGTGAGCTCATTTATTTCTAACTCCACACCACCAGAGTTTTGCACTTTCCAAAATAACATCACTGAAGAACATTAGTCAGACTTCATACTGCTTTTCTTTTTCAACATATGTTAAATCATCCTTCTTTTCAGTAGACCAAAGACTTGAAATAAAGTAAAAAAAATCAAAACAGCTTTAGCAGCCATCAGTGTAAAGTCCAGCAAAACACCACACACACTGATGAGAACACACACATTGGCAACAAGGCAAAGAAATAAGCCCAAAAACTCCTTCAGTAAACAAACACATTTTCATGATCCACATTCTAAACTGAAAGAATAAGACAACTGACAACATTAATAAAAAAAAGAACAAAATAAAGGAAGTGTACCACTGTGCCGGCACAGCTCAGCTCTAAGAGCACACTTTATATCCTGTTTGTCAGATGCAGGCTCTACTACAGTACATTGTTAGATTTTTGGATGTATATTACCTGCAGCTGTTTCCATTCACTTGTGCACAGTACGGTACGTTAGATGACACAGTTGAGAGCAGATTGATTTGAAAACAAATGTGATGTTCACCTGATTACACAACTTATTCTAACAGTTTCTACAACATACTGCAGCTGTGGTAACACAACTGTCTCTCATAAGGGCTGAAAAATTCTAGTTAAATGTCTAAAACAAAGCAGCATGGTCTACAAAATGATTTAAAGCCAATGGGACATGTTAAATTGGCTAAAACCTTTAAAGCTGCTGGTTTCTGGCAGAGCACAGCAGATTTCTTAATAAGCATACAAATATGTCCAAATTATTCAAACATACTCAAACATTATAGAAGCTATAAATCTAGCTAACATGAAAACCACAACTAAGAGCTGGAATATGCCAGGATGCCTGGAAACACATCGTCCTGCTCTGAATATTGGAACTAATTTAAATAGTCTGTTTAATGCTATATGTACATTTGTAAACACAATAATAATGTGATCAACGTTCTCACGTCCTGGACATAAATCTGATAAGACCATGTAGTCAGAACTACTCTGCACGGCCTGGTTTACATGAAAAGGTTTACAGTCTCATGCCATGATTATCCCGTTAACTTATTTTGTGCTTTTCTCTTCTCTTACTGCCCCTAGAAAAAAAAGACATTGCACTTGTTATGTAACAAAACTTAAAAAAAAAACTACCTGCAACCTTTTCATATACAGACACTTTAATGACGTGCTTTTACCATCTCACATTGCCTGGACACTCCCTGACTGACAGCTCATCTATGTGATGATGTCATTGCCTCACAGAAGTCCAGCTGTTTGGGTTGGGAGTGTGGGGAACACGAGGTACCGCTCTCTGTCTTTTCTGCAGTCTCTCTGCACAGTGATTCACATCATTGAGGATGTTTAAGTATTTAAACAAGCATAAGATATTAAAGAGACACTGTGACAACTGGACCCGATGCATGGTGATGGTGGACAGTGTTATCTGTCCGTTGCACCACAACAGCCGTTGGCTCTGAAGATGACTTTGGTGACCCCCTCACACTTTCTTTAACGCCACTATTCAGTCAAAAAGGTCCCTTAAATAACTTACTAACCAAGAACATGGATCTGGAAACCTCATGTCTGTACTGTGGACTGTTGTCATGTGTCCACAGGATGAAGCCCTGATCTGTCCTCTCATGGCACCATCAGAGCACCACTTACTGACATAGCTAAATTTTCAGTGTGCTTCCGCACTTCATGGCACCATCTTGTGTCTAGCAGCTGCTAGTAGGATTTCAGACATTTAATTAGGTAGTGTCTTTTCCTGATTCAGGACATTCATGCCACACTGCTGCACGGATAATCTGATACGATAGACCCCACACATTTCATATCTTGACATCACGTGCTCCGTAATCAAAAGCAAACTGTCTGAGTACGGTGGAAAAACATCAAACTCACTTTGACGGTTGGTTAGCAAGCTGTTTTTGATGAAGGTCTGTGTCCGTCAGCATAGGAACACTCAATGAATAGAAAAGTGGCAAAAACAGGACTAATGTGACAAAGACAGAGACAGTTACAGCACTGATGCTGCTTGCTAAAGAGAACCCTTTGATTTTACATGCCTGTCCCTAGACTTGAGGGAAAGCAACTATGGGGGTCTCCGGGGTCGGGGACACTGAAGTAACTGTCCACTACCATGACATGTGGTATGACAGTCCTGGATCACGCTTTCATAGCCCTCACATTTCTCACTAAAGCCAGCAGACACTATCAGCATGTGCTAACAGGTGCTGTGTTAACGTGCTTTGTGTTAAACCGCTGGACAAAAAAACAGGAGCAGTCTAAGAAATACGTGATGTGTTTGTCAAAGAACAAGGACTTAATGTTAAAATGTCAAGGTGCGCCTTCACTGAGCATTCAACCACATGTCCTCCTGAGCTGCTTGTCTTTTTTTAACACCACTCCCACACACACACACGCACACACACACACACACACACACACACACACACACACACGCACACACACGTGCGCACACACACACACGCGCGCACACACACGCGCGCGCGCGCACACACACACACACACACACACACACACACACTTCACCTATTATCAACACATACGCACTTACCACAAAAACACAGAATTACAATGACTTCAGTACCCTCTACATTATCTCTAAAGTAAAAAATGCTGCATGTTGTATCAGAGTACTGTACATCCTGGTGGTTCGTTTAGTTTGGCTGAGATGGCTGCTTGTCTATGTTCTCTCTCCTTTCATTTCCTGTGTCATCCTCTCCCGTCGTCTCCTTTTGGTTGCTACCTGCTTTGCTTTGCTCATTTCTTCTGCCCATTCTCCTCCACGAACAAGCAAAGATCAGTATCACTGCACAGCCAGCACTGTGTGGCTGGACTGCAAATAGCTGTATTGAGCTGCCAGGAAGTTTTTTTTCTTGGCATTAGGTTTTGAGTTTTCATATGAACCGTGAACTGTGAACTTTTGTCTGTCCAACTTTCACCCCTTCTTTGTCACTTCCTGCCCTTCTTCCACACAGGTTGGTTGATCTATCCAAACATTACACAACAACTGATGCTACTTTGACCACTGTTTTCATGCAGTTCACTTTCTCTCTGAGCTTCCAGTGTAGACCAGAATGGTCCTATGTCATAGGACAACTGACATGTCAGGGCCAGCCATTTTTAAGATGTTCCACATCCTCATTTCCACAGAACCTTTTTGGCACTAAGAGAACAGGAGCAATGAGATATTGATGTCATGTAGATGTCGACAGCGGTACCCACCCAGTTGTGGCAGCTATGAGATAACATACTCAGAACTTCAGAAACAGTAGGAGACCAACACATTGGGACAGTTTCAAGTTTCCTAGAGAGGCTGTATGACGGATCATTTCCTTTCTTCATTCCATTCCACATTAGAGGAATTTCTCTGTACTTCAGATGTCATTTATATTGAAGTAGAGAATCGTATGACTTAAAATCCATCTGGATGTACATGGTCGTATGCTTATTTTCTTTCCTTATCGTCTCTAATCTTCAGGAAACAGTGCATAAGCCTCTTGTAGACTTTGAGTGTTGAAGCTTTCTGTGGATATATTTCATACCACACAGGACTTCCCTGATGAGTGCAGGTAAAAATAACAGTAAGAACCTTCATAGAACCCAAACACACCCAGCGACATCAGCTCAAGTTGTGCTGAATTGCTCCTCTGATGAAAACTAACAGGGCCAAATTGATACTGGGTGGGCACTGATGCTGAGGAACAGAGAAATCAGAAGGGGAGTGACAGATGAAAAGTGAGAATAGTTGTAGTAAGAAATTGTTATTGCCACTGTCCCTGTTGCTGTTTCTTTGATATCTGATGCTGCGCCCCTGTGTGGACTCAGAGAGCAGGTTGGAACTATAATGTGGTCTCATATTCCAGCCTCTCCTGCACCAGAGCATCATCTTTGTACTGCAGCCGTGGAGGAGACAGGGAGCAGTCTATGGCTAGGATAGCCTTGCGTATACTGCGGTCGAGGACGTGACGCTCCCATGCTGGGTAGCGATTTCTACAAAGGTCAATCTTGATGACTGTTTCTTCGAGGCGCGGAGCACGAGACGATGGCGTGGATGGCACTGTGGGTCGGACCTGAAACACCGGCATGCAGCCGTCCCTTTCAGAGAACTTGCCTGCGTCACGCTCCAGGGTGGTGGTGGCGCCGCGGTTAGAGCGCAATGAGTTGGTGGCACCTTCAGATGGTAGGGTGGAGAACTGAGAGGTGGGATCCAGGTTGAGACCTTGTCCACTAGGTGAACGTCCAAAGCGAGGCCCATTGGGATGGAAAAAGGCATAGTACATGAGCATGAACACCACACCGGTGAGGAAACTGCTGAAAATGACGCAGAGTGCTGGAACTGCAAAGGCGTCAGTGGTGTGAGGCAGCCGATAGAGATACCACAACGCACTGAGAGCAGCATTCTCCACCAGGATCACCAGGTAATAGATGAAAAGCCGACACCTGCACGAGACATGATGAAAAGAAGTGAATCGCATACTGTCAAACTATAGCAGTTAACAAAGCACAAACATATATCCACAATATCCACAAAATAGTATCAGCGCTGATTTATTTCATACTATAACGTATATAAATTACAAAAGTATTACTGTGTTTGGGTCAATTGTACAGTGTATTTTTATTTTTATTTGTATTAACCACGTTTTTGTAGAAACTTTACACCTGTAGTCCACAGTACAGTGGCTGTAAAGTGTCTTTTTATATTAACAGCAGACAACATTAATATGTGCTTTATAGGCTCAGTCAAAGGATGCAGTCCAGCATCCTTAGAAATTTGATCCATATAGAACAATACCACAGGTCATCATTTACTGTGACCTACTCACTGCACTTTCAGTGATGGAAGTGCAGGAAGTAGTGTGTGGTGAGGCAGAAAGTACGAGTGTGGATGATGTAGCAAGTGAGACTTTTAGGAGAAGACCAGTATTCCCTCCCATCCAGTATTACCCACTACTAACACCTAAAAAGATGACTGACATGATGAATCTAATGCTGCTTTAAAGCACATTGATAGAAAACTAACACTTTCCTTCTTCATGAGCATGCTCACCTTGTTCTTCCCTCCTTTACATTGAACCAGGAAAAGATGTAGATGATGCCCACCACCATGTCGAACACGATCTCCTCCCACTTGCTGATGCAGAAGTCGGTTTCACAGTGGACAATCCAGAAGGTCATGATACACCAGTGCAGCACGATGAAGATGCCAAAGTACAGTTGAAACACGGAGGCAAACAGAGCAAAGGTGATGACCCTCGCTGCGATAGTGAAGAAGTGCCAGCAGAACTGAATGATGACAGCCAGGTAGCTGATTGGCTTCTTGTCATCTCGAGACTCTCGAAGTGCCTTCTGGTAGGAAGCCAGGGCCCAGGCTAGAGATACAAGTGAGGCCGCCGCTGTCATACCTGAAACAAACCGGCACACAGAAACACAACGGGTTTGTTCTCAGTTCTGCATCATGGGACAGATGACAGAAACTAGACATGCTTTCTTTTTTCTCTTATTTACCAGCCACAATCAAAGGAGACCTTAAATATCTGTACAGTGCACAGACTGGTTCAGGATGTATTTAACCTATGTTGTGTTGTGTTGAACAAACACTGCGAAATAGACAGTTATAGTTAAATCTAGGAGCTAAGCATAATGTTTTCTTTAGATCCCATTTTTCACACACATACACACACACACACACACACACACACACACACACACACACACACACACACACACACACACACACACACACACACAAATGTCAACAGAGCTGCCATGCAAAGCGCTGACCTGACCCACTCGGACATATGGGCAGAAGGTGCTGCCGGTCAAATCTGTACAAATGGAAGACTACTTCCCTCCGGAGACACACAACTATTTAACTGTGCAACACTGCAACCTGAGATCTCTCACCTGATACCCCACGGGTCAGACTGCAATTCGTCAATAAAACCACATTAATTTCAGCCAAAACCAGCGATTGTGTGATACTGGAGTAGTAACACCATAGACAGGGAAATGAACAGTGTCATTTCCAATGTTATTAGTGACACCTGCTATTGACAGTCAGAATGACTGTTGGGGAAAAGACATATGATCGACTGACTTTGTTTCCATAGCAACAAAGGAACACACAGATTGCAATAATCATATGCAATTTCTGTCCACAGGGTCTTTATGAAGTGAATAAATTTTATTAGTTACGGCAGAAAAACTATTGAATAACTTTATGTTTGGCTTCAAAAATGAATGACAAAACGTGTGTGTGTGTGTGTGTGTGTGTGTGTATATGTGTGTGTGAGTGAGGGCTCTTCGAGGGTTAAGAATTGATTGGTTAGAATTAGGTTTATGTTAGTGTTGGAATCAGGGTTAAGGTTTTTTATTTAGTGGTGATGGTAAAAGTGAGGATGAGGGGCTTTGAGAGGACACTCACTGACATAAAGATCGATGCACTATGTGCGTGAGTGCGTTACCTTGCACAGCCTGGAGCTTGTGTGTCTGTATGATGATGCAGAGCTGCAGCACTAGTTGTGGCGCACTCTCCAGAAAGGTGGCTAGCAGGTGCAGCATGCTCACATCTGCAAACTCATACACCATCCTCCAGTAGTAACGCCAGCGCTCAGTCTCAGCACTCTGACGGCTCCGAACGCCCAGGTAGAGGGTATGAAAATACCTGTGAGAAGCAGAGGAAAAACATGTTGTTTCAGTATCAACAGAGCAGCATTAAGCATGTTACTAGTTAATGCAAAGTACTGTATTTGTGTTTGTGTGGTGTACAGCACACAACTGAAAAATACATTTCAAGAGCAGGGAAATATTCACTTTCCTTACAGAGGTACAAAAATAGGTTCACTGTGGCTGAGTGGTAAAGTATGTGGTTGAAACAATAGTTTCACTGAGCAGTTTCATCAGCAAAGGCTGGATTGCAACACGGACATCACACATTCAGCAGCTCTTGGCAATAAAACTCCAACTGTACCTCTGCAGACCTGAGGCAAGAGCTCATTTAATGAAGTGAATTCATTTTTACTTTTTAGACTGTCTGTGGCCTATATTTTTATGTTTCTCTCTCGCTCTCTCACTGTCTCCCTCTGTCTCTGAAATATCACCAACACATGGCAGTCATTTAGCAGCAGGTTAATGGGCCGTGAAATGAAGTTCTGTTGTCAATAAAGAATTTGAAAATTAAATCCGGGCTTTGGGCATTAAAGCTGCAGCTTGTTCATGGACAGACATCTCTCACTGTATGTGTGTGTGTTGTCTCTCTCTCGTCTCTTTAAGTCTACAGATAGTGATCAGACTTGTGAACCTGTCACTCAGTCTACATTCGCACTGTAACCAAAGGTGCCCCAGTTCTGACTGCTTCATTCACATCCACTAAAAAGAGAAGTAAGGTCATTGAGTTTCATGTTCAGCCTTCAAGCAAGGCTATCACCATCATGACTGCCAGTATTACCATGGCAATGCTAATTCTCATGTACTGTAAATATTCCCTGATAATACAGACCAAGTAAGTGCTTATATCAGACTATGTGTATTTTACTAAGCAGTAATTTAGTCACAGATGCTAAATGGTTTCAGACTGTATTTCTCATAGCACAAGACATTTTGATCATGCACTATGCATCAAACTGCTCTGGTAGCAGGTGTGGCTCCTGACAAACCCATCAATTGCAATATTATTTTAAGTATTATTCTAAGAAACTCACTGGTTTTGATTATTTGTCCATCCAGGTTTTAATGCCATACATTGCTAAATGCAATGAAATGACCAAAACCAACACTGTGCTCTCTGAATACACTGTGCCACTGTTTCCTCCTGTAAATGTAGTTTAGGCAGATCTTTACAAACCCATATTCTAGCAAGCTTATGAGTTACCCCAAGTAACTTGTGTACAATTTAAAATTGTCATCAAGATATTCTTGTGATATCAAGTTCACAAGAATGGATGGATAGAGGGTCACAAAATCTAATCAGTTTGTCCTTCACTCCCAGAAATTTGGAAAATTGTTACGATTTTGAAGATATTCCGTCAAGGTGTCCTTGACATGTTGTGTTCAGAAATTAGGACAGACTGATGGTCAGACAGATGGACAGGCAGACAGCCCAGAAACTTAATGCCTGATAGCTGAAAGCTTTCAGGTGCTGACCATTAATCCCAACATCAAAGGTTTCTCTGAGTTCAGGGGCCTTTCCTCTCTCTACTGTCTACTGTCAAGTGCAGACTATGAATTGCCGACGGACCTCAGTATATTTTATGTGATCTGTCCACTTGAGAAGGTAAAAGTTTATCTCTCTTCTGAATGTCCACACCAGAAAGCAGGGAAAAACGCCCATTGTAGCCCCATCCAAGCTCTATCTCTCTGCCACTTTGATCTCTGCCATCCCAACTCTTACACAGTCACACACCAATTTGTGAATGAAACAGCAGTGACTGTTGAATCATGTGTTTTGGAAAGAAAATGCATTATGGCAAGAGTAGTGGCAACTCCATCCTAATTCTACTCTCCAAGTATCCAATTATGGGTAAACGATCTCACAACTGTATCGATCAGAGTAACTAATAAATATTAAATGTTATTGAAGACAGTACTAATATTACAAGATATGTTTAGAAGCAGCAGCCGATGAAGACAGTGTGTGTCTGTGAGTACCTGTTCGCACACGTGTGAACACCTGTGTGTGAAAGCGCTTGTATTCATAAGGTTCCATGTAAATGTCTAATAGTGTAATAGTTTGTGTAGGGAACCGCATCCCTGCTCCCCAGGACCTAAAGCAATTATGGAGGAGAACCGGGCCCGAGAAATCGAGAGACCCCCCCAGGGCACGGGAGTCCCAGTAGGACCCCCGCAGGGACAATTGCGGGCCCCACTCAGAAAAGAGCAGAGCAGAGCCCCGGAGGGGGGTCATCAGGCAGCAACAGCAGCGAGCCCGCAGGCCCCATCTGCAGTCGGCCGCGCCAGGGCAGCCCGGACCCTGGTCCCACGGAGCCACCCGCCCTTCAGCAGGGGCCCGACAGAGCCAAGAGGGCCAGGCCCTGCCAAGCAATCACAGGGAGTGAGCCAGTACTCACCTGAGCATCCAGTCCTGGACGTCGAGAACCGCCAATGCACCGGAGGTTGGGGGCATCATCAACTGGCAGGAATTGTAGGGGAAATAGGCTCCCACCCCTGAGGGAGCCTGAGATATTCTGAGTGAGGTGGAGTCTAAGACCTGACCTGACACATGGACATAGACAAACAGGCACACACATACACAAGCATGCGTTCCCACACTCATACACACATACACAAATACTCACACACTCGCCCAACATGGAGACACACAAAAATTAACACTGTACACACACTCACACTCCCCATATATACTCTATACTCCAAGATCCAGGCACCACTACCCCCAAAGGGGCAATCCGCCCCCAGATCTCGGAGACTTTCCTCTGGACACCATTCAATGTGCTCACCCCCAAGACTAAATGCATACCTAAATGTATGTGTCATGAGAGAGTAAGTAATGAGAGTTTCTAAGTTGTGATGTAAAATTTAAATAAAGGTGGCCACTAGGGGACAGAGGCGGAAAACCTCCCCTGCACCCCAGCGACGCACTTGCACCTCAAGGCCCTACATGTGTGTTGGTGTGATGGAGCAGGAGAGGGGGTGCAAATCCACCCAGACCAGGGGGCCCAGGCCCATCCAGACCAGGGCCCATGGCAGCGGCACTACCGGGTCCCACAGAGGGTGGGGCAGTCCACTAGACCCCACAGGAGAGGAAAAACTACACCCACCCCAACATTCATTCAACTCCCAGACTACATATGACAATAGACACCCAGGTTGAGTCCATCCTCCACCTGGTTGGATCCCCCCGCCTGCAGAGTGTACCCATACCCATATGTCCCCTCCACCTCAACAACAAAGACCAAAGTGGGACAAAACCACAACCCTCACCCCCACTATGTGATGGAGCTGATCAAATTGCAAATCCCAAATTGCAATGTGATAGACCTGATTTGACCTGATTGACTATTACATATGAGGTGGTAAAAACAATTCCACTTTAATGTTGCACTGGGACATACGCAATATACAGAACAGTTTTTTATTATCAGTCAGAATGCATTAATAGAGAGATGCACATTGTTGAGTAAATGTCTTGCCCTCAGTCTGAGGTGTGCAGTCATGCAGAGCTCCAGAGAGGACACCACAACATATACATAAAAACATGACATTCCCTCCCACCATCCCCTTTGTTCTAGTCTGAGTTACACACCAGAGAGAAGAAGGAAGTGACAACAGTGTCATGCAGTTATCCATTTGTTTACTGAGGCTGCTCTTCATGTGGGCTCTCAGTGATTTAACAAGCCCTTCTTTTTTTTAAGCTTGAATTTACTATTCATGGCTCACTAGGATCTCAGTGGATTATTTCACAAATGTATGAGTCAATGTCAATGCAATGGCGTCTTTAATGTTTTGTACGTGCATACCTTTACTGATTACTCGAGAATAAAGCTAAATGAAATCTGAAAGGAAAATGCTAAAAAAAATATATGAAGAAATCAAACAGACAATATACTGTGAGATATTATTGGATCAAAGTTATCATTATTCCTTTGTTATCAGTGACAACACGTCATAACATCTAAGGCAGCACTTTATAGTAGGGGTACATGAATTATCATGATTTCATGCATGAATTCATCAATTTAAATTCCCTTTTCCAGAAAGACTGACTATTAAAGATGTGACAAAAATGTGTGTAGAAAGTGTGAAAGACAGAGCATATCACCAATTTATTACCAATTTATTACTATAAAATAATACTTAGTTAATCATTATCACAAGTCTTGGAATGCACCACTGTGACTGTGAAGACATAACCACCATCAATAAAATCATAACATGATTCAAATACCTGTAGTATTAATTAATTTGTTCAGTTTATTTATATAGCGCCAAATCACGATGACAAGAAGACATCTCAAGGCACTTAACAGTGTTTAAGTTTTAAGACCTTACACAATATAACTATAAATAGAATAATGTAGAATACCCAACAGTCCCACTTGAGTAGCACTAAATGACAGTGGAAAGGAGAAAGTAACAGAAGAAACCTCCAGAAAAACCGGGCTCAGGGTGGGTGGTCATCTGCCTTGACCAGTTGCATTCTTCTTGCATTAACACAGCTATGGGATACTGGTATCCCATAGCAATAGATGCAGTCTGACCACAGGCCTGTTTGAGTGCGTCTGTATTCATCACGACATGTGACTCAAATGCTTTGAGATCGAGTTTCCGGTTCCTGTATCGACACGACACGGATTGTTTGCTGCTCCTGCTTGTCTGGTTTGAATTACGATTTATTTCT
>JAUYWH010000009.1:1686676-1702009 GCA_034779795.1 Ctenopoma multispine | reverse complement strand
GGGTGGGGGGCGGGGGGTCAAGTAGCGGTCATGATCATCAATCATCTTTTGACATAAACCCTATCCTATACTCTCTGGTACACTACAATTCACAGAAAAATATAATCAGCTAAAAATATATTATTGTGGATTAACCACCTGTCAGTACATTGTCTCTGTAGTAATGCTGATCTCTGTCCTTATTTTGTATAAATTTTCTTATTTCATTTTTTCCATATTTTTCAAAACTACACTCAATTTCAGAAATTACATTTATGTAGACATCAGCTGTTTTATTATTTTAATTTGAGGTCCATAAAGCCTGAAAACATAATGATAGTAATAATAATAATAATAATCATCATCATTATAATCATAAGATGTAAAAGACGTTTTTGTGGAAATGAATTCATCTGCCTGCGATTAAGCAGAATCATTTTAGGACACTCTCATGCTACTTCAAGGGTAAATCTCCTGTTGGGAATGCATTCATGCTCATATTTCATCAAGGTTTTAATTGGCTCTTTTTCATATTAATTTGGCTGTATGCACAACAGAGCAGCCATTTCAACCTTTATCTAAGCAGCTTTCTCCACATCTTCTTGGTGTATTTGCTTTTTGGTGCAACCCACTGGGAGATGTGGCAGGTCTTTCATATATCTCAGAGAGGGCCTCATTTTAATTTGAAACAGTTCATTGGAGGCAGGGCACCATTTCTATTTCCCCTGTTTATCTCAGAGGATATCTCATCATAAAACAGACTTTTCCTTAGGATAAATTCTTTCTTATAGTTATTTTTGGTTAATTTGTGAATGTAACCTTGTTCTCTTATTTGTATATTGTGTAAATGTTTCAGAAGTGTGCTGCTGGAGCATCAAAGGCTACTACTAAGTGACTAAATAGTGTTACGTTTGAGTAAGATGGGATTATTCTGCCTAGACACTGTCAACTGCATGTTGGGTATTTCCTGGGGTTTTGGTGTAAAGATACTAAGAGTTGTGTGGGAAAATTGGCGATGCAAGTTCATTGTGCAAAATAATTAGCTAATAAGCTGTACAAGTGTGAATGATTAAATACTTCTCTTTTATCTGATCTAATATTTTAATAGCCTGGCTTTGGGTTATATGACGGAAGTGGGTGACATGGAAAGTTTGATCTCATGCCTTTGAAGATGAGTTTTCAGAAGTTTTTTCAGTTGACTAGCAAGGTAATGTTGCATGTGTGCATAAAACCCTAACCGTGCTATTGTAATCTGTTATAAGGCTGAAATTGACTAGTTGCTCAGTTTTAAGGGTGTTACGTGCCACAATAGACAGGTGGCACTGTTGTGTTTTCTTTGTCTTCTTTCAGTGTTGTAGCTGCAGAGCCTCTGCCAATTGGTCCATTTGAATTTGATTGGTGCACACCTGTTGGCTGTTCTGAGCGTCCAGGCCCAATCACAAGACAGGGGACGCCATAAGACAGCTGCTCATTCCAGGCTCTCTCTCTCTCTGCTGCACTTTGTTTGCTGCTCCTCTCTGTGGATTTGTTTTTGTACACGTGCTCTGTGTCTGGCCTATGCTGCCAGTATGATTTGTGGTGGGAGGTTGGACAGGTAAGTCTGGGGTACCCTGTACTAGTGATGGTGAGATGAAGCCTTGTGATGAACTGAAGCTTTCCATCAAACTGGTCGACTCATGGTTCGAAGCATTGTGATGATTCATTTGCTCTACTGCGCCATCAAGTGGACGATTCAAGTGAAACAGGCACAATGATTATAATGATGTGATGTGTAAACCTCTAAACTGAATAAATAAACTGTTTTTATGACTATTCATCCCGAATATTGTCTTAGTATGTTCTTTTAATAAAATGTCTGATACAAAAAAGAAATTGGAAACTAACAGGACAGATTTTTGGTATGATTTTGTAACTGTGTAATCATGCTTATGTACATCTGGGTAATGACACAAACTAGTATGTGGCGCTTCAAGTTGAATAAAGAAATTACTTTTATTCATGACACCAATAATTAAACTGTAAATATGATGTGATGAGGGAATCAGCTGTGTTTTGCTGCCCATTTTATTTCGGTTCTGGCACGAACTGGCGAGCCAGTTCCTGAATCAGTCACGTGGTACAGACTACCCGCGAGGCCTCGAACGTCACTACATACGTCGAATCGAAGCAAGCCTCGATACGCACTTCACGAAAACTCCCCCGAGATTACCCGACACACGCTTCGGCACAAAGGACACATCACTACCCTGTTCACCTTCAGCACGTAGGAGGTTCTGTATAACAGAACCTCCTACTTTAGATACTAGTACTAGTACTTTAGATAGGGTGGCCTTTTCTTTGTTCTGTTCGGTTTAGTTAGCTCTTAGAGAAGACATAGCCTGCTTTTGTTTTGTTGTTTTCTTTGATTTGGCTCAACCGCCTGGTCCTCGTCCCCCACCTCATTTTATTCTACGAACTAGAAATGAGAACAAGAGTCACATAAACTCTGTACACAGTCCATTTTCTTTGCTTCTGGTTCATCACTTATGGTTGTCATATTGTCATGTGCTGCGCTTTCCTTACCCCTGTAGCTCCACCTTGGGGGTGAACGTAACAAAGGGTAATTAACAGCATGTTGAGTTGAGCGCTTTCCAGGATTCCCACATGTAGTTACCTTGGGACTGATTTGGAATATAAGTGTCAAGTAAAGTAAGTATATGGATTATTTTGTGGTTCTGTGGACTTACAGTGTCTCATCATTTGTTTGTGTCCATAGACACAATGATATTTCAATTAATCTACTTATGTTAATGCATTTTGTTCTTTTTGGTTTAATTTATTAAAGTCGGAAGAACCTCAGTTATTGTATCCCGTGTGTCAGCCACAAGTACAGATTCTAAAATAAAATACTGTCTCCTTTACTCTGTGTGTCAGACTTACAGTGTGGAAAGGGTTGTTGCAGCCACTGCAGAACTGGTAACGACACTGAGAGCAGCAGAAATGCATGCAGCCCCCTTTAGACAATGCATACTGAAAGCGACAGTTGGGACAGGCTGAGGGGGACAGACAGGAAGTGAGTTAAGAGACAGAAGAGAGAAAATAGAAAGGAAGGAGGTAGTGTCAGTGCATTTAGGAAAATTACTTTTGAATGTACAAATAAGCAACATCATGCATGCATGTACCGGGAGAGGATTGGGGAGGCAAGGATATGACCTTTACATTTGTCCTGAATACAAACTTCCCATACTCACATGCACTGCAATAGTGCTGAACAACTGACTTAAGAAAGGTGAAGCACATCAAAAAAATGTGGTTGTTGAATTTGTTCATTTACATCAGCTAACTGATGCACTCGTACTGCCCAGTGTCACACCTCATGGCTCCACCAACAGGATGACATTGACCCAAAACCTACATATAAAATAAACAATGGAAACTGGAGCAATGTGATTACGTATCACTACATATGGAATAGTGGAATGCCAATTTTGTTTGTCAATTCCTACTTGTTGTGGAGAAGATTGTGATATTCCTTTGACAGTGGGAAATTATAACTGTGCCTAAAAAAAAAAAGAATAATGTGTGTTGTGTGTGTGCAAATGTCCTCACTGATGCCGTTGTCTCTAAGGTATCCAGCCAAACCCTGCCTCTGGTACTCTGGATCATTCTCTCTTTTCCATGACTGGTACTGTTCACAGGACAGTCCTGCATGTTGAGACTCCCACTGCAGAGACAGTACACAAACAAACACTTAATGTATGTTCTGATGCAACCACCAATCCTTTCCCTCTTTAAAACAGGGATCACAGTAGGCAGCCTTAGAGGTACAGTTATGGACATTGTTACAGGTAGGAGTTGTGAGAGTTTGGAGGACTGTTGGATTAAAGAGCATTATTTTAGCTGGTTGTTCTTGTACGTTTTGTAAAAACTGAACTGAATTTATCTACAGCAGCATAAAGAACAGACAATTTCTCTCTCTATTCTGGTAAAATTATATACTCAGTACTCAGTAGAAGCCTTTTCTAAATAACTCTTCTAATTTCATCCCGGACCTTCAGAATACACTCCATTAAGTGGTACGGTAAAAATCTCCTCGTTCACCTGAAAGGCACTCTCCCATTGCTGTGTCAATTACATCATTTATACTTTTTTTCTGCAACATTTGAAGACTGTGGAATGAAGAGAAAGTTCCACAAAAATGCAGAATACTTACAGGCTTTTTGCACTGAGCACAGAAACTGTTTCGGCACTGAAAACAGGTAACCTTCAGCTGGTCTCCATCATAGATGAACCCATATGAACACTTAGAAGAGGAAACAAACAAGTTAGTTAACTACGTTCAATAAAAAAGAAATGTACACGTGAAAAACGAACTATCCTTCATTATTTTAAAGGGGTTTCATTCAGAATGTCACAGATGTATGTCATTTTTTAATTTGCCATGAGGAAGTTGTGCCAAAGCATAAGACAACTCAGGCCTAAGCTGTGTTCTGCAGGGTGGGGAGAATTGTGTCACGGACAGGGGATGTCAGGAGCATAAAGGAACACTGTGCCCGACCAACATGTCCTCTGAACAAAAGGTAGAGTTTGAGGCCTTACAGGAAGCTTCACTCATCTATCTTGCAGAAATGTTGAGTCAGTTGGGAAGCTCCAAATGTAGATGAGATTTGCCAGATACTCAAGTCTCTGGACTCTTAAGGTTAAGGACAGTACCGGTAGACTTGTAAACCAGCCAGTGGCTCCTACCTTAAGTCTGAAAATCTTCATTTTGCAGTGAAGAAGAGCAAGAGCATAACTCTTCATTATCAGCCTGGAGGCATTTGACTGGGATGTGCAAGGTTGCAGGATTGAAACCTGCCCACACACCAGGTGTTTCTTTGAGTAAGACACTCAGCACTAGCTCTCCATTGTAATTTTGTTGTAACATGTAAATATGATCAATGACAATAAACGCTGATTATCCTTATCTACCTGTCAATCTATGTTTATCTATGAATTTTTGTTTTGAGTAGCATTATTTATATATAAAACATATATCAATCTGCTATAAATATATTGAATATTGAAGCCAATTTAAACACATCTACATTTAAAAGTTAAAAGAATCCATCACAGGACTGACGTTACACCTGAAACCCTGTTTCAATCCAACGCTCACTGTGCTGTCTCACTTACTATAAATTAATATTTTTGAACCATATACCTCCCATATGTGCAGTGTGCACTCTGTGTCTAAGGACTGACACTGTTGTACTTTAATTTGATCTCTATCATATATGTTGACAAAAGCAACCCATTATGTACTCACATGACAACACCAGAGGAACTTGGGGTCCTTGATCAGAGCCTGCTCTGTCAGCTTCTTATGGAAAAGTTCATAGACTTCTGGCTCCAGACACTCCCGCAACTGAATCACATAATACAGTAAAACAATCAGGAAATCAGTGTCTGAAGGTTGAAGGAACTGAATCACCATAGAAATATAAATATTGCTTCTACATCGCTTATTAGACAGGCTGAGACCCACTGCTGAGGTATTGGGAACCTCTACTGTAGAGTTCAACATTAGTTTTGTTACTGTATACAGAGTACGCACCTGACTGCTCCAAAAAGAAACAGTCTACAGTCAGTCAAGTAGAGGAAGGTCAATACATCTGTATCAATTAGTCAGATAAGTAGTTAGCGACTGAGAGTGCAAGTTCTCACTATGTTAGAAAACATTCAGCTCCATTGATCTTATGAGGGCAAATTTTGCTGTGCCACTTCCTGGTTTGACCATGCACCAGGACTAGTCCATATCATTCTGACACTGTTTCATTAGTGTTACTTCCTCTGCTTCCCTACCTGGATGTCCAGGGTGGAGAAGTAACTGTTGAGGTGTTCAGGGTCGTTGATGTCAGGCTCCCAGCAGACTGGACACACCATGTCTCTGATGTGTTTGTCCCTTACAGCGATGGTGAAGTGCTGCTTGAAACAACCACAGCACACTGAACACTGGCACGATGTCAGCGACTGCATCTGCGAGCGGTGAGAAGAAAGAAAGTGACTTAAGATATGATTCAGTTCTGCCGCACTCAGATACACATGCAGTGTCTCAGTACCTTGCTGTGGGGGAAGACAGAAAGGCAGATGGGACACTCTTTAGCCAGCACTCTCTTGATAAACTCTCTGTCGTGGGACTCTTTTAAAGCCTGCACTACATCTTCCAGTGAGTAAGGGGCGCTGTGCTCCAACAGCAGTGACAGCGCCAGCTCACAACGACCCCAGCTGGGAAGATTGTACACAGCTAGTAACCTCCGACATGTACGCTGGAACATAAGAAAGGCATTACGCAGGAAAAGACAAACTTCACAAATCCTACCAACTATACCAGCATACCTTATGCTCTACAAATGTCTTCTTTAAAGTTCAAGATACAAGAAAGTAAAATGTTGTTAACGGAGCACAATACTGACTGAAGAATTACTGATATATCACTCCATACAATACAGTGCATTGTAACAGAGGCTTAATGTGACATGTATAGTAGGTCCTCTCCATACAGTGATGCAGGTCTATGGTGTTGCCTGTGGCCAGGGTTCAGTTGGCCTCTGTATTACAGTTAATGGGAGAGTGTTGGTCTTAAATATATTAAGAAGGTAAGAAATTCCAAGTTGTATCTCAACATATTTGACTGATACTTTCTCTTCAAATTTGAACAGGACTGGGTGGAGGTTCAGGTTACAGTATTCTCTGAGTGGATTTTGATGGATAGGTTGGACTTAATGCTGCAGGATCAGCCCCTCTAAGCACTTTAAGATGATAGGTTTGCTGTAGGCACAATGAAAGCTTGTCATGCCACCAGTAAGTAGCTTATATTTGTCCCTCCGTCTACACGTCTACGTGTCAAAATATACACCTCAAGTCAAATTTTGTAGGTCTGCACGAAAAAAACTCTTTTTTACACTTTTTTGCTCACGTTTTCATGATTAAACAGATCACAACAGAAAGATAAGGTAACACTTCTGAGCTTTGAACAGTATTTTTGTCTGATTCAGTGCTTCCTGCAGGCTCCTCTCTGTACTCTGCAAATAAAGACCCTCCCAAAGTATGAGCAAATCACACGCCCCACATAGATACAAGCGTGAGTCTTGAACAAGGTCTTACAGTACTATTCTGGTGTTCAGTTTACCTGTTTGTCAGGGTGATGGATTTCTATAGGAGGCTCAGGCTTGTCACTCCAAATACGCTTCTGGAAGGGCTCCAGAAGGGGTCGCTGCAGCAGTGCCAGGGCCCCTCTCACCTCACCCCCACTCTGTTTCAAAACCTCATGGCAACGAGCCTCATCACTAAAGCCCAGTGCACACAGCTCTTTCACCTGACAGGACACGATAAGGAAGAACTAATGACACTAGATAAAAAGAAATTTCATCTAGAGATCTGATGACAGCGCATCGCAAAAGATTCCATTTTTTAAGACACATTGATCACCTTGGCGAGTCTGTCTCTCAGAGCTTGTCTGGCAGCTCTCTCAGTGTCACCACCTGCTGTCAGCCAGGCTTGCTTAGCCTCTGCCATGGACAGCTGGATCACACTTTCAGTTCCCGACAGGTCCACCTCTTTCCCAGTACCCCCAGCCGGAGCTTCACATGAGCTGTTCTGTGTTAAAAGACAGTCAGTCACTAACTAACAGTGGCATAAATGCATGATTTGATTTAACACATCTGTACTGGAGTGAAGCATACTGACTGTATGCTCTGTTGTGGTCTTGTCGGTGTAAGGGGAGCTTGTTGCCACCAACATCCGGATCTGGTCTAATATCAGAGAAAGCTCTGCCTTTAACCACTTGGAGGGCAGAATGCTACTGTCTCCAGCTACCCTCATGCTCGTGTACACCTCCTCTGGACTCACTCCTTTCTTTTCCCCATCCTGACACAGACATAGAGGACACATATACAATAATACAAACATTAAATGTAAAGTTGTGCAGACGGCTGAATAATGACAGGTGATGTATGTGACTTGCTCTAATCAGCTGAATCAGCTTCAGTCCTTCCTCCTTCATCATCCTGCGCCTGCAAACGTCCTGGTCTTCGGGGGCGGGCTCTTTGGGTTTAATTGGCAGGGCAGGAACCCGCCTGACAGGAGAGGGAGGTCGGAGCTTCACGGGCAGGGGTGCAGGCTCTGGCCGAGCCAGGTCACACATCTCACACACTGTAGCAGGAGAGTAGTTCAGATAGGTACAGAACTGACACACCCACTGGTCAGGGAGGGGGAGAGGGAGAGAAAAAGAGAGAGGGAGAGGGAATTTGAATTCATAACAGACCTTTATTCATCACAAAACACACTGTACAAAAACTATAATATCACTTTTAACATGTGGTAGAAAAATCACACCTTTTCATCAGCAAATGTCCAAAAACATTGACCCTCTATTGCAAACCCAACACCCCCTCACAACTCCAGATTAACTGAAAACCATCCTGGTCTTGATTGACTTTGTAAAAACTGAACTCTATTAATAACAATCTGGAGTTCACCATTTTTACAAAGACATGTTTTACATTATTCTCTAAGGACCCTTTCACTTCCCACTTCAAGGGAAGTTCAAAAGTTGACATGTATCTTCTTTCTGCTGCACAAATAAAAACCTGTTCAACACTTATTAAAACCACTAAAATCTTATCCAGTAAAACAAATAAAGCTGTGAGATGAGTCCTCCATGGAGCGTTACTGTGACCATTCAGTTTTATTACTTATGATATTCAGTGTCTTTCCTGAGCTATCCTCTAAATAGGCTCCTACACTCCTACAGCGTTGATGAGGTCTACTAAAGGACCAGAATGGTCTTTAAAATCTGGAAACAGCTCAGTTACAGGATATAGACTAGTGACATTTGGCAGTCAATAAACAACACTCATGATTTGTCAGTTTGTTCTTCCAAAGCTTCAGTAACTGACTTATGACTATTGCAGATTTTGCACCCAGACAGGCAGTCAAATGAACAGGATTGTTCAACTAAGACAAACCACCTGTCTTAGAGAATAAATCCAATATGAAACAGTTTAAAAGAGTTGGTTCAGCCCAGCTCAGCGTGTCCAGACGTCCCTCAAACATCACTGGCTCCTGTAACAGCAGTGGAAAGAGGCAGTCTGTCCTTGTCTCATACTGTGAACACCTTCTAATAGAAGCCTGGCTAAGAAGGAGAAGAAGAAGAAGTTTATCTTCTTATAATCCATTAGGAACAGAGATAAGTTAAGTACCAGTCCACCAAACTGCTAAATGATACAGCAAGACAAAGGTCTCTACAGCAGGTCTGTTGATCCAGTTAGTAGTCTCTGTATGAACTGCAAGTGGAAAGCCACGACTTTTTAGGTGGCAGCCACATCCACTTATTTAAACAACACAGATTTTTTCTAACGCATTCCCCCAGTCAAGCAGCGACGGCTGAGACTCTAGTTTTGCATTGGCTTCAGTACTAGTCTGAGGTAGACCAGAATAGGAAGATACAAAAAACCATTATTTAAATTCACTCTTGTCAATTATCCATCCATTTTCTATTTTCACCTGTCTATTATTGTCCTGAAACAACTTTCTAATTATGGCCAAAGATCACTGTGCCCATCCTACTGTGTGGATGAACATTGACTTACTGTCGGAAAGTTTATCCACTTTTGAGACATGCTTGCTTCCTTGAAAGATTCAGAACTGCTCTTTATAATTATTTTCTATATTTACCTTTTCTGCAATATATTTAGCAGCTAATCATCAGACTCTCCATCCCTGATCAGATCAGCACACACACTGACTCCTTCTCATATTGAGTTTTGTGTTTGTATCTGTTATATTACTGTGCATGCTTTTCTGTCTCTTCTGTCTTTGCTATTTGTCGCTTTACTCAAGCTGACTCTCGCAGCTATTTTCTGCAGGGGAGTGCCTAATTAAATAAAAAATTGAAATTATGACTCTAATTCACTCTTTTCTGTACTTTATTGACCCCTATGGCAAACTGTTAGACAGCTGTAAATACATGATGTTCAAGGATTAGTAACATTTGTAGCCCGGAGGAAACGGGAATCAAACCACCAATCACAGGATGTGGACGACTGCTCTACCAACTATCCACAGCCCCAGTCCAGTTATTTTTAGTTCACATGGTTTTGCAGACCACACAACTGCTGCAGAAGGGGAGGTGCTAGCTTGTTGTTGTAGATTGTATTGTGTGTAGACTGATCTTAAATGTGCAAATAAGTGAAAATAGTTCAAGATCAGAGTTATTTTTCTTTCTCATTTGATGGAAGTGTGGAGACTAAAATGAACGCATCAAACATCATGTAACAGTTTGTTCTTTTTGACCTGTCCCTAGTTCCAAAGGGCATTCAGTACAGTGTTTGACTGTGTTTGTCTTTAAAGAACCTTTGAAGAAGCAGAAAGCTTTAGTCAATGTGTTTGTCCTTCAGCAACCATGAGCACAGATCAGGTGGAGGGAAGATTTATTGTGTGAGATGTTGCTGCGGGACACAGTGTCGGTCTGTGTCTCGCTCTAACTCCCTCTGCTTTCTATGCAAAAAATCTGTTTCAAATGTCCTCTTGAAAAGAAAGAAAGAAATTCATTTCCCCAAATACTGTGCATTACTTTTCTTTAAATGAGCGGTAATATGCGTCTGTGACAGAGATATGCAAACTGAGACATTTTGCTGTGAGAGATCCAGTATTAATAAAAATGTTGTATGTATAAATTCTGTCATAGCTATGATTCAAATTGAATCAAATGCAATGCTAGTGGTCCTTGACGTGATTGTGTTTACTGCATATAAAGAAATAAGGCTGAACCACCCCCCCAAAAATCATGGAATTATAATTTCTTAAATTGTAATGTCTGCAGGTCTACTTTATTTCCTGATAGCATTCCTCTAGGTGGCTTGTTACTCAAAGACTGTGTAAAGATGAATCCTGCGTAACTCTAACTTTTACTTTGCAAAACAGTCTGTCAGTATTGATCAGACCTTGCTACTTCTTCCCAACATTTTCTAAGAAATCTTTTATACACAGAGATTTCCTCTCAGTCCTTACCTGCGTTCTCCACTTCCCCTCAACTGTTCTGTGGTGACACTGTAGGGCAGCACCAACATTACAAGCATATGACGGAGTATTAGGGCCAGGAGGAAGTTTGTATTTCTAGAATAAAGTCAAAATGTTGATAATGAATCAAATTACCAGCTTTAAAACGTGTGTTGACAAAATGCCATTAAACAAGTGACACTGTGCTTCAGAACTGGTTTTAGTAAGAAATAAAACATTAATTGTCATTTAGCTCATAAAACACAGTGTTTTTAGTATTAGGACTTTGAAGTGTTTGTGCTGATAATGGCATCTGTTCAGAAGGATGGCTGCACCTTCACATTATAGATACTGTACATACATTGTACTTGTGCGTCTTATTCAGTTTCTTACATTTTCTGCCACAGTTAATAATAGACACAACTCAACAATTCATATGCTTTCATAAAGTTGTGGTTTGGATGCCAGCCAAGCAATTATAAAAGTGGTGGGGCAAATTCCCCGTTGCCACCTCTCTGCCACCATCCCGGCTTTCAGGACTGTTCTTGTTTGCTCTCAAGTCTCAAGTATGGAACACCAAAAAACAAGTAACCACCCATCCAAGAGTTGTTGATATATTTCAGTCTGCACCAAAGTAGTGGACTAGTAGGTCAACACTCCTCCTCTGAGACACACACACACACACACACACACACACACACACACACACCTAAAACTGACCTGGCTGTCAGGGTCACCAGGCATGCCCAGTACTGGAGCTGGAGGTCTTGGGGGGGTGATGGGTGGGTGTGATGGTGTCACTGGAGGTCTTGTGGCCAAACGAGGTCTTTCACACACCTCACACAGAATACTGCTGGCACCATTAACCATGGTACAGCTCTTACACTGCCACTCTGAGAAGAACACATGAACACACATGTCTATTAGTTAATACTTAATACTTCAGTGAAAACACAATCCATTAGGCTTTGTCCAATAACCACCAGTAAGTAAGTAATGAGTGAAGGGTAGATGTCATAGATTTATAGTCTGATTTGATTTAATCTTTATACAAAGTAAATAAAGGAGTTTTAAGGATCTGTGAGGTCACCAAGAGACAGCACAGACCAGTGACGGTGGCAGGCTGAGACTCGTCTGCTTTAGAGTTGATGGACTCCAAACGAGGGCGCTCACACTCCTCACACAGCACATCCTGGATAGAGTTGACTTTAGTGCAGTGAAGGCAACGCCAAGTGGAAGAACTGAAACAGAGCAATGCAAGAGTTTTTAGACTGTTAGTGGTTCACATACATCTCTTAGCAACTATAACACTGACTTCCACAAAGTCTAAACTGTCACTAGAAACTCTAGCATGTGATTGGTTGAGTTTGTTTAGAGAAACTACAAACTATGAGCACAGCACTGCAGCTTCCTTAGCCAGAAGCTGTATTGTATATTAATTTATCTTGCAGTAAAATGAAAACAATAAAACATTGTTTAGTTTGGAACTGAACACTTCTGATTCCCAGTGAGAACAACATGCAGGATGGATCCAAACAGATGCTGTGACCACATTGTTGTCATGAGTGGGGGTGTCCTAAACTCAAAAGAAGCACAATTTAGAACAAGTGTGTTGCCTGGTTGTCTTTCAGTTTCAACATGAACACCTACTGAATTTCATGAAGGCTCTATTAAGCTGTAACACATGATCCTGTTTTCAGTGATCTTCTTCTGTGTCATGTCAGTGAGAAGTTATTCAGGGTTTTTGGTTCTGTGGTTCCCAGATGGAACTGGTTCACAAACGAGGACTAAATTGCTTCTGTTGCTGATTGAAAAAGCCCCATCACCTTATTATTTAGAGGGTAAGATGTTCAATGATCCTGGAGATAACTGTGGCTTCATGCTTGTCAGAACCAGTATTGACTGTGAACCACTTTATTTTGCTACTATACTACTGATACTGACCTGTGGCTGCTACTGCTTTTTGATGATGATGAGACAGCAGTTCGACAGTGGTTGGCCCTCTCTGGGTTGGAGTGATACAGTCTGTCACATTCTGAGCAGAGCCCCTGGAGGCAGGTGAGGCAGTGGGCGGAGATACGGAATATTCCACAGACTGTGCAGTTCTCTGAAACAGTGATAATGATACAGTGTACCAAAAAAAACGCTGTCATTGTCGATACAAATTCATGGTGAGATCTGTATAAATACAGTGTATCAGTTCAGTATGTCTGTCTGTTTCACAAACTAAAAAATCTGAATAGCTTATAAACTATAGTCAACAGCAAATAGACAATGAAATGCACATAAGGAAGTATCTGCTTTTCTGGATGGTAAAACATCAATTCTCTTCAGTACAGTACATAGTGATGAACACACATCTAATGATCAATTAGCCTCTCAAATGGATCAACTCACATTAACAAACCAGTGGAACACAGGACTGATGACTCTGTAAGTAGCTAGTAATGTAGCTATTCCATTAAAAAGAACAGCTACAATAATCATTTACATTGACAGAATCTACACTGAATTTCTAATGAATTAAAAAAATGGCATAAAAAAGAAAGTAAACTTCTTTGTTCAACTCTATGCCACAGCAGTATGATATTCTTGTTTCAGTGAGGTACAAAGGGATGAGACTTGTAGTGGTGTCAGTACATTTCTCATCTATAAAAGGTCATTGATGTTCACAGCTGTTAAACAGATGATAAAATGTGTCAGTACAGTGAGTGAATGTTATAAAAGAGCTGCTTTTTGGAGAGGAGAGGAAAGTGATGTATCCTGATCACCATAACACCACAGTGGACTAAAAACAGTGCACACCGGGGATTTTAACAAATTGTCAATATTCATTAGCAACAAAACAGCAACGTCCTAATAGATCCTACCACTACTGGCTAGTGTAGATCTTTATCTTCCTTTACCACTTATCAATAATGTTTAGACATTTAGCCTGGACTGAACAGAAGGAAAGTCAGAAATGAAAAAGAACCAACAAGTCAAAACAGATCTAAAAACTGAACTACCGTACAGTATGCATGACTTTCTGAATTAGGTCGCAGCTCACGGCTCCTTTCATCAGGACAATGAGCCAAAACATCCAAAAGAAGATGTGTTCTGATCCTGATCTGATCTACCAAAACTTTTAGCCATGTCTGTGTGTTCCTCCTGTACTTTACCATGTAGTTATTGCTATCTTCATTTTAACACAAGATGATGAAAAGGAAATTTAAATTGAACAATTTCTGGAACTGTTAAGTATGAAACACACTGGCCATGTGTAACACACCACTGGTACCTGTGCTTATAAAACAAACTAAGATCTATTTCTGAAAACCTGACAGTGTGGTGCAAAACGCAGGCGAGCGTATCGGCAGCGTGCCAAATGCACTTTGATCTGAAAAGAATACATTATCATACATTATACATGTGACAGTGTTAAAGGAGTGGCCAATCACATTCACTGTTTCTGTGGTTATTTTGCAGTCTGGTGTTGCTTGCACAGAACTTAACCAGCAGATCCGCTGTGATCACTCTGGTTAGTGACTGTAGATGCTGCCTTCAGATGCTTCAAAAACTGCACATTAGTTAATGCCAGTCACTAGTAATGAAACAGTGATTTTCTCCTCACCAGGGTCTTTGTTTGAGGAGGTGGAGGTGGAAAAAACCTGAATGGATCTGAGACTCTGGTGGTTGGAGGACAAGGAGTGACCATGGCTTCTCTCTTTGGAAGAGTGACGGTGGAGGGGGAAGGCCAGAGACTTGGTCTGGCCATCTGAGCGGCATGAAGAGGAGGACGAGTGGTAGACCACAGAATCAGTGTTGAGACCCACATCCTAAGAGGAGAGAAGAGCCGGCAGCGCAGGTCACCAGAAGCTTTTAAGTAAGAGGTGGTTAATTCACTGTAAAGTAAAATATGATACGCAGGGAGACAAGGACAAGGTGAAGGAGGTGCAGAAACAAGGTGAAGCTAAGGGAGAGTAAAGACACCTACAAGAGGAAGCTGGAGAACCAAGTCCAGCAGAACAACATGAAGCATGTGTGGTCAGGGATGAAAAAGATCACAGGCTTCAGGGAGAAGGGGAACCAGGTTGAAGGGAACCTCCAAATAGCAAATGAGCTGAACAACGTTTTTAACAGATTTTCAGCTGGAGGAGCCCTAAACACCCTCAACCCCCTCCACCTTATCACCACCAGGTTGGAGTAGATGATGCCATCATATACCAGCACCAATGAGCTCTCTCACCTGGACAGAGCAGACAGCACTGTGAGGATTATGTTTTTTGATTTCTCCAGTGCCTTTAACACAATCCAGCCTGTCCTGCTGAGAGAGAAGCTCCTGAAGATGCAGGT
>JAUYWH010000009.1:1624183-1677913 GCA_034779795.1 Ctenopoma multispine | reverse complement strand
ACTTTTCTTCTCTCTTCTTACCTTCCCTGTCCACCGGTCTTGTCAGTTTTGCATACTTATAAAAAAAATAAAATAAAATAAATCAATAAAAAAAAAAATAATGGTTGTGAATGATGATAGCACAGCTACACCATTATGTGTCATCTGTGTTACTGACAAGCCGGAAAAAAAAAAAAAAAAAAGAAAATTTAAACATTCTAGGCCCACACACATACAAAAGGCAATAGTAAGTCACATGAACATATTTATTTGTCTTGCATATTGGTAACTGATTCAAAATTCCTCAAATTATTCACTATTATAATGTTGAGTTACAAATAATGAATCTGACTAACCATCACACAGGCTACTGTCAATTAAACAAAGTAGATGAGGATGGAAGAGTGGAACATTGAACAACCAAGAAAGTGAGCAGGCAGAACAGATGAAGCAGGATTTTCATGTGGCTTGTATGACATTGTATGTACATGTACATTTATCTTGGTTACAAATCATCTAAATGATTATGACAAATACAACAGGAGATTGTGTGACATTTTTCATACATTTGTGCGAAGATGAGGTTGTGCATAGGAGAGCCAAAGCAGCCACGTGATTCCTAATCTGCAGCAGACATAAGCTGACAAATTTCCATCCACTGAGATTTTCTACAAATAAACCAAGTAGTCGAGTGTTCCCACTGCATGTGGACACAGGTGAACCAGGATACAGCATGTGCTCTACCATTTATTCATTCTCAGCATTTAGTCGTCGGAGTTCCAGAATGCAAACTGTAGCTTTTTAAAATTAACTTCAGTGACTTTAATGTTTTCTCTCAGTTCTTATAATTCAGATTGACACATCATGGGTGATGATTTAGTGACATATCACTAAAGCTGCTGTGCAGAAATTGACAGTGACTAGTTGTCACTTGCTCTTCATGTGATGATTTTCCACATGCTGTGGTGCAGTGCCAGAAAGAAATATTTTCATGAGATCGCAACGGTACAGCCTGACTGTTTGGCAGGGGGGCCAGAGTGGAGTGGAAAGGGGTTGAAGTGCTGTGTATTTTTGTCACAGTTCCATAGTAACTATGTTTTATTCTATTTTATTTTATTTTTGTATTTAAAAAAAAAAGACCTGTACAAGATGGCAGCTTAAAATTTTAGTCAGTACAACCTAACATGAAACACACACGCATTAAACTTGTTACTAAAACCAGTTAACAATGCGTAACGGTTTTAATTAACCTTTACATTTTGGGAGGATCTTAGAAGTTATCTATAATTCATGACTTTGTGTGTTATTTTTATTTTTGTGATTTGAACACCTTGTGATCATATCTGTGTGAGTGAAATAATTTCTGTGTTTTATTTTGGTGCCCTCCCTTGCCACCATGTAGTTTCACCTCTGGCAACTTCATTTGCTGTAGTTTACCAAGCCCTGCTGAATGCTTGCTGTCCCGTTAGTGCTGCAGTTCATACACAGTCCCACTGTTGGACTTGAAGTCACTGCTTTCCGAAAAAGGTTCCGGTGTTGCATGAATTAAAATTACATTGTGGCACAGTGAAGGTAGAACTGTAAGCTATGTTTCATGGAAACTAAATGACTGAGACTGATGTTGATGTGAGAACAACACAAGCTGTAAAGTTTATGCAAAACCTGATAACCTGAGGGTTTGCATGTCGACATGAGCACTACACCAGGGAGAAATGTAGAACAAAAACAAACCAAGTCGGTGCAAGTGCTTTTTCACCTTCTCATAAATTATCTATTTATGAAAAGGCACCCATTTTTAAAATATACTGAGATGTTAACAATAACACACAACTTCAATGCTCGTTTATAAAAATGCAATAAATTAGGTTTAACTGACAACAAAAGATATTACATTTTGAACTAGAAAGTGTGAGTAAGTATACTTGGGGATGCAGTTATAATGTTTATCATATTTCACCTAGTAACTGGTCCCATTGTTGTACACTCACTTTGCACTCTCTGTGTGAGCAATCCATCATGTACACAATTAAATATGTGTTTGAATGTTACAACATGTATTCATATGAATGCACAATCAATCTAATGAAAAGATATGCATTAAATAATATTACTCAGAGTGCTAGAGAGGCATCAAGTCCTTTCATTGAAGTGCCTTTAGAATGCCTGCAGAGGGCACTCTTATACTACCTTAATACAACAAGCACCCATGCAAAATAAGTCATACATAGACATAGACCTTGTTTTTATCACCCTTCAGCAATCATATACTGTATGAACATATGCTGGTTAGAACAGTACAAACAGTGTGTGGAGTCACATGAATTCAGGGGCCACCTCCTTCATGTGTGGCCTTTGCACGACTGAAGGCCTCTAGGGTGAACCTCCTCACTCATATAACCTATTGCTCTTATGTCTGAAGTTTTGTAATTTTGCCATTTTTTCCAATTTGTTATACCATAATGACTGTATTAACTGCTGATGTTAGGCAACATCACTACATCCAAAGTCCAATGAGTCATGAAATATACCCAGTCAAATCATCATACAGGTTGGAAAGAAGCCAACAGTTCTGTACAGTTTGTATCTTGGAGGGACATATAGGATCATTTACTGGACAGGAACTCTGAGCCTTTTTTGGGTCTTTGTAGTGTTGATGAAAGTAATCATCATCAACACTCTGTCCCTCACACACAAAAAAGTGACGAAATGAGAAAGTGTGAAGGATGAAAAAGGGAGTTTGAGAGAGAAGCTGAAACCTTGTCTGTAAAAATATGTTTCACTAGCTTGCTGGTTTGTTTCCTATCTTACTGACTGCTCATGTTTCTCGAGCTGTTGTTCTTTTATTATTAGTAGTGACTGTGTTACCAGATCTCAGCTATTAACTTGGTGAAGCGGTGGTCCAAGCCTCAAAATAAAACCTACTTTGTAATTAACCTTCTTAAATAAGACAATAGTCTCACAGAGACCAAAGAAATGGGGCGTTCTGGTGCTCTTTCAGTGTTTTTCCACCCCATAGTTTTTAGTCTGCTCAGCTCTACTGTACCCTACTGGCATTTGGTACCAGGTACCTTGTGTTTTTATGTGAACTGCTTTGAAACTGCCAACACACTGCCCATCAATTTTTGATACAGGATGGGAATAGAAAGTCCAATTTTTCATCCACATTTGGAGGTTCCATTGGTCTGGGTCATTAGTCTGTCATGATGCAATGCATGCCACTGAAGGAGGAGCCCCTGAGCTGTGTGTGATGACCCACACATGAGTGATCAGTGAACCTAACTGCTATCCTAGTGCACATTCTTTTCTCTTTCTATATGTTTATATAATTGCCCATTTCACTCACCTCCTTATGAGTACATAGTGCTATCCCCTAAGCTGTTTTATTTATTTTTGTTATTGTACAAATCTGTGAAAATTGTTAGAGCAACATCATTTACATTCCTATCCTATTGCCTTTTCACCTTCCAGACCCTGCTTATTATAGAAAAAGAAGGAATTAACTTAAAAACAGAGCACATTTTGATGAAGCACTGAGACAAATATCAGTGTTCAGAATACATCAGATACATATGTACATTTGGACTGTATTTATGTCCAATGAATGTCCTGTATCATGTGCTTGTGTTTGATCTGGGTCCCATTATAAGAATGTAATACCTGGATTGATTAAAGACCCATAAGACTGTTCTCGTTATTTTGTCCAAGTTTCGTAAAATACGTTTTCAAAAGTAGCTCTGACAAATATAAAAAATATCATTTATCTCTACTTTCTGCCTCTTCTTGGTGTAATTAGTCCATCAAAATCAACAGGCATAAATGCAAGCAATAGGAAACTATACTATAGTAAATTATACCTGTTGAGCTGCACACAAAAACTGTTCAAGTCATTCACACAAGGCTTCGTTTATGCTCACATATGAGCCCTAAAAGATCAACCAGTTGTCACCATTTTGCTTTTAAGTGTATCAGTTCTGGTTTTGAAAGACCATAACACTGATGAGACAATGTCTTTCAGACCCTACCGTCCCCACGGTGTTCAGTAATAAAGCCATGTAACAACAGTGCAGAAATATCTGCTTCTGGGCAGCAGTGGTTGCCAAAAGATTATGTGGGATGTGCATCTCTGTCTGTCTGTCTTTGTCAACAGGTGCAGAGCTCAGGCCATGGAATAATTGTTATGGTTTGTTCTAGTTAGCCTTCAGTTTAATTTGTTATTTCCTTAACCATCCCATTTGGCATTACTGTTCAAAAACCTTTCTTTATTTTTGGGTTTACATGCTTGTTTCACAGGGTGGTGTTGGACCTCCATCCAGAACAACGTGGTTGTCTAGCGTCATTCCACTCTGTCCTGCTCTGTCACTTTCTTCTCCTTCCTCCCCTCCTCCTAAGGTTGGTAGCTCCTGTGTGCAGTTGAGCGGGCTGGCTTTAGACAACAGTGGGCTAGCACTGCTGCTTGAACCAACAGCAGACCTCTCCATGTGTTTCCTTCCATGGTGGCTTAAGCCTGTGTGCTGCCCTTCACCTTCTAAGCTCCTGGCCACTGAGCCCTCACCTCCCCCACTGGAGTTGCTTGGACTGACAGATTGTTGGTCCAGTGTTGGAGATTGCAGGGTTGCCAACTGAGACTTAGCTTCATGTGTTGCTGAGCTAGGAGACAATGTGGAAACTATGTCATCAGAGAGAAGCTGAGCAAGTTTGGTTGACCCAGCGGAAGCTGGTGTTGCCACAGGTGTCATCACTGCCATAAGCACATCATCTTGCGATCCAATGAAGTCAACCTTGAGGGCTCTTGTGTTTTGAGGGCTGCTATGATCTCGCATGGAGCTGCAGACACTGTCATAGGCCACTCCAAAGCTTTCTGAACTCTGTGGTAACAAACCCACACCTCCCAGCCCACTTCCTCTGGGGCTGGACACAAACTCATACAAGCCCTCTTTGATAATGGTCATTTGTTGGATGCTGTCAGGGCCCCTATTCACCTCTATGGTGCTGATCTGACTTAGATCCAAGGGAGGGGGGATGCGCTGGTGTCTAGCACCAGTTTGACTTCCTTGTGCACTTGGGAGAAGAGAGCTTCTTTCCCCTCTTTCCACTGTAGAATCATCAGCCGCACTGGAGAATTTCCTAACAATGCCCAGATCAGGAGACATTTGCAGAGCTTGGGTGGAGCTCAGTGTCTTCATCTCCATTTGTTCCCAAATCATTTTTTCCTGCTGCTCCTGGAAGGTTCCTGCCCTGTTGTAAGCATCTTCCAGATGTTTTGCATTGAGTTTTTGAGGAGTAGTTTTGTTAGATGAGTGCTTCTTTCGTTCAGGAGAGCCCAGCTGAGTCACTTCATGGTAGTGAGAATGTTGCGACCTGTCTGGACTTTCTACCTCGGCATTGGAGTAGTGTTTGTGGTAGCTCCAGCGGCTAGGGGACAGGTGATTGTCCACAGGGCACTTACTGTCTTCTCTCTTTTCCACCAACACATCTGTGAGTTCCATACTACGTGCGAAAGCATCCTTTAGGTTAATGGAAATAATGCTGCCACTCCGTTTTGCTCTTTCAAGAGCTTCCCTCCTTTTGATTGCCTTCTCCTGCCTCTTTTGCTCTCGGTAGAACTCTGAGAAGTTGTTGACAATGATTGGGATGGGAAGAGCAATGACCAACACTCCTGCTATGCAGCAGAGCCCCCCTACAATCTTGCCCAGCAGGGTTTGTGGGTAGATGTCTCCATAGCCAACAGTAGTCATTGTAATGGTAGCCCACCAGAAGGAAGCAGGAATACTGGTGAATTTGGTTGCATCTTCATCCTTTTCAGCAAAGAACACCAAGCTAGAGAAGATCATAATGCCCATTGCTAAGAAGAGAATCAGCAGACCCAATTCATTGTAGCTCCTTCGCAAAGTGAAGCCTAAAGATTGGAGTCCTGTTGAGTGCCTGGCTAGCTTCAGGATCCTTAGTATCCTCATAATTCGGAAGATCTGGACCACACGACGCACATTCTGGAACTGCATCACACTTTTATTAGACTCAGTTAGGCAAAGAGTCACATAGTAAGGCAGTATAGCCAGCAAATCGATGATGTTTAATGGAGCTTTCATGAAATCCCATTTGTTGGGTGCTGAAAGCAGACGTAGCATGTACTCCATGGTAAACCAGGCAATGCAGATAGCTTCCACGTGGGCAAGACTGGGGTTGTCATTAAACTGGCCAAATTCATCAACCACCTGGAGCTCTGGCAAGGTGTTGAGAGACAACGAGATGGTGGAAATGATGATAAACAGGATGGAGATCATGGCCAGAATCTGCAAGACAATGACAAAGCTGTGGGTTAGTGTATTACTGTAGCTTTATTTTGGTTTCATGCAATTTTGATTTCAGAGGTGGGGGGGTCACAACTGGCTTGAGTGTGGGGGTGTGGGGGCTTGAACTGCCATGATATCTACCCAACACCTAAAAACAGTTCAAAATATGTATAAAACTACAGCCTAGATACACACACACAGACACAGATTCAAATGTTAGGAGGTGTAAATGAAAGCTCTGATATTAAAATCTGTGTAGCTGACGTCACCCAGGCAGAACAAAGGCCCAATATGTTAACAACTTACAGTGGCAGATGAACACAGACTCCTGGCCGACTAGCGAAACACCGGTGTGCAATGGAGTGACAGCGGGGACGTCCAATCAGATTATATAATCTGATTAATGACAAATTATGCAGTCGAATAAATATCTATTGCTAGAAATTATCTGAGTGATGATCATCAATGTTTTCGCCTATTCAACATACTATATACAATCATCTACGTGATGGACTGACTGACGTTCCCAGAGAATCAATCCCACACCCAAAGACTAACCCTGCCTCCAGTTATGATTTGTATTTTATAATTGGGAAAACTCCAACAACTTATTTACATACAATGCCAAATGTACAAACCCAATTCCAAAACAGCTGCTGTGTAAAATCTACATAAAAACGGAATGTAATTATTTGCAAAGCTCAGAAAACAAATCAAATGCTTAAGATGAGAAGATAAAAAAAATTTAAGATTGATTGCAGCAACACGTCTCAAAAAAGTTGGGACAGAGGCAATAAAAGGCTTGAAAACTAAATGGTGTTAATAAGGAAGATCTAGAACAACAGTTTTCAACTAATTAGGTTAACTGGCAAACAGGTTATAGTAACATGATTGGATATAAAGAGAGCATCTTAAAGAGTCAGAATATCTCTCAGAAGTAAAGATGGGCAGAGGTTCACTAATGTGTGTCCACAAAATAATGTTCCTCAACATAATATGACAAAGACAAGACAAAGATGTATCATCATCTGCAATGTGTATGTGCTCAGAAATACAACAATCACTGTGAACACAGTGTCCTGTGCCATCCAAAAGTGCAAGTTAAAGCACTATCATGCAAAGAAGAAGTTGTATATGAACAAGATCTAGAAACACTGGTGTCTTCTCTGGGCCAAAGCTCATTTAAAATGGTCTGTGGCAAAGTGAAAAACTGGTTGGATTAATCAAAATGTGACATTCTTTTAGAAAACCATGGGTGTCCCGTTCTAGGAGAGGAGGAGAATGCTCAAATCAAAAGCCTGCATCTCTGATGGGATGAGGGTGTATTAGTAACTACGGGTTGGACAGCTTGCACCTCTGGAAAGGGATTAGCAAGAATATGGTTATTTGACTTATTAGTATCTCTATTTCATCATGATTATTTGAAACTAAAGCAATTCATGCTGGTCTACAGTGGAACAAAACATTTGTCTTCAGGGAAAAATAAAAGAAAGTTCAGCAGAGACCACTGTTTGATCAGCGTTCAGGTTTTGCCTCCTTTAGCTGTATCATGTTATGTATGCTGACAGATGTCTCCTAACCATTTCTTACTCATCCCCTCCAGTTGCAGAGCAGAATAATTGGAGTTTAATGAAGAGCTTTCTGGCTCCTAACATAAATCACCATTTGCAAGATTTGCATGAATAATATTTTAATGTATTAAAACTTTGCTTGCTCTGCCTCCAGCCTTCTAAATTTAATTGAATTTGTTTGTCATGCTCCTTTGCTCCAATTAGTGTGGACATATGTATATGGAATCCAGAACAGCGGAGTCAAGTCCACTCCTTCTCTTAGCTCAGTGTCTGTCAGCAGCTGTGTGAACAGCTCTTAAGAGAGAAATCTCATTTAGGACCATTCTGCATCGTTCAGGAGCACACTTAGTGGTGAGATAAGATCCTTGGTGACTATGGACCTAGTTCTCTAGTTAGTGTTACTACTACTAAATAGGTGTGTAATGTAGAATAAACCTTACATTAGGTTTATCAAAGCTTTTACACAGGCGCAAATCAATCAGGTCAAGTTGTATTAACATAGAATTTTAAGTGGATGCACCAGACAATTTAAGTTTACATTACCACTCAAAATCAACAGATTTCTGTTTCTTTCACATTTCTCAGTTTAAAGAGTCAGAGTTCATTCAGTATGAAGAACCTACAGCTGTAGAAACACACCAGAGACTGCTCCCAATAACTTACACGAAAAATTAAAGCTAAAATGTGCAACAACAACTACAGCAAATGCTGATGCTGTGTTAGAACCATACATCCACTGTCAAAACCCATGACTCCTTCATAAGATCTTGTAAGCTTCTTCCATCTGCTTCACATTGAGTTTTTGAGGAATAGTTCTGTTAGATGAGTGCTTCATTGGTTCAGGAGAGCCCAGCTGAGCCATTTCGTGGTAGTGAGAATGTTGCGACGATATCATTACTCTTGTTGACCTCATATCTCCTACTTCCTACCAAGAGCCACAGGCTGTGGGTTCAGTGGCTCAGTTTAGTTCAGTGGCTGTGGTCAGCTGCATGACAGAGTGTGTGAGAATAGGTGATGGAAGTATAAGGTATAAAGCACTTTGAGCACTGATAAGGTAGAGAAGACAACTGCAGACCATTTAGATCATTTACTTTATTGTAGTAAAAGTATCAACAGTGACTCATATTAAATGTACTGTTTTAAAATGTATTAGTTAATATCCAGAAAGTCATTGTTGTTGCAGGTCAAGGTGAAACTATAGTAGTTTCATTTGGTTTATATACAGTAGATGTACCACACTTATAACAGTGTTTTCTGTGAGGTCTGTGTTTCAGTCACTGCTTCTTGTGTGTCAACTACTTTACCTCACATAATCCTTTATTAGTTGATCCCCCTCCCACTACAATGCCTAGGAAACCAGGCATTCATTTATTCTGCACAAATATTTGATAAGTAGCTGAGTAAAATTTTATTCAGCATTCTGAAATTCACAGATGACTTACGAGCATCTGAGACAATCATTCCCCAACCTGCTGCTTTCATACACCTGACTGAAGTACACTAGTCCTCCTTCTCACAGCATGGCTCCATTAAATGAAGTGAGGGGCTTCAATACCACTTCCTGCAACCTTTTCTGTAGTAGGGGGAACTCTAACGTTTGAGCTGAGTGAGGTAGTTGAAGCATGTACAGTCTGAACCTTCTCCCTGCAGCCCTTGCTAGGACATTTCAGGATAATTGTAATAGGATTGCGTTGCTATCTATAGAAAGGATAGAGAGAGGTTAGAGGTGGTTACTCATTCTTTCGTCCCACAACAGGAAGAATCAAGCAATAGACGTACAACCCTAAGAAAAACTTTATACTAGCCAAAATATCTGTGTAATAATAAATGTCAAAACAGACTGATAATGATTGTCAATGATTGACAGGGATCCCTGACAGATGTTGCTTCTAAATGAACAGATACTGGTGCCTCATGCTGCGAGTGTGCTGGTATATCATTAGTCATGGTCATTATGAAAACCAGAGTCTGTCAGAGATATTGAAACGGTGAAAACAAACAGATCTGGCACGTTGATGGTACGTGACTGTAAATATATGAGGCCTCAGTGACTTCCTGTTAGATAATGTCCAGATGAATTCTTACAGATCTTTACAGGTGTGATCTGAACTAGAGTAACAATTAGTAAGATAATACATCTTGGTTCCATACATGAAAACGTTGGTTGTCAGAATGTTAAAATGACCTACATGATGTGAATGGAGTATCACCCCCAAGCTAAGACAAGTTCGCACTGGGAGATAATGATCCCAGGTGTGTATGTAATGAACAGCAGCTGTATGGCCTGTTTCATATTTAGTCTAAAATCTCAGTCTGCAAAGTTATTAAAATAAATAGTTGAGTAATAATATTATATAATACCATCAGTACATTTTGGGAATCTAGGAACTATCTGTATCTCACATTGTGTTATCATGCGTGTGTGCTTGTAACAAAGTCATATAATTGATGTGATATCATTGGCCTGTCTCTTGGTGGATCCAAATGAGCTACTTAGCAGTTCTTCTGACACAAACTTCAGTTTGTAATTAAGAAGCTTGTTTTACTCAACTACACTGATGTAAGTAAAAAAAAATAAAAATAATTTGAAATATTTTTTTATTCTACATTATTTTAGATAATATCTAGACATCAGTTAACATACTTAAACATCAAGTATTGGGAATATCAAGACATTTCCAGTACTGGATGTCTAAATAGACAGTTAGACTAACTTTATTAAAAATGTTTGTAGAAGCCCGTAAAGAAATGATCATGTCACCACTTTTATCACTTTTATTAGAAGGGCCGCAACTTAACTGATGATAAGTCATGTACCATTACCACAAGTGTTACCAGAAAAGGTTTAGATTGCATCATTAAACTTTGTTTCAGTGCTATCACAGCTGCCCCGGTGACTCAAGAGAGAGTTCCTGTGAAATCATGTGATGGAAGGATTGTCGCTGCCGTTTCCGGTGAGAGAGCGTCTGCCCTATCACAGTCAAGTCAAAGGACACTGAGCATTAGAGCATTACACAGTGTACAGTACTTCTGCTACTTAATAATCCTCATTCAGACAGAGTCACTTTATTCTTTATTTCAGACAAACTCGGTTTTTGACAAAACCGCAACGGTAAGCAAGAAGAAGAGAAGGATGACAGATAGAAAGCCAAAGAGAGACTGGACAAAGGGAAGTAGAGGACAGGTGTATCAAAGTGTGTCCACCCTGCAGCGTCTTAATGGCTTAATGGCTGCCAAATGCTGTGACCTTGGCACCCAGGGCAGATTTAAAGCAGTACCAGGAACACACAAGCTGCTTTAGAAGCTGTACTGTGAAGGAAGAATTAATGGAGTATGAATGGCTTCACATTTAAAATTCAGCTGATCAATAACACTCTGAGTCTGTATCACTGTGAGTCACTAACAAACAAACAAGCTTGACTCTGAAAAACATTTAGTCACAGCAAAACAGACATAAAAGCTGAAGAAAGTCAGTGTATTCATAGTGAGTATTCATGTGCCTTCTGCTCTGTGTTGTGTGATTGTGAACCAAATGGGTTCTGCTGACTTCTGTATGACTTTGACAGTCCTGTGACGTCTCAGAATTGGACAGATATTTTAATAATAAAAATAATGAATACTTTATTGATCCCATTTAGATTCGAACCCCTGACCATTGGGTCATTGGTCTGCTCTGCCCACTGAGCTACCATGCCGCCCACAGCTTTATAAATGATATGAATTTATAAAGAAGACAAGAATTAAGAACACACAGAACACAATCTGACTTCATGATCTGGTTCTGTTAACTCTAAGTCTTCTGTTCTTTTTCTGTTCTCTAAACAAGCACACTTTCACATTTACTCTTATATACATTCATATATGCGTCATGCATGTATAGTAACTCAGTCTATTTCTCTTTATTGATCTGTATAAAGATGAATACAACAAAGGTATGTAGGGAGGGGGTCATAATGAATAAACTTTAAGCTACAAAAGCTGCACCTAACTAACAAAAACACAACCAAATGGTTTACTGGTTGGTTCTCTCCATCAGGTTGAAAGGTCAGAACCTATCATCAGCATCATTGCACTGTTAAACACCTACAACTGATCTCTTAGATAACTGCATTTCCGTGGTGTATGACATACACTGATGTCAGACAGAAGGCGAAATACAAACTGACCGAGAGAGAAAATGCTAAATGAAATCACAGACTGCACGAAGTCAGTGAGCAGAGAAACCCAAGCCTTGATCAATGTGTGGAGGTATTTTTGGAACAATGGGCACTCTGTTGGACAGCTGCTGTTCCTGCAGAGGTCAACACAGTTTATTTATAACACTGCTGTTTTCACCAGACTTGTAGTTTTTATCTGCTCTTACACTGAGGTCATTCTGATATAATCTCATTCATCTACTCATTGGTCCAGATGTTACATGGTCACGGCACTGTGATGTTAGCTGCAGCATATTGTTAATGGTGATGGGAACAGAAAGGTAATTGTGGACATTCAGTACAATGTACATTACTTTGTAGCACTCAACAGCATTAATATGTCCCCAAATCAAATCTGCTCACTGTTCATCCTGCTGTGCACCAACAGCAGATGTTGTTTGTTTAGTTAGGGGTTTTTTGTATTTAGTTTTCTAGGGCAACATGTGGACATAGCCAGTTATGTTTTACCATCACGATGAGAGCTCCATTCACTGTAACTTATTCACACTCATTAGTTACAATATTTCATCTCACACTCGTCAGTGTTTACTTTAACTGAGCTTCTCAATCAGCAAAATGTGCTGATACCCAGCACAATGAGAGGGGTGGGTTTGTCCAGCGCAAACAAAAATATGTTTGTGTGGAGATTTTAATCCCAATCAGTTTGTTTTAGGTTTCATGGAGGGAGCATCATAATTTTATTCTGCTTTGGACCCAGACATCTTGCTATAAGAAGGGGAAATACACATTCTCAAATTGTCAAGGTATTCTACAGGATAATGTCAAACAGCAAATTAAATCAACTACAAAATGACTTCAAAGACACACATTTTGTCTTGTGGTGAATCCACATTATGGAGTGACCAATTCAACAGTCAACAACATGAAAGATCAGGATTGTTTGAGTTTTATCAGCTTAGAAATACTGTGTTTGTTGACATTTGTGACTTTGTTAGAGATTAGATCACATTTCATTTATGTAGAAAACATTGTCTTTTCTTGCCCCTGTACCCTGATACTGAACATATCAATGAAATGCTCCCAGGGATTACATTCCTTTCCCATCAGAATATCTGATCTAGCAGTACAACATCCAGTCTGTCTGACCACAGTGTTATTAGACATCTATGTGACTCTGGAGTCCCGTATGGATAGGAACATCTGTTTATGAACATAATTTTTATGAGTAAGTGTTGGTTTGTCTGGGTAGTCCGCAAACAAAATGGAATTCTGAAAATGTGGTCTATTCCATTTGCAGTTACATATCAAGTCTGACTGGCTGCAGTGAGTCCAGTATGTTAGAGTCAGAAAAGCTACAGAGTATGTAGCTGTTACTTTTATCTGGGACGTTCTTTCTTTTTCAAACACACTTTATGATTATTTTCATTGTTGGCATTGTATTGCACACTGTACCAGACTGCAGTGCATTTGATATTAGTGGTGTCATAGCTACAGGGATCGATGGAGACTACATGAAGAAATGTTGAGACCTGAGTCAGTTTTAAACAAGACAAACTGTGTATCATTAGGATCTGAATGCCACTGTGGCATTGGTTTCTGCACTCTGACACGCACACAAAGATAGCGACAGAGAAGGAAGAGGCACATGGGGAATAAAGACAGAAAGAAAGAGTCAGAATTACAGTAATTACTCCAAAGAGAAGCCTCTGGTTAGTCTGTGTGGAACACCAGGTTGTAATTAGTCAGACATGCTATGTTATTAGCTATCCAGGCAGGGTGATCACTACAGCGCCTACACTGAACCTCAGTGCAAGCTATTCTACCATGGACCTGCCAGTTTAAGGTCATTTGATGAATCTTCGTTAATTTTTGTGATCATGATTGATTTTAAAGACAAATTTGAATGTTTCATATGCTAACAAGCACAAATGTAACGTCAGCAAAGTTATAAATCAGTAATGAGTCAGAGCACAGTTTTATACACACTTTGAAGACAATTCCCAATTCCCCCACACTTCCTGAGGTTTCTGTGTTCTCAGAGATATATGGGGGATGGTGTCATTCGAACCTGCAATTAAGATAATTTCATTCTCAAGCCAGCAACTAAAACAAAAGGCAGCATCATACACGTTGTGATCCTACTCACTTAAAACACACAATACATCAGAAAATGCACAAAATGCTGGTTAAAAAAAGGTGTAGCAATGCACAGTACAGCTTTGACTGACTCAACTGACTCATCTCAACCAACCTCAAAAGACAGCTGTCTTAATGCTTCTTGTTTGTGGGGGCGTCACAGTAACTCAACCTGCACGTCCATCACATGCCCAGATACAGCTGCTGCATGGAACCTGCAAGACTGAAAGCTCAGAACACTACAAAGAAAACCTGGTGTGGTAAAGATGTTGTTGGATGTCCTCATACCGTAAGCAGAGACAGTGCTTAGCTTTGGTAGGACCGTCGGCATGTGTCAAAAGAAATGCTGGAGTAAGTGCAGCATGAAGGTGATGAAGCTGAAAAACCATCTGTCACCTACTGACGTATAGTAACTGACTGTGAGTAGAAGTTGCAGCAACCGTTTTCTCCCTCCTCAACTGCAGAAAACCAGATTTGCAAGATTGAGAGAAAAAACTGTATAATAGTGCTGTGTCTTGAAATCCCATTGTTTAAGAACTGTGGGATGCTGAAGCTTGATTGACAAAACGTTAAGATGGGAGCCACTGATAAAACATGCCTGTAATAAACCAGCCACTCAATAAGCAGGAAATGTCACTTAAACTGAAGATAAAGAAGCGTAGAAGACAGCCTGGCAGCTTGTCCGCTGTGGTCCGCTCACTGACCAGCCTAAAACGGACACATTTGCAAATGATGTTTGCTGTAGATAACAAACCACCACCACAGCAGCCTCTTTCCTGCTGGAGTGATACATCCTTCTCAGTGGAAGTAAAGCACCCAGTACTGGAAAGCTACAGTACATTAGTGGCTACACATCACTCTGCTGCTCCTCACTCATGGCACTGGGCCAGTCAACTACAGACCTGAGTAGCCACTTAGCTACTTACTGCTGTCTGTGAAAACATGCTGCCTGTACAATACTGAAAGAGACAATTCACCGACCAATGACTCATTGTTGACTTTTATGATGCATTTCACTCAGAATATTACAGTGAATTCTTAAACTTTGCAAGTGTGGATAATTGTTAATCCGTAAATCAACGATGAGGTGCCACTGTAAGTGCTAAATCACAATGTATGTGATACAGAAGAGGAAGAACTGCGTCTACTCTGACTCCAGGCATACATTCATAAAAAGAACATATTTGAAATATAATGAAAAAAAATATAATGAAATCTGATGCTAGATTTGCTGCCTTAGCTCATAACAACATCACTACAGTTGAATAAAGAAAGTCACACTAATCCCATAATTTACCCACATTATATAAACTACTTATGTGGAGATGGTTGTTCTAATCGTCCATTGTGCGTTCAAAAACATGCAAAATAATACTGCAAAGTCAAAGGTGAAGCAGGAAGAAGCTTTCCAAAATCTAATGGACATTTGAACAAACAGGTCCACTAATAACTTTAGATAATGTGCTTCAGCGCGTTCACTGCCTGCTGCCTCATGCAATCTACTGTAAAGCTGTGTTTTGTAGAGTCACCGGGTTCCCAGACCATAAAGGGCAATTTCAGGAGGATTTTTAGTTCAGTTTTTTTTTATTCTTATACCTCTTATTCTTAAACTTATAAGTGTTTTCTTAAATTATTTGTAGAACCACATGAGCATCATTTTTTATGTTTTAACAGTGAACCAAAATCTTTCATTGTTAAACAGCAAGTTCAAGAGTTTTCTACTTGCTAACTGTGGTTCTAGTTTGCCTCATTATATGAAATATGTCTGCTTCTAGTCACCTGCTAAACTAAAATTCTCACTGCTATACTAATATAAAACAAACTGAAAACCCACCAGATGAAATCATCCATCTGTGTGGAGTTTGGATGTTCTTCCCGTGTCTGTGTTGGTCCAGGAACTCTGGCGTCTTACCACCATCCAAAGACATGCAGTTAGGTTAATTGGTGATACTAAATTGCTCATAGGTGTGAATGAGTCTGTCTTTGTGTGTCAGCCCTGTGATAGGCTGATGACCTGTTCACGGTGTTTCCTGTCTCTCACTCACTGCTTTGATAGGCTCCAGCACAGGACAAGTGGTTGGGATAATAGATGGATCAGAGAGTAGATCATCTGCAGCTAGGACTGTGGTCTTCATCAGCAAACATCTGTTCTCACTTATGATGCATCTAACAATACACTGGGACACACAGTCACTCTGCACAACACCCGACAGTTATCCTCCATCAAACAGTATAGCCACACAGTGTGGTGCAACAGGAAGCCCCCCACGTCTCTTTTGGGTAGCATGATGGGATGGATGGCCAGGTGGATTACGATTTACCATTATATTAACATGCAAGTCTGTGAAGATTCTCAGTCATCCAGGTAAAGTTGTCTGAAGATTGAGTCATGGCAACTGGACTTCTTTCTTCCAAGTAGAGACCTTTCGTTCTGCATCCACAGAACTTTATCAATCATCAATTAACATGCAAATACTGTGTACAGTAATGTAGTCAGTTTCTAAAAGCTTTGTAACATTTCCTTCTTTTTTATGGCAGCAGTCTGTGACAGATTGATATGCTCATATTTATATATGTATATATATATACACAATATATATATACACAATATATATAATATAAAGGAGTACAACTATATCAAGATGTATCATCCCTGAGCTTAAAAACAGCTCAGCAACAACATCCTGATTTCACAAAACAACCTCAAAATCTCAGATCCTGCTGCATTGATGTATAAACCTTCAACATTATGTCTGTGCATAAAGACACACTCACACCAATCACTTCTTTCATCAAAGTTCCAATGTGAGCTAAAGGAAATAATTTTCACCTCTGGCTCAGAAAAGTGCGTCTGTCAGCTATGGACTAGTACTTCATCAGGGAGACAGTGTTCATGTGTGTTCTGGGTTTACAAGTAGATACTGCGCAGGAAGACACACAAATCAAAGGTAAAGTCTGTCACTAAGAGATTTTATGTGTTTACTAGATACAAGATGAGAAAACTATATGTACACACGTCAGTAAATATGTATGTAAAGTGGCTTATCGTCCTTCTTTATTTGGTGGATTGTGTTTCAGTTGCAGATACTCCCCCACTACCCACTCCGTCCAGTTTCCTCTGTCCAGCTTCCTGTGTTGGGCAGGTCAGACGGTGGACAGGACAGACTATCCAACCTGCCAACAGTTAGTCTATTTGCAGCAGCAGGTCTACTAAAAGCCTCAAAGGAGATTAAGCCATACTTCTAAGTCATACTGTGTGTGTGTTCTCTATAATAGGTGGAATAGGTGACCATGCATCCAGATGTGTTGTCAACACAAATGTTATATTCCAACAAACTGTGTGAGTGTCAGACAAATGAATGAACGTGTGTGTTTTCTCTTGTTACTCTCTATAATGCTGTTTCCACTAACCGTGAAACGACTGAAAAGTGGAAGCATTAAATACATCTGATGAAAAGGATGTTTCCCTTACTACAAAGGAGACATGTCAAAAAATATCACTGCAGCCAAAAATAAGAAGATTACACAGATTATGTAAAGTGTATCAAACTAATCTCTATTATTGGAACATTTAATACTCATCCAATAAAACTCAAAACTCTTATGGATAGTTGTCCATCTGGACTCTTAACTACTGTGTGTGTGTGTGTGTGTGTGTGTGTGGTTCCTCTGAACAAATGCAGCACCGTGTTTTCCAAATGGTCAGGTAATGCTTCTGCTGTAATCAGCAGCAGCAGCACTGAGCCGTACATGTCACCAGGAAGATGCAACCTTATTGGCTAAGAGCTGAGCTGCATCACTGCTGCTACAGAGAGACACACACGTCTGGTGTCAGTGCACAGAGGCCTAAGCAGCTTCCCTCCTGCTGACACTATGGTTCCAGCTCCGTCACATGGGCCTCTGAGGGCCAGCGCGGCTGTATTTATAGACTGATGAACTGTAAACTACACTTCTATCATAAAAAGTACACACAGTGCATTAATTGAATGTAGAAGTGTCATTGGCCAAGACACTGAACCCCAAGTTGGCCCAAGTGTCAGGTCAGCTGCATAGCAGCTCTGCCATCGGTGTGTGAGTGTGAATAAGAAGCAGCCTAAAGCACAGTACCAGTATACAGTATGTAGAAAAGTGCTGTATAAGTCTAGAACATTTACCATTCACATATAGCTATTGGTAGCTGATCTTTGCATCCATAAACACAAAGACTAACACAAACATATCAGACTAAGGGAGCTGACAGCAAGGTTCACAGCGGTCCAGAACAAAACAAACAGCTGAAGTGTCTCTGGAGCCAGCGTTGCTCCTTATACACTCAGACACCATCTACACAGTCAAAATCAAACGTTAGAATACAACATCTCTAAGGTCAAGAGAAGCAGTAAAAAGTGTTTGCATTAAGTTTACATGATCTAACACAGCGTTCAGCATTACTTTACCTTTCAGGTCATGGGTCTGGCCACAGCATTAAATAATTCTAGACCCACCCCTGGTTGCCATGGTTACTACACTGAGCACACTGACTGTCAAACAATTACTACTAAATCAACTGCTGTGTAATCATAACAGTAATATGCAGATGACACTGATCAGACAGTACATACACAATCACTCAAGTCACATTCATTCACATTGTGCTGTTTAGCTCCTCTGATGACAGGTACTTGATAATTGTGTGCTGGCAGAGCAGTACATTACCACACAGTGCACTGAAATGACCTGTCAATCATATCTGCACACAACGAATGGAAGTCAATTTGAACCAATGGCGTGCTTTGCAAAACAGTCACAATGTGATCAAAAAACCAGCAATGAAAGGTAAAATGTACAGAGTGGTCATTCTAACGTGATGACCCAGGTGCTCTGTATAACTCCGCCCATACTCTGCTGCCAACATTACACACCTCGTCTGTGTCGCTCTGATTTCCAACTCCCATGCTGGACATGTTTCTTTTACTCTGCCGCTACAGTCCAGATGTGAATTCTACAGACAGTCAGGGTCTTTGTGAACCGAGATGATTAAACCCACAGTTCCCCTCATGCTGCTGACAGCGCTGGACTGTTCTCCAGTCAGTCAGCTGGAAACAGGGAATCAATTAACAATATCAGCCGCTTCTTTCTTTTCCTCCTTAACCATTTGCTCTCCTCTCTCCTCTCCTCTCCTCTCCTCTCCTCTCCTCTCCTCTCCTCTCCTCTCCTCTCCTCTCCTCTCCTCTCCTCTCCTCTCCACTCCACTTCTCAAATGTATTGCAGTAGACACAGTGATACTTGTAGTATTGCTTCCAGTAATATAGAGATAGTAAAGTATATTTAGATTAGTAATGGACTACTGCTCTGCTTGCATTGTGTTTTAGAAGCTGTCTCTGCGCTGTCTGTCCGCTCTGCTGCAGACAATAAAACAAGCACCGTAAGCTCTCTGTGGTAAACAAACTGTCAAATGACTCTTTTTTTTTAAAGCTTGCAGGGCTGCACAAACCTTTTGACAGACAAACTGCAGGGTGAAGTACACACTGCAGACACACACACAGAGCTTATCTCACTGAAAAACCAACATTTCTACTGAAAAAACAGATACAAAAATCATCAGCCACATGGACAAATGGACAAAGTCTTTATCCTCATCACAAATCCTTCGTTTTGACAAAAGATGGACACACTGCATGTCCAAATTCACATAAACTCTGAAAGTTGTTCACGCTGTGCTCTGTGGATAATGCAGAGACACTGTTTGTGGTGCAAATGTATTTTTCACTGCTCTGACTAACTTCGCTCTGCACTGTATTAGATTGAAGGCAGCAAGTTCAATTTGAAAGTCTGGAGAAATTCAATCCCAAACTCTCTGCATGGATAAAAAAATATAAAAAATACAACAAGACGGTCCACATTGTGTGAAGTAGGAACAGAGAAATATTATTACATCTTACAAAACAAATATTTCTTCTGGTGTCTTGCCTCAAATGTCAAATACTCAAGTAGAGTAGAAAACCCTTTAAACTGTGCATAAGTATTGCAGCTGAGCAAAAGACTGTCCTTACTGTCTGTGTATTACAGCTCAGGACACTGAACGCTCATTACCAGGAGAACTGAGTCTCAGTTTTGTGAGACTTAAGCTGCAGATAGAGGAGGAAGACATTTCTCTATTTTATATGTGCGTAGTTCTGTTTGCTGTTTGAATGCTGGAAGTGAGGCTGCAGATTTTTTAGCTTGTTCCACCACAGTGGGACCACTGAACTGCAAAATAATGAATAAATGATAAAATTGTAAAATAAATTGTAACAAATATCTGCAGCTATGGCATCAGAGTCAGTGTGTGAACAAATGTCTTGATGACTACTTCAGTACTTATGTGTTCATTGCTGTCAGTTGGAGCTGAGTTGAGAAGTCTGTCTTTGTCCACACTGTCTAATACTTTATGTTTGTACCATCAACATAAAGGAAAACGTGGTTAGAGATTTGTACTGCAGAGACGGAGCTGTCTTGGAATACTTTAAGCTTTAAAAATGCTGAATCCTACATTTACCAGAATGCAACTGAACACCAAGCTCCACACCTCTGAACCTCTAACCAGTCCCTAAACCCCAACTAAGACAAACCCACAGACAAAGTGGATCACAGGGACTTTGAATCAAGCCTGAGCTGTGTGGGGTTTACCAGGCATCCTGCTGGAGTGCTTCCTATGATGACACACGTCTACAGCAAGTGAAGCGGTTACCTTTGCAGCCACAGATGAGCTGGGTTTCTCCAGCAGATCCCAGAGCTTCTTCCTCTTGTCGGGACAGCAGCCGTGGTCCTCTTCCTCCCCTTCCTTCTCCCTCAGCGTCTCTGCCTCCCTCCTCAGCTCCTCATTCATCTGCTCCTTCTTCTGGTGGTACCGTGCCTGGCAGCACGACTCCAGGTAGATTTCGTCGATGCCCCAGTAGTCCAGCTCCTGGCCAAAGGACAGGGCACACATCTCCTCCATCATGTGCAGCTTCCCTGTTCTGTAGAAGTTGAGGATGGAGGAGAAGGCCACAGGGTGCCGGTCGAAGAAGTATTCGTTCTCAGTGAGGCTGTAGTCATCGCAGAGCTCCAGCAATGACTCGTGGGTGTTGCAGTCTCTTAGCCTTCCCAGACGGGTTCTGGGAAGCCGGTCCAGTGTTCTCCACAGGACTTCATGCGTGAGGCCTCCGACATTGAGCCTGACCCGCCGGGAGCGAGTCTTAATGCGGATGATGTCGATTGGCTCAGGGGGGAGCACTGGACCCGCGGCAGGCCGGGGGTTGACTTTGGGAGTGCTGAAATTCACTCTGTCCGTCATGTTTGCTGTGCGTGTGAGGCCTTCTTACCGTGGAGGCAGGTCAGACTGATGATGAGTGTGTGTGTGTGTGTGTGTGTGTGTGTATATGAGCGTCTGGAACCTGCGAAGCTCAGTGAGATGAGATGGTGGTCAGTCGTGGTGAGGTTTCCCAGGCCCACCAAGCTCACCTGGTTATGTTCAGACTGCTAAACTCCTGGTTTGATCCATGTCTGGAAAAACAAGACATGAGAAAGTGTGACCAGACAAAATTATACCACATAATTCTTCTCAGAGATCATGAAGCAGGGCCCACTTTAGGGCTCTGATCATCAGATTTTGCTGTAATGTTGCATATTCCCATAGCCTGGAGCTTTCACCTACAGTTCTGGACTTCTAAGCCTTGTCCAGCAGGCAGCTCTACCTGTAGAGGCCTGGCAGCTCATTTTTGCCCTGGGAACCCACGTTCAGTGTTAATCTGGCCATGCCCAGAGACAGAGCTGTGAGGTGTGTGTGCGTGTGTGTGTGGGACAAACCGACTAATCTACTAAAAGATCATTATACAGAATTCACAGCCAGACAGTTGTGGTTCAGTGAGGAGTGGACACACAACTGTGTTTTACACCACATCCAAAAAGCAAATCTACCTCTATGTGTTTTGACAGCATCGTATTCTACAGTCTCTGGTTTCCAAATTTATATAAGTTTGTCCCATTACTTTTGGGCCCTGTTAAAACCCGGAGACCGGAAATGTGGCATTTAATTAGGAAGAGTCCTGCAGTGAAATGATGAAACTGTGTATAGAGATTTTCTTTTTTTCTTCTTAGAAACATTTCCCCTGTTCGTCTATAAAGGCTTATGTTACCGTTAGAAGTCCTCTGACTGCACAACCTTTATCTGATTGTGTAATGGAGTTCCACAAATCCCAGTAGTGGCATTAGGCTTCGTTCCCCTGGCTCAAGTCAGCCTTAGTTAATTATAGACTGTCTATCTTCTCCTGGGACAGGACACACGGCTACGTCAGGAACCAAGCTGCTTCACCACCAAAAATCGCTCTGATCCAGCTCCCCCCAAAATGAATTACTTTACTATACTCTTTTCATTTGATCAATACACTGACTGCTGGCTCTCAATCCTGGCTTCGTTAAACCAGGATTCACTTAGCAGTGTTTAATGGTTTCATTGTGTGTGTCCTGTTCCCTGCACTTTATCATTCAGACCAGAGGAAGTCTCACTTCTTTACAAAGAACCCAGACTCAGAAAGTACAAGGTCAATAAAAAGTGGATGGAAAGTATTGAGACCATTAAGAATCACGTTCAGGTGAGTTCTCCTTGATTTCAGATGTCAGTACGTACATGAAGTCAAACTGTCTCCGTGCAGCCTACCTTCCGTGGAACTCTTGTCCTTCCAGGAGGTCCCACCATAGCACTCACTTAGTTACCCCAGCCGCTTCGCCTGCCGCCCGGCCGCAGAATCGTGAAGCCTCCCGGGAGCACCCAAACCGCCGGAGAGCGTCATTGTGCCGAGCGCACGAGTGGAGCCGTCCCGGTAAGTGAGACGGAGGCTCGGAGCGCCATGAGGAAACACGCACGGCAGAAACAGTGAGGGAAGCCTGAACCGGACGACTCGGAGAGCTACCGGCCCAGAGGAAGAGAGGGAGCGAGAGAGTGAGGGAGGGAGAGAGAGAGAGAGGAAGAGAGAGAGAGAGAGGGAGGGAGAGAGAGAGAGAGGGAGGGAGAGAGAGACAGAGGTAATTGGATTAAGGCGTTCAGCACCAAGGACAGCTCCTGATCAACAGCTTGTTTCCAGCTGAACTAGTTTCTCGTGGCCATGTTCTCTTCTTGTCTTTCTTCATTTCATCAGTTTGCTTCAGGGGTTTTGGGTCTCGTCACAACAATATGACGGGGTTGGGGCCTCGGGGGCCAAGTCACTGGAGTCCGAGCTTCAAGTTTTCACTTGATACGTGACATAACATTCATTGGACAGAACTGATCACTGTCCACTGACAGTTCTGTGAAGAGCATTAAGACTCCATATGAACCGGATGTCATCAGTACATCACTCTCAGCCTTGAGCTCAGGCTCCAGAAGTTATGACTATAATGACTTATTGATCGCTCATTGAATATCAACACAGGTTGTAGTTATGGAATTCGTCAGCAGGAGGCTCTTCTTCTTTCACTCTGCTGCACTAGCTCTAAAATCTCGTGTCACTGTTGAAATGATATAGACAGAGCATAGAGAGCGCAAACAGCACATAATCAATATTCATAATGAGATCTGAAAGGATTTTGTTGTGAAAATATCTCAGAATAGTTTGTTCACATCTGTGTATTTTCAAGCTCTCTGTTTCACAATAAGAAAGAAAGTATACAGTGGTGGCCTGGAAGTTTAAAATCCTTGATAATGGTCTGTATGTTTGAATAAATACAGTCTAAAACATGATCTGATTTTCAAGCATGTCCTAAAACTACATACAGGGAAACCAGTTATACATTACAAAAAACATTACACTTATTTCTTTATTTATTGTGGAAAATGATCCAATCTTAAACATTTGTGTGTGGCAGTATGTCAACTCAGATTTGAGTCCATTCATCCTACAGAACAGCTTCAACTCTGACATGGTGGTTGGTTTTCTTGCAACTGTCTGCTTCAGGTCCTTCCACAGCATGACTATGACTCTTCATCATTGTTGCTGTCTGTTCAGATTCCTTCGTTTGTTCCTGCATTTGATTACGTTCACTTTTTTCTACAACTCTGGTTTGTAGCTCTATCAGTGACTGCAAGTTGTTCTGGTCCAGAGACAGCTAAGCAGGCTCAAATCATGATACTTCCACCACCATGTCTCACAGAAGGCATAAGGTTCTTATGGTGTGTTTGGTCATCACTGGAATTAGATGTAGACCCTGGTTCCACAAATGCTCCTGGTCCCTGAGAAAAGTTCCTGCAGTAGAAATGGGCCTCTAAGCAGTCACAGTGCTGGCTGAATGTTAGCAGGCTGTGCATCCAGGACCAGGTGATTATGGTGTATCTGAGATGATGTGGAGCCTGCTCTGATTCCTCCTGCTACATGATGATGACACATTTAAATAAGACACAAAGTGGGTTTTACTGCAGCCCCACACTCCTGCCCTGCCTGCCCTGTGTGTTTCACTCAGCCTTCATTCACACTAAGTGGATGAATTCTCACAGTGCCAAGCAGAGAACAGTCACTGGCTACGTCCTTACTAGTGTAGTTCATAATGTAACTGAGCTCTGACAGTATTTCTGCCAACAGGTCTCAGTCTACATGACTGAGAATCAGATTTTAGATGTAGGAAGAGGAGAAAGAGGATATAAGTAACACAACGTACATACTGCACCTTCAAATGAACTGTCGGTCTCATTTGGAAACCTAACAAGCTCCAGTGCCTCCAACCAATCCATCCAGCTTTCAGCACTAATCAGTATCTGGATAACAGAAAGAAACCCAGACCTCGTATTGCCTCATCAAATTCTCCAGCTCCTCCCAGAGGATGGTAACGTGCCCGCGGGTCAGATTCAGCATGGAGTTTCTGTCCTGTTCCGTGTCTCAGTCCGACATGTCCAGAATACCTCCACAGTGACGTAGTGAGGGAGCGTAGAGATCAGATGGTCAAAGACTTAGTAGAATGGGCTCAAATGCTTGAACAACATTTTGAAACTCTTATTCTCTGCAGCTGATTTGACAAACATCAGCTTACATGTAAGAACAAAAAGTTGCAGAGAAGAATTTCAATAACTCTAAATGAGAAAACGGAGACTCTGGGCTCAGAGCTAATGATCTGTGTATCTGTAGTAGCATAAGAAAATCTTTCCCCCTCTTGATTTATTTAATGTTCTGTATATATGTCACACTACACGGTCTCTGATGTTCAACTTAAATTGAACATAAAACAAAGATAAGCCGAGTAGACAAAAACAGAAGATTTTAATGACCATTTTATTTACTGATGCAAATATCAAAGAGCAACTGGACCTGTGTGGAAAAGTACTTTCCCCCATTATTACTCCACTGCCATGCAGATTAATTAATAACTGTGTTAGCTGCACTTTGCAAAGCCAGACCTGTTACTGTAAGCTGTACTCATCCTATACATCAAATAAAGATCACTTCCTATTATTACTTATACAACTTTTTCAGCCATGTGAAGTTGGAGGAAAGCAAGAAGCAGACTGGAAACACCAGTGTGCAGGAGTGACCAGGCTTCTAAAGTTCCCTAATAAGCACAATAAAAGCAACTCACGCAGGGAGTCAAGAGAGAACATCACAATTTAGAAATAGTGTTGATTGATCAACACAACACTGAGTCAATTCAATTCAAATACATGTAAATGAATTGAAGATCTTCAAGTTTTGGGGAAATTTTGACGAACTGGTGAAACGACGGACAGGGTTCCCGAGCCTGATGATCATAAACCATTGGTCGAACGCAGATAGGTACAATGTGGAAGGAAGTAACGAAACCCACTGCACTGCAGCTATGTGGTGATTTTATCTTCATGCAAACATCTGGAACAACAGTTCTGACACACACGGTACTGAACAGAATCTACAGAGCGGAGACCAGTCGAGACTTCAGCATCCTGAAAACAGGATGAAGCTCTGATTTATTGGTTTACAAAGTACACAAAATTCCTTTTATTTTCATATATCATTTATAGAATGCCTTCTATTATTTGTGCATCATAATGCAGCTTTAACATTAAGACTCAACATCAACATGTGTACATGCATAATTAAATTAACCAAAAAAAAAAAAACCCACATTGGTATTAGAACATATAAAATTGCATAACTCATCCTACCGGCATTGAATTAAAAAAAAAAGTACTAAGAAGAGGTTAGACAAGCAGTAAACAGAGAACAGGAAGATGCTTTAATTACTCCTACCCACGTTTCCAAATCAAATTCACACTGTTTTACTATTCAGATGAAAAAGCAAAGACATGCTTTGTTTTCTGAACACTGTGTGTGTGTGCGTGTGTCAGCACACACTGTCACGTGGAGTGCATACATAAAGTACTGGAAGGGGGAGAAGGAGGTGGGAGGGGTCTGGTCATTTACTGTACATTAGAACAATATTGTGGTCCCAAACACTGAAACAATTACACCACCCTGAGCCAAAATATAACAACAGCTCCAATTCAGAAGTACATTAACAAAATGCATAGAAAAGTCTGCATCCAAATCCTGGGATTTGAATGGTTGGTTAACAAATAAAGAGTCAGCAGGGAGAGGACACGAGGGGAAATAAACACAACCTAAGTATGTACACCTAAACAATAGTAGAGCACTATTATTACATCATTGTGTTGCTTGTTTTTCCTTCTGCTTCAAGCTCAAGTTTGTTTGTGTGTTTGTGCTGAGGTAACACTTCTCCAGAGGAACATACTTCGCTCTTCACTTGTGTTCCAGTCGCAGCAGCTGCTCTTTGCCGTTAATGGTCAGCGACCGCAGCTGCCCGTCCTCCTCTACCTCCACCCGCTCCTGGCCGTTCTCCACAATTCTGGAGGAGAAGAGAAACCACGGGGAAGAGTTAGAGATTTCTCGGCCGAGACCAGACCAAAGACCCACAGCATGTTTCATCCATCTGTTAAAACGTGTTTTCGTGTGTCACACAGAGTCTCCGGTGAGCAAACATTCCGTTGCTCTGTGTGTTTGTCATGTGTGGTCCACAGAGGGAACGCTGTCAATGCTGGGGAACAGCTGGAGAACAGTTTTTCCCTCTCTTCTCTCTAGTCTAACAAACACAGCATCAATGTGAGTTCCACTATCAGAATCAGAAATACTTTATTAACCCCTGAGGAAATTATGATTCACACCTCAGCTGCCTGTTAAGCAGCTGGCATCAATCAAAGATTAAAAAAAAAAAAGTTCCACACATTGAATCGATGACCTAGCAAAGTGTTACAGAAATATCTGACTTGGTTAAATACTGCTACTACTTCATTAAGTAAAAAAAAAAGCTTCTGCCAGAATCAGTGATCTAATCTCTGATTGTGACAGTTTGTCCAGCTGAGGACATTCCTCTGGATGAGTGTCGACCTACTGCTCTCACTTTTAATCTGTAAAAACTGCTGAATTATCTGGTTGTGATTGGCTGTTTTATTGATCATTTGTTCCACCGTGTACAGCAATAGTCTCACCAGATGGCACAACTTTAATTACTGGTATGTACTTAAGAAAAGCGTTGTCGAATGAAGTCACCCACACTGTGCAGGCACAGGACACTAATCCCAGACAGACAGACAGGCTTTATTTTACTGCTGTTTTTCTATTTGCTACGGAGCACAGCTGTTAATTACTCATTACTCGCCTTTAAATCATTCTCTTTTTGTTTGTAACAGTATTGGAAGTGTTCAATACAAAGTCAATATATTAATTGCTATTAACAGCCATGTTAATTAACATGGTCACACAGCCAAATTAAAGCAGGGGTTGTCAAACCTGGTCCTGAAGGCCCACTGCCCTGCTTGTTCTTCAATTCTCTTTGTCACTCTACCTGCTGATCACCTGGATCAGGTGTGTTCAGTCAATAAGAAGCTAGAACATATCTTCCAGCTTCTGATCAGCAGTGGGTAACAGCCCCACATCCAACCCGACCTGCAGCTGCTACATGTGATATATCACTATATACCTTTTAGTAGTTATCTTCCTGCCGTTGACGATCTTGGTAGAGGTGGAAACAGAGCGGAAGTTGCCCATGCCTCCACCACCTCCTCCCCCAAATGAAGTGGAAGAGAAAGAAGTGAAGCCTCCACCTCCCAGGCTGCCCATGGTTGTCATGTGACCCATAGGACTCATGGTGCTCATGGAGCCGAAAGAACCAAAGCCTAAGATAAACCGGACAGAGAGTCTCATTTAGATTTCATTGATATTTTCAGGCTTTTGTTTGCAGTGGATCATGTGTGTCATTTTCCTTTATCAGTGATACTTTTCTTACCTGGGTCGAAAGGTGAGAAACCTGCACCAAAGGGAGGAAAACCAACAAAGCCTCCGAAGAATTGGCCACCAGCTCTGCTGCGACTCGCCCGACTTTGGTGCCGCCTGCCGCTGCCGAAAAAAGGATCATCACTAAAAGGATCAGCACCTGTGATGAGAAGACAGAAAGAGATTATCCTTCAGGCTGAAACACATTCAGTGCTGCACCAGCTTCTTTCCACCGAGACAATATAACTTACCAAAAAAGTCTGCGAATGGGTCTCTGCCACCAAAGAACTCCCTAAAGACATCTTCTGGGTTGCGGAATGTGAATGGTTCGTGGAAATGGTCTCCGTTGTGGAAATGGCCCCCTGATGCAACATATGAATAAAAAGTTATGTGAACAGCAGAATCCGGGAAACAAAAAAAACACAATAGGTAGTTGTAGTTTGGTTTGTGTTCATTGCATTTATTCATTCACCAGAACCATTGTATTAACCTCGGTAAACTCGCCAGTGTTATGTGTTTATCGAGGTGGAAAATATCTAAATGCAGAAGCAGATTCTTAGTATGAAATATAATGAACAAATAACCAGCATGTTCCACCACTGCTCACAAGTCCCATTTATTGTTCCATAGCAAGACTAAGGTAACAGATATTTTACTGTACGCACTCAGTATACTTAAGGCACCACATGTGAAGAGAACAAATGTTGATGAGTAAATTCTCAATCAATCAACGTTTTGAAGTAATACTCTCCTTAAATCTGAATTAAACTTAACAACACCTGTCTGATATACATGTTCTAATAAGCTCTAATAAAAGAGTACTCACCTCTTCCTCCATTGCTCCCTGTCAGTCCATCTTTGCCATAACGATCATATATGCTTCTCTTGCTGGCTGGAAGAGAAAAGTGGAAAATACAAGTAGAACACCAGCGCTCAGAATAGCACTAATAATCCATGAAGACAATGATCACAAAAGAGGAAAGAATGAGAGCGGGTTTCATCTGAGCCCGTCTGCTCAGGCCGTGTTGTGGTTATTACCACTGCTGTCACACGTTCACACTGGTACAGACTGCCATGATACCAACCATCTGACAGGACTTCGTAAGCCTCTGACAGCTCCTTGAACTTCTGCTCAGCCTCCTCCTTGTTCTCTGGGTTTTTATCGGGATGCCACCTAAGGGCCAGCTTTCTGTACCTGACGAGGACAGAAGACAGTGGCTGTTTAATAAAGCTTGACTGAAAAAACTTTTATCTAGCTGTCAAGATTCTGTAAACGTCTGACAGAGTGAATTAACAACAATGTTCCATTAACTGTAGTATTTTGTCATGCCGCACATCGTAATTCAACGATTGCCTGAATTTCTGGCTCATAGCTTTCAGCAGGATGTGCTAACAATGAGCTTAGCAGCCTAATGTTTCTTGGAAAGACTCGTAACAGTTTAAATTTCATGAACATTGCTGTTCTTTCTCCTAGCTCTTTTTGTTGTTAATGAGCGTCCATCGGACCAGCGTACCGGTACTGTTAGCTATCTGGTTGGCACAGACTGTGGACAACATCAACGTGCTTGCATCACTAGGTACATCTGCTAAGCTGTTTCAGAGCATCAGAAATGATTTATTATTTATTTCAACCTTCATCAACTCACGATTTCTTTATGTCATCTGCAGATGCATCTCTCCGTACTCCTAAAACCTGGTAGTAGTCCACCATGATGAGTGGATGAAGGGAGAAGATTCAGAGAGCCCGATGAACCTGGGAGACACAGAGAGCTGACTAGTGTTGCACACCTAACAGCTTTAAATGATGTTGGTGAGCCAACAGCAGTGGTGTGACTGCCAAAACCAGGAGTCACACAGATTACACATTGAACTGTGTCGAACCAGAGCATCAACACTTTTACATCATACATTAGTGACATAATTATATTCAACAGAAATAAGCCAGGAATACATGTTGACAAATAACAGTGAGTCTAAACTGTAATTTTTGATTTAAACATGCTTTTTTTAACTAATCATCATTAGGGTTACTGAATATATATCACATATTTACCACTGTGAGACACATTAAATAGTTACTGGTTAATCCTTTAATACCAACTTCAAACATAAAGTAGTCTAGAATGTAGTGTTAACATTGCACATGATAAAGGGGGGAAAGTAGAGGGAGAAACACATTTTTAGCTACAGGCTGTGTACATCTATGAGCTGCAAGCTTGGGTCTAAAGACTGATGTTCTCTTCCCTGGTTGTTTCAGTTTAATGTGAGAAACAGAAAAACACATGACTGTGTGTGGACAAAAAGATCTTTGTAGGAAGTGGTATATAATGGAGCCTCTGGTTCACTGAATCAGCCTGAACTGGTTCAAAGCAGCACCAAGAATTCTTTGTTAGTGGGTGCTACAGCTTTAGATATGTATTTGAAACAACAACGAGAGAAACAAAAAGCACATTATAATCAGAGCAAATGTCATGATACCTACTGTGGGCTCAAGTGAAGGAGCAAAGCATCCTATAACGTGAATGTTGGGCTTCCTCACACATTTAAAACTGTACTGACAACTCAACATCTATCTCAATATAATAGGTATTGAAATGCTAAAACAATAAGTACTGTGAATTATTCTATTATATGTGTTTTCATCTCTGTCTTCTACTGTTTCTCAGAGCTTCAGGTTAGCTGGGTATGAAACTTCAGTATTAATACTGTGTCTGTATCCTGATTTATCACCTAACTATATACAGGTCAAACATGGCGCTTTTTACGAAACAACACACTGAAACGTATGTCAGCTGAATGGGTTTCAGGCCGACTTTCTGAAGCTGACCTCCTTACAGCCTGTTTCAACTAGCTTGTTTATCCCTGCTGCTGCTACCTGCTTCACGCTAATAAACACAAAGAGCAAGGAGCAAAGGGGTTAACGGGGATTAATTAAAGCACAGATGTACAAAACAGTGTGATCCACAACTCACAGTGAAATATATAACATCACTGAAATGGTTTTGTTGCGGCAGCTGCTGGTGTTGTTAGCTGCTCACTTTAGCGAACCAATTCTAAACTGGTTGCAGCGTTAGCCTAGCCGTAAACATCATTCGCCACATTAGCTGTGCTGTCAAACACTCTTACCCAATTCAAGTCCGGCTGTCCGTGCTCTCAGCAGATATGTGGGCCACAGACACAGCCTCTTACTTAGGTTCTGACAAAAGCTAAACTGGTTTATTCATGTTCAGCAATCTGCAGCATCTCAGATTAGCAACGCAACGCAACGCAACGCAACGCAACGTCCTGTCCTTCTTCTTCTTCTACGCTCCTTCTCGGTTGCAGCCAAACGTGGCAGGAACGGAAATAACGCTCAGCCTCGCTCTAATTCTCTCGTCCAACACTCTTACATTTTAAGACAGAGCAGGTTAAACTGAGAAAGATTAGTATGTACTTTAATAATTAATTACGACACAATCATTAATGATCATGATGATCATTAATGATTGTGTCTGTTTTAAAACACATTTTAATATAGACTCACTGGCGTGTTGAAAAAGGAATAGTCGAAGAGAAATAAAGCTTCACATTAAGTAAAACTTTGACATCTTCTGTCCTCACATGCTCCAATGGGTGGATACGGAAAAAAACTTTTACCAAAAAAAAGGGGCATCAAAGAGAGATTCTTACGGAAGAGGATTAAGGCCACCATAAAAATGTTATTTAAGTGCTGAGTTTTTTTTTCAGAATACTGACTTTAACCTCAGAATTCAGACTTACTTTGATAGAAGTTTTTACTTTCTGTGCTGTGCCAGATGAAACGCCATATAAGAAGGAGAGAGAGCAGGGAAGCATCCCTGTGATGCCTCTACAGTAGTCATTCCAGAGTCCAATTGTACAACTAGAATTTTATTACCTTGTGGAAGCAGACATGTAATCAGGACGAGAAGAACATAGCAAATAAAAGTTGAGTGAGGAAACACAGTGAGCTGCATTAAACAACTAAGAATAACTAAGTGACCAATTTGCTTCTGTTATTGTGTCTGAAGGTGCTGGAGATGGAAATGCTGTTATGGCAACTGGCTTTATTTGAGCAGCTTTGCAGTTGCCATGGAGGTCATGGTAGTCATGGTCGTCGTGATAGTGGGCACAGGGATGTTTTTGAAGACGGGCTGTGTGGCACCGGTGTAGGATACTTTGGTCTCGCCGAGTGTCCCAATGATCATCTGGCGCATTTCCCTGCTGGCATCACCGCGCACCGACAGCAATGCCTGAATGTGCTCCTCCCTGTGGAGAGCAGGGAGGACAAAAAAACTCAGTACTGTTCAATTACACATTCATAAATATAATAATATAATACACAACATTCTGAAGTATCTACAATATTAAGTAGTGCGTACTGAGTGAGTATATTCAAATAATAACACGTCTGTAGTTTACCAGAGTATTCCTGCACTGTATTACTGATACTTTAAATTGTGAAGAAGATCTGAGTAACTACTACTGGCGTTTTTCATTTAAAGACAGTGTTTATGCAAAGCAGCAAAAAGAGTTTTACTCTTTTCAACCGTAGCCTGATGTGTCGACCTGCTGCTTCATCTTATTATACAGCCCTGCGATGTATTCAGTTCCAGAGTCTGCATCATTTGACAGGTACACGTCTTTGCAAATGAAACAATATTTTATTACATATTTTTCATTTGACATGTTTTAAATGTTAGCTTCAGTTGGTGCCTTTGGCTGGAGGACTGATCAGCTAACACGCTGCACGTCTCGCACACCGCAGTTATTTTATTAAGAACTCCTTCAAATTGAAGTGAACTAGCTGGAGCGTTTAATGTGATGGAATGTGAAATGTTTTTGCCGGGTACACTCACACACCAGAGGTGAGGAGCAACTTACAAAAGATTGTTCAAGGTTTTTTTGTTTAGCTTTTTCACATAATTTGGTTTGGATCTTTGGTTTTTAATCAATGCAGCCCTATCTGACTTAGTTATGACACACAAATCATGTGATGACACGTGAAATGGTCATAGTGTGTGTGTGTGTACCTGATGTCAGGGTATTTGGACACCAGAGTGGTGACCTCCAGGAACAGCAGTGTGGGGTCAGTCAGCTTGAACACTTCGGCGATGGCGGCGATGGCCCCACAGAGTCGGTCGGTGTCGTCACCCTAAACACAACAATCAGCAAAGTAAGGCAAGTGTAACACCTCGTCTACGCAAAAGCAGTCCTCCATTAGTGCTGCTGTTTGCTGGAACATGTTTCCACATCTTCACTATTCACTGATGGACACCAGGTGTGAACTCACAGCAGCTAGTTTCTTGAAGAGGAACATGAACTGTTTGGCCTCTTTGATCATCCTCTCAGCCCCCTCCTTTCTCTCGTCGGCGTTCTTAAAAGTGATCCTCTTCTGCATCACTGCTTTGATGTACTCCACCACCACCCGGCGCAGAGCCTCGCTCGTCATCTCCTGTACACGGATGAAGGACCTCAGTATTATTCTCATTACAGTTTGGTGCGTAGCTCATGTGCCACAGAATCGGAGCATGCTAAATGTATCTGAACTTCACCTCATGACAAACCATGAAGTTTCACAGGAATTTACTGTGACTCTGCGGAGACGACTCACTTTATTCCTACCTGATTAAAAGGCTTCTTGATCTTGTTGAAGTCATTAAAGTAGTCCTCCACCGTCACACAGATGGTGTCGACAGCATGAGAGCCTGTCAACCACTTCCTGGTCAGCAGCTCGTTCAGGTGATGCTGGTCAATGCAACATCAAAATCAAAGTCAGTGTGTTGGTAGTTGTGTTTGTTTTTCATTAGACAGTGTCAGTTAAAATGAAAAGCAAAAGAAACCTGGTTCCTCTTATACATTAAAGCACTGAGACTGACGTTTTTGCAGCTTTAGGAACATGTGTTTGCTGAAATATCTTATAGGAAAACGTACAGAAAGTACCCGTGAAAGTCCCCTCTTACCTCGAGGTCCAGGAAGACTTCATCCAGTAAGAACTGACATCCATCCTTGGCCACGTCATTCAGTGTTCTCTCTATGGCAGCATCACTGTCAGTGGGCTCTGAGGACTGAGAGTACTTCCTCTTCAGACTGTTGATGGACTCTCTGAGGAACACACAGGGTAACTGTGCTCAGTCAGTGCATCAGTGTGAGGAAAGATTCATGCTAAATTAAACATTAGGACACAGAATATGAGAGAATTCACCCAGTCATATGACTTCCTTACATGTAACTGGCTTTCAGAAATACTGGAATTACAGAACTATCCTGTCACCATTTCTATACTGTACATGAGACTGCCTCTTCTGTTTGTGACAAAATTCATCCTTATGCAGATGATCCTGTTCCGCTGACTGTCATGCCTTTTATCAGATCCCAAAATTATTATTATCTATCTCCAAATATCTAACCCTAACTGCGGTTCATAGACTTGCTGTTGGCGCCATACAGAAGCTATCTCTGTCTGACACAGTGATAAAATGATAAAAAAAACAACATCATTTTATATCTCAGCCTTGCTACTCTTCTGTTCTCTATCATAATTTCCTAGCTGCTTCTATCTGCTTTCACTGAACCTACACATGCATATAGACTGATTCTGGCTTTATTATTGTGTCTTTTTATTTAATTCTTAACAGGCTTTAGTTTGCTGGGCCAACCTACTGAGGACAAAGGCTTAATAAATAACACAAGACATATAACTTCACCAAAATCACAAGTTCACATATCAAATGAAATCTTACTTGAACGTCTGGCAGTTGTTAATGATGGCGATCATGTACTGTACGTAACACTGAGGCTGCTGTCTGTCTTTCAGGTGCTCCTCTTTGTAGCCCACTGCCTCCTCTCTGTACCTGCACACAACACACACACACAAACAGACATCTGTTAAGTTGACAGTCACTGTTAATTGCAGTGTAACGTAATGAAATTCCCTCCAGGCGAGTTCATCAATGATGACAAGGGGACACTTGTTACACGTTTGAAGAAATTCCATCCAGACATTTTTAAGATATCACATTCACAACAGAACCTAATCAGTTCATCACTGACTGTCACTGGACAGCTGCACTAAATGAAGAAGAAATTCCCTTCACGTGTTCTTCACATATTCCATTAACACAGTTAGACGAACAGAAAGTAAGGTTGATCATGACCTTTGCCATCAAAACATAATCAGTTCATCACAGAGTACAAGTTGACAGTTGTGCTAAATTTGAAAAGTGTTCCCTAGATAACATGTTCACATGAATTGGGTGATCGTATGGACAAACAGACAACCTGAAGCTCTATCAGCAGCGCAGAGGCATAAAAGATTTACCTGACAAGGAAAGAGGTCATCTGCTTCAGACAGAGCTTCAGAACTTGCTCTTTGAAATCGTCATCAATCTGTGCAGCAACTTGCAGGTTCTGCTCAAACATCTGATGAAGAGTGGAGTGAACGTACATTAAGATCAAAAAGCCTTCATTACAAGGAGCAAACAAGTAAGTATTCAAACCTTTTTATCCAGTAGACCATAAGTCACCAATTGCAAATGTATTCAAACTACTGTAAACGACTCAAATACCGCAGTTTATTTACATGTGCTGTGACATTCACACTAAAACCTGAATGGATGTGGAATTCTAAACACCCATGCTTAGACAGCTTTTTTTGGTCAACTTGAATGGAGTGGAGACTCCCCCTCCCAGCTCAGGAACACTCCTGTGGTACCTGAAAGACGATGGCAGGCAGTGTGGTCTGGTAGTATCCATCTTGATCAGCCTCAGGCTCCGTTTCTTTCTGCCAGTCCTTCTTATCCGTTTCCAGGGCCTTCCGCAGCCAGCCTGTTATATTAGACTGAAGACACACACAATCAAACAGACGGGGGTCAACACTTTCAACTGGTTCGCTTTTATTTACTCAGACATGTTGGCATTAAATGTTTCTGTGACACTTCAAAGTGCTGTGCAGCAGAAGGTGGAAGGACAGGAGAGGAGCTGTGGCACACAGCAAGGTAGCACACAGTAACATGTTGCTCATTATTAGCAGATACACAGTGCAGTCAGTGCAGCACTAACAGGTTCCTGTTAGCGTGTGTGGTGCTTACTGTAAAAGTCTTGACATATTTGCTGAGAAGCTCATCCACCACTTCTTTAGGCAGCAGAGGCTCCAGCTGGTTGATGTCACACTCTGAGCAGAGCTCTGGATGACCCATCATCTCCACACTGAAAAATACACGTGCACACATATGCATATAGACTTTACCTGAAAAGAACTAGCTCAGCATTTAGGGAAACGTGAAGTGTCAGTTTAACCAGCTGCTGTGTCACAGTAGCTGTTTCAGTTTAATATGTCAGTGAAGAAATGTGTTGTCCTGTTCTTGATTTTTAGTTTTGTTTTTAATGGTTCAGCCCCAGCTATACATTAAGGTCACCATGAACATCACAATTCATGTGATTGCAATGGAAAATACACTCCCCCCAGTACAACCTAGAAACGTGTGTGTGTGTGTGTGTGTACCTCTTATAAGTGTTCAGGACCCATGTTAACAGGGACACAATCTCATTAGCCTCCAAATCCTCAGCAGCCAGTTCTTTGACACGACTGGACACAGCATTGTGGTAGAGACTGAAAAACCTGAAACACACATACACATGTGTTCAATGATGGTGAAATCAACGTGACTACCTGGCAGTGTAACAAAACTCATCTTTCTATTTAATGTATTGTTCACGTGTTGTTACCTGTTGAAGGTATTGTAGTGTGGGGGGAAGCACTGCACCATGAGGTTCTTGACAACGATGAGGTCGTCCAGAACATATTTCCTGGTTATTTCTAGAAGACGAACCAACCACATTTTATCAGCCTCTTTGGTCACTGCCTGGGTGCTCTCAATACGGGTGCTGACTGTACCTTCCAGCACCTGCAACAGATTCAAGAGATCAGATGTGTGTGACCTGAAATAAAAAACGTGATGCATGTCACGTGCAGTCTGAGCATTGTTCAGTAACATGAAACATGCTCACACAGAAATTCTCTGACCCTCCTCCACTATTGATTCCCAGCTCATCCATCTGCGTGGAGCATGTTACGAGCACACGCACTGACAGTGAAATGCAATCTACACGGAAACACGGAGTCATGTTCCATGGGGGGGTTTACAACATTAAACTGAATTATGAGAAGAAAGAAAGAACAAGCGAACAAACATACTAGCAAAATCAATTAAATGACCTTCATCTGGGCTGAGGTGGGGCGGAGGAAAACTCAGAAGAAGAAGAAGTGTTAAAAGACAAAGTGGAAGAACAGTGGCATTAAGAAATAGATAAGAGGAAGGAATGAAAGACAGTTTGGAAGATAAAAAAGGAACGAAGGGGGTGAAGTTGGATGAAGATGAAGGGGTTGTATAGTAGACAGGACATCTATATTCTGACTGTTCCAGCAGTATTCTGCAACTTTGACTATTTAAAGAGTCCTGCTCTGATCACCATCATCCCTCCTACCTCAAACATCTTGTCCTTCCACCGTTTGGGTCGTCCAGGTGGGATGAATGCAGTCTGCTTCTTCCGGTCAACCATGCGCCGATCAATCTTCTCCTCCCGCTCGATTATACGAACCACTGACACCAGCATGGTAGGGTCACGGCGAACTGTTACCATGGACCTCTGCAGGACCATCCACAGCTGTTTGGCCAGTTCATCTGACAATCCCTGAACCTGCACGAGAACAGAAAGACATGATGACTAAAATGTCGTAAACCGATTAGAAGGCTCAAAAAAACTATACTTCATTAAGGCTGAGATCTGGACACTGTTTAGCAAAAGTTTACTGCAGTTAGTAAAAAAGAGAAATTGTGTGAAAATACAAATGAGCTGTTAAAAATAACAATTACTGTGTTGGTCTGTGTTAAGATGGTACCACTCTATACCAGAAAACAGCGTAAATTGCCTGAAAAAATAATACAACTAGAAGTACCACATCAAATCCTTTACTCAATCTGAAATGCTAATAACACGCTCTAAGGTGTACTTAAATGATCAAATGTATGCAGTTGAGTAGAAAATACAATATTTCCTCTGAATTCTGGTGTAAAAGTAACATAAGATGAAAATACTTCATAATGTAAATGTGTGTGTGGAATGTGTGAGGCAACAGTGCTAACCACTGCACTACACGTTTTCATTCAGTAATCATTTCCAATTTTTATGATCTTTACATTATTAAGCATTAAAACTATTTGATGTGAGAACTGACAGTAATAATTAATAAAGAGTGATGCATCTCTAACGGTGATGATGTAGAACGTTCATCACTACTTGAACCTACGTCTTCAAAGTAGATGGAGATGAGGTTCATGTCACTGGTGTTCTTGCTGTCCATACGGTACTGCTCATACATGAGGTCATCCCGTGAACACTCCAGCTCCATCAGCTTCCTGTGGGCCTGTAGCAGCTCCGCCTGCTCGATCAGCTGCCGCGTCTCTGCCACAATTTCCGGTACTATACAAATATACACAGAATACAAAGAGTGAGAGAAAGCACGAGACGATTATCTGTGACAGAAGCAGAAGAGTCAGAGTCGAACGTTGTCGACAGCTTGTTATCTCATGCCACGCCTGTTGCTATAGTAACACAACACAGAGCTATCTGCATCGTTTATGTGAACTAAACTTACCGGAGAAAATGTTTTTGAGGTTTTCCACAGCGGCGGCCAGCTGACTGTGTTGAACTACAGCATCCTTGACGTCTTTCAGGTTCTCGATGGTGTTGATGCTCTGCCGCCAGTCTTTGCTCACGTCAGCCAACGAGCTCTGGATGTTTTTGACATCTAGCAGGGCGCTGTGCAGCTGCGTCAGTCCGGTGCGGACGCCGTCCAGCTGGGACTGGATGGCCGCCTGAAGGAGCCATCAACCCACATATATTACTAATGAAGCATATGTATTACTACACTTTATTGTGTTCACTAATATCACGGTGCTATATGCTGAGTGTTTGCTTCCTTACTAAGTGACACGTTGCCATGACGATCATCTTACTGTTTAAATTAGTTTGTACTTAGTTTCTGCAAAGTCAGGGGGATGAGTGGAATGAGATTATACACTGCTCAAAAAAATTAAAGGAACACTTTTAAAACACAAAATAAATCCTGCTGGATATTCATACTGATATAGAATGGATAACATGTTAGGAACAAAAGGACGCAACGAAAGGTCTAACAATGGGTCTAAGGATTTCATCCAGATACCTAATGCCAGTCAGGGTGCCATCGTCTATCCTGTACAGGTCTGTGTGTCCCTCCAAAATGTCTGTGGCCTCCACCTGCAAAACCATTTCCGTTTTTGGGGTGGTCTCATTGTTGCCTCTTTAGTGCATCTGTTGTTAATTTCATTAACTGCAAAACAGCTGACAGCTCCTTAACGGACCAGATCAATATCCCAGGAGTTTACCTGACTGATACTTTACTCTGATTAAAAAGTGTTCCCTTAATTGCTTTATTGTGACATGATGCAAAAGTCACTGATAGTTGGATCGATATTTTCCTTTGAGACTACAAAGCATGACGTCAACTTCAAAAATATATAAAATATCGAAAATGTTCTATCTATAATATGACATTATATTATAAGAAGTAATTATAATTATGAGTTTTATTACTGAAGCAGGTCATCTTTTTTTGTGTCTTGTTCAACTGTACTCTCTGTTAACACATCACCTTCAGCCTGGCTTCCACAGACGCCTTTTTTCGGGCCTCTCTTCTTCTATATTGCTCCACTTTGTCCAGCTGGTCTGACCTCTGCAGCATTCCTGCCACTCGCTGCACTGCTGTGGCGACCGCCTCACGACTCGTCTCCTCCATGGTGTATAAAGTACCACTCATGTCCAAAGGCTTCATGGCAACACTCTAGAACTGGAAAACAAAATACATTCAGTGCTTGAATGTTCTTGCATCTGTATCGTGTACGTAGATGATTCACGTAGTGCCATAATCTGTCCAGGTCCCCCACTGACAATACACTGTTACATGGACAAATGTTCTGTTTCCTGGCCTGCTACAAGCTAACTCTCCAAATAGTTAAATACCAAACTAAATCCAGACAATTATTCAAATTTAAATTCAAATTTTATTTGTCACATACACAGTCATACACAGTACGATATGCAGTGAACAGCTTAACATTCAAATTCAACTGCTCTTAGCTAACCTTCATTATTATGATTTCAGACTTTGATGTACTTCAGATGACGTGCAAAAATCCTAGCTGAAAGTTCTCCTTCACACTTGTCTCTCCTTAAACCGTATACTCTCTGTTCTCAGATTCAAAAGAAATCAGCTTATCCTTCCTCTGGAATAACCTCACCTACAGAAATACAAAACATCAATATTCAAAGAGTATTTCAGTATTTCACATTGCAGGTATAGGTAAAAAAAAGTTGAATAAATTGTCAAACAGAAACATTGTGGCTTAGCAACCTGTATAAAGTAAAGTAAGCTTTTAAATGTAAAAAATAGATGCATTTAAAAGAGCGGATTATTAGATGGTTTTCAGCAACTCTTGACTATAACTTTAGCTAACTTAAGGCTGGAGCTTAATATGATGTCGTCTTCGTGTCATGTCTTCACATTAATATGGGACACTGGACAAACTGTGTACAACATATCTTATATTATTATAGAGCTGTTCAGCTGCCAACCGTTTAATGGCTTCACTAGCTTTAATGTAGCATCGAGAGCTTCTGTTAGTACAGGGTGACAGCTAGCGGCTAGCTAACGTAGCCTAGCTTGTAGTTTGACATATGATGCAAACCAGCCAGACAATCGCAGTATTTAAGTGTCACACATAGCGTTGAACATTAGCCAGCTAAAACCTAAACTTACCTTAACCTCCAGGTCTACAAAGGGAACTGTAATCGGACGAGAACAGATGAACACTGTCCTATTTCCTGCTAAAACAAACTCACTGCACGAACACCAAGAAAAACTCTTACCTCAGGCATTTAGGGAGTAAAACGAGGAGAGCATAAAATACATATCTATATATCCAACGTTATTTCTAAAGTGGTTTATTGTGTTGTTATTGCACTTCCTGCTCCACGGAGCTCCGCCCAACTCCAGCTTCTTCTTCTTCTTCTTCTTTTTTAATGTTCTTTATTGGAGGTTGGCAAACGACTTGGTGCATTACCGCCACCAGCTGGTAAGGAGTGCGGATCAGAACCACAGACTCTCTTTGTGTTTTTTTCTGTTTCATATTTCTGTCAGTGTAACATTACTCTTTCTTATGCACATCTAATTTATCCTGCTTTCCGTATAAATTCCTTATTTATCCTTATTTGTGAAAAGTTGAAAAAAAGTTACAATAGCCAAGTTACAATATTTTCATTTGTATAACAACCGCCTTACTAAAGAAATCACCAGGTTCATAATGAAAAAGGTATACGGAGCTCGGATTTACTTTGTTTTAAGCTTGACAGCTTGTGTTTATCGACTGTGAGTTATTTTCAAATTGAAAGCAGGTTTTGTGATTATTTCAAAATAAAGTTCCTATCGTGACCGCTAGGTGTCCGTATCATCGCGTAGATCACTTGTAGGCGTTCTTGTCGTTCCACCAGCTCTACCCATTCTTCAGAAGAAACCCTGCTTCGTTTAGCTTCATCAAAACTACAACACAACTTTGAGTCATGTGTAGAACTCATTAGAACTACTTTATACACTAATGTGGTTTAAATGCATGTGTTTAAGATTTAGTTTGTTTCACTGCAATGAACAACTAAACTAAACTAAACTAAACTAAACTAAACTAAACTAAACTAAACTAAACTAAACTAAACTAAACTAAACTAAACCTCCATTGTATTTCTGCATTACTCTGTAGAGGAGCGGACAGTGTGATTTGTTGTGTGTGGGTGAACAGTGAAGCTGTATGCATGTGTCCACATAACTCCAGCATCATGTCTCTGCTGCAGACCCCGCCCCTCTGTACCTGTCTGTCAGTTAAGAAAGCGGAAGACTGACAGCTCCATCCGCACAGAGAAACACACTACAGAAGGTTCATCTGACTTCATCTGACTACTATATACACTCATTTATACTGACATGGATTTCTTACAGCTGCCAGGTAGGAACAAGATGACATCATCTGTACAGCAGGCTACACGTGTGAAGTGTAAATGTGAATTAACTAGAAATATGATGCATCCATGTTTAATTTTATTATACTTAAGTAGTTCAGTTGTTTCTTCTCTTAGATCTGGATTTTAAAACATAAGCTTAGTACTTATTAACATACTTACACATACATTACTGTGTGACTTACGTGATAAGATGCATAATACTGGAAACCACAATACTTCCACATTTGGAGTTGGTATGAAGAACCTCTAAAACCTAAAGACATTTCCTGTTCTGAGGTATGTTATGAGCTCATGTTTCAAAACTGCCTTCTTTTCTAAAATGCAGTAAATTGAACAACTGCGACTTGTTAGTGCTTTATTTATCTGACAAAAAGTACATAGATACAAAGATTGATGTACAATTCGGGCTGGGCGATATGAGAAAAATTCCATATCCTGGTATACTTTGCCTTAGTAGTTTTATTGCATCATACTTTATACTTTTACTTGAGTACATTTGTGATGAAAAAACGCTCTTACTCCGTTACATCTGACAACACGCCACTCGTTACTTTTTTAACTATTTATTCTACCAGAGAGATGCTGCCTAGAGACAAGAGAACTAGTTAAAACCATATAGGACCCTATTTAAATGATAACGAGTTAAACATAAGCAGAGTTTTGTCTGAGTTAACACCTTGTTTTATCTCCTTTACCGTTTCTGCTTTGTTTACGTTTTAGCGTCAAGTTCCATCCTTTTAAAATAAAACTTCAGTTTTAATAGAAAATTACAAAATAAAAGCGATCACCTAAATTATATAAAAACCTTAAACAAGTTACATATTGATCATACAGTGTATTGATGTCATTTATACCAAAAGATGTTTTCACAAAATAATAGTGTGAGTTTTTCTGTATTATTAAAATTTTCTTTTATACAAAGGGTAAATCCAAAATAATGATTTCACTGTCACAGCAGAGCTTGTGAAATGTTTGTATCAATTCAGATCAGACAATTAAATCTAGTCCTCACATGTCAAATTAAAATATAATCAATATTTCACAATAATTCAAATTCATGGCAACTGGACTTGGTAGGTTGAACCTACTTGGATGAATAGTGAAAAGTTTCAACCTAACAAGTAAGAAATTCAGTTGCTAGGACTCAACTTCCAGATATCTTCACATGTAGTCTATGTGTTACATGATGTAGCAGACAGTGAATGAATAAACACATGACAAATGACACAGTTCAAACTTACTTAAGCTACCGTAGGTGCTGGTTTTTGTATTTTATTATTCAGAAATACCAGAATTTGCACATTTTATATTTTGTCCTGTCTTATTACATCATTTCTAAAAAAAAAAAAAAATTAAAATTCAGTTCAAAAAATCAGTTACTCACTACTTGAGTAGTCTTTTCATCAAGTACTTTTTTACTCTTACTGACTGATGAAGTTCAATTCAATTCAATTCAATTCAACTTTATTTATATAGCGCCAATTCACAACAGAAGTCATCTCGAGGAACTTTACCGTGGTAAACTTTACCGTGGTAAAGTTCCTCGAGATTCCTCGAGGTTTAAGACCTTACACATTATATAATATATACAGAATAATGTAGAAAACCCAACAGTCCCACTAGACCAGGGGTCGGCAACCTTCGGCATTAAGAGCCATTTGGCACTGTTTCCATCCATAAAAAATCCATCAGGAGCCGCAAAACCAGTTGATCTTTAAAATGGAGAAAACGCTGCATATGAAGTTTCATTACAGGATGTTGTAGACAAAATACATTGTCTGTAAACAAATGATTCATATGTTCAGTATCAACGTATTTGCGAATTGTCATTTACGCTGATTGTGAACATGTGTCCATGATGTATCATGGATAGATAGTATCTGGTCGCAAATACGTTCTGTAAGAAAACATATTTTTGAATGCAGTTTAATTGTATATGAACGTCAAATTTTAGGAGACTGAGGACAGCAGAGTTTACATATTTGCATCATAGTATCAATATCACTTACATCTTTTGATTCATCGTTGATTTGATTTCGCTGAAGCCAAATTAATGCTTCGTGTGAGTGAAAGCAAATGAATCCATGAACCATTACGTGTTCCATTTTCATCAGAAACTGTTCTTTCTTTTATACTTTTGCTTAAAGTTTACTTTACAAGTTTCACTTGCTGAGTGGGGACAGGTGACGCACAGGTGATACAACTACAGAGCTGCTTCTTTTAACATCTGATAGCTGCTTTGGTGACTGTTTGCTGTAAGTGTCATAACAGGCTGTAATAATTAGACAGCAACAAAATCCGGAATTGAATTTTTACACATTATTACTAAATTAGATAAAAAGTAAATGTGTACAAAATGTAGCAGGTTCAGTATGAAGTCTGAGCTAAAACACACACAGCAACAAGTGTGTGGTTTTCATAGCGCTGCTGTGAACACAGATGTTTATGTTACGTAATGACCCGAACATCGCCGAAAAGAGCCGAATCTCTGCTGTCAGAAAAAGGTGGATTATTTTTTTATCGTGCAAACGGTGAATATATCAAAACGCGAAAGAGACCTGTCGCCACCGACAGGGTAAATAAAAAAAATATTAAAATTAGTTAAATTGCCATTTATACACATCTTTTCAAAGCCAACGGGCGGGAGCCGCAGCAGATGGATGAAAGAGCCGCGGGTTGCCGACCCCTGCACCAGAGCAAGCACTGAGTGTTTTAGCAGCTTTTTAAATCCATCTTTATCGTCTTTGTATCCGTGTGGGGACCTTGTCTTTAGCAGTTTTAGCGATAGCTTACTGTGTTATCTAGCTATCACTTCTGTTTGCCTGTGTTCTACGCTGCTGACTTAGTAGAGCCGCAACTGGCTGTGGCCGCATGCGCAGTGGGAGCGGGTGTAGGTGTGTGCGGGAGACAAAGAGAGAGACAGAGAGAGCCTGTTGAAAGACTGCTCTGTGTTATAAAGATCTAAATGTGAGCACGGTATTAACGTTATTAAAAAAGTCTTTACCACATGTAACAATATACCGGTATAAACCGTTATACCGCCCAGCCCTATGTACAGTGATTTATATTTTGTAAATATGAGCAAATCTAGAGATTGATGCTGCAACAAAGCAGTTGGGGCAGAGTCGTCATTTTTCTTTTAAATGACACTTTGGTGATTCTGATGTTGCAGAAGGAAGCTATTGTTGCTGGATACAAGGTTTCAGCAGCCTGTTTTTCCTGATTTTCCCTTTTCAAGATGCACTATGTTCAGTAAGAGAAAGATCTAGGCAGAAGAAGGTGAGCTGTAACATCTGACAACAGATTACAGTTTCCACAGTCTTTCAGTGTCAGAGGACTCAGCAGCATTTCTTCATATACTTGATGTTTAGCTTCCTCCTTGTATAATACTTTCAGGTTACATTTTTGAATGCTGAGACAGACTGTATTAAGTGGCACTGGTTTTGTCATTATATAAATGCTGCTATTTTTTGTATATATTTGTACATATAATTTTTTTGATTGTACTTTTTACATCTTACAGTTATATTTATTATTGTATTTTGCACCAAGGGAGTGGCACTCCAATTTCGTTGTACCCTGTACAATGACAATAAAGGCTATTCTATTCTATTCTTTACAAAGTACTCCTGATCGCTTGTAGTTATATTCATCTCAGTAGTATGACGGTTTCTCATGCAGTGCCACCTGAGGCTTCGAAGGTTAGCTACATTTACCTTACAGCGTATGTATGGAAAAAGCCAGCCAGAACAAGTAGATGGTAGAAGTCAAAACATTAACCACAGGAAACATCTAAAACAACTTGATAATTATCATAATATTTTTGTACATTACATCTACTACTTTTATTCTGAAGCCCTTTAGTCACTGTACTATATAAGATGATGGGAACTTCATATTGTATTTGTATGCAATCATGGTTCAGATTTCTCACATGACATGTCTATCATGTCATGTCAAGAAATCACATAATGAACAACAAAGGTGAACAGACCATAAATCACCACATCACCCTAACGTTAATGAGCAATAAATGATCACTTACAGTAATTATACCTAAACGTAGTTATATCCCACTTAATACAAGACATTCAAGTCCCCGTGTCAGGAACTGAAGAAAGTAAATAAGTAAGTAAATGGCAGAACTAAAAAAGTTCAAATCCTTGTTTTTTTCACACAGAATGATCAGACCACAAAGTAGAGAAATTGGATATGCACAAGACAAATGGAGATTGTGAAATGGTCATTTGATTTTACAGACATCATAGAAATATAATCTCTTTTGCTAATTCCAGGCACAACTCTAGCAGCAACATTTTGGATTTCAAAGTTCTTAAAGGACTTATTGGGACATCCTGTAGTAACAAATGTAAGACTACATTTTTACTGTTCAGTTCACCATAAGATACAAAATGCAGTAATCACATCAGAGAAGCTGGAGCCGTCCACATTATCATTAATCACGGGAGAGAAAGAAATGACTATTCTCTTTTATGACTTTGCTCAAACAAACATTGCAAGAGCAGAATATTGTTTTACAGGCTTCTTCAGTGCTGGAGGCCTTCAAAAGGTCATTGGCATATTGAAGCAATGAACTTCCTCAAAGGAGCACCAGGTTGTCTAGATCTCTCTTTTTCAGTTTGGCGCATGGGGTCGCATCTTGCTGACACTTAAATGTGAAGGCAAAAATGTGCTGGGCATCAGGTTGCAATGGAATAAAAGACACAACTGAACACAAATGCACAAGTGTATAAAATGTAGAATAGGATGGTTATCAACCTCAACACCAAGCCCACAGAGTGATATAGGAAGCACAGCACTTTATGTCGGAATCAACACATTTAAATATGTTATAGTGAAGAACTGTTCAGTTTCAGGTGATATCTGGTACAGTTCCATTTCAAGTAATATACTGTATGGTGTGGTTTAACAGTGCATTAGATTTCACAGTGTAGTGGAGCTGATGTAATGCCCACATGATTCTTATTCTTGGCTTGCAATATTAATGCAGTGGAACCCCAGACACACATATTTTTAACATGTACAGAGTAACAAGAGTCAGTCAGCACACTCTTTGACTCTATTCATCACAACATGAATCAATGGATTTGTGATCTTTTTAGCAACACAGACTCGTCACACCTTTCTATTTGGCATTTCTGTGTGTGATTTTGGAAGTGGCTCAGACATTTTGACTCAGACTATGCAATCTAATTAGGTGCCTGTGGGTAAGCTTTACTCCTTTATACCCTCTGTGTGGTTGTTCAGGTTTTAACACCGTGTTGTAGCAGCTGGACCATGGTGTTTGTGCTTTTTGCTTTCTTTAGTTGTGAAAACTTACATTTTCTCCATATTTTAATTGTATCTTACCTGAAAACATCATTTGTTGAGCAATATAGTGATTCCCCTTTTTTGCTGTAATGTGTACTGTAAAAAACTATAATGTAGTATAATGATAGCATGAAGAACAACCTGGCATTGAACAAGATACTGGGAGGACTGTGGTTCGAGAGGTAGACCACCAAGTAGTTGTTCACCAATGATGGTTAAATTCCTGGCTCCTCCTATTAATTGTTAAAGTGTCTTTGGGCAAGACACTGAACAACAAATTGCCCCCCAGTGGGCCAGGGCAGCTGCTTAACAGATCTACCATTGGTGTGTGTGTAATTACTTTGTGGTGCTGGAGGTGATTTGTTACCTTGCATTACACTCAGAGCAAAATTTCTGTATTAGTCGAACATGTATTGCAGGTTGTACAGCTTGTATGTAGCCAATCTCACAGATCTTTGGGTCTGGTCCTCTGGGTTTTAAAGATGCATGAGGGCCCATTATTATCTTTGGAACGACAGTTATGACTACTGGGCCCCATAATTGGCATCCCCATTCTAATCTACCATGTCTGATCTAACGTGTAAAGCTGCATTCTACCTTCAACCAAGCAAACAGAATGGATGCTGAGTGGTCTGAGCGTCACATTGACATTCTGTTTGTTTAGAGTTATGCCACAGCTCACTCAACAGTCCAACCATTATTGCTCTTTATCCCATTAACATCAACATGTTTTACCAAAAAGGAATGAAAGAAATGACCACTCTTCCACATGACTGCTGCTGTGCATGTTTAAATCATTTTTGAATCCAGTCCCCACCCAAACAGAATAAATAGTTGGCAGAATGCTGTCAGGTTAAGTTACAATGACTGACACAACTGGATTGTTCGGCACTGTACAACCACCATCACTGTATCAATAATTTTAGCAATAGCCAATATATATCAACCCCTCTGAATGAAATACTTGCCCTGCCAACAGCCAGGCAAGTATTTCAATTATGATGTAAGACAGTTATACATGGCATACTGTACAAAAAGCTCCTATATGTGTTGTTAACTTGGCTCTTGTCTAGGCCTCTCAGTCCTCCTGTACCTTTGGTACTGCTCTCTCAGATTTGGGTCTTATGACCACTGGAACCATAAATTTTGTTTACTATACATCAGTCATCTAAACAGAACACTAGTCATATTGATTTCTTCTTACTAGGTTGAAGTTGTGAGTCAACCCATGATTGTAACAAAGCAGTCTTGTTTCCCAGGCTTATCTGGATGTTTTGACTTAACGACAACATAGCTCTGTTTATCTATAATGCACTGATGAGCATAGAGCGAATCTCCAACCAGCACAATAATCTTTCTATTTCTGTCTATTAAACTCCATTTTCAGGTTGATTTTTACCAGTGGGAGTAAGGGGGGGTTTAGTTTGAAAAGGACTGTGTTTGTCACATTCTACAAAACTATATTCCAAGTGCAAGTGATTGTTTCACTTGCCTAACATTTTATTAAAGCAGCACTACACAACACAACACAAAGCTAACAAAACAGTCCTCCACAGACTCTCCCAGACATATTATGAAAAAGTATATCTTGCATGAAAAACCCACAAAAGTAAAATGAGTCTACCACACACACACACACACACACGCGCACACACACACACACACACACACACACACACACACACACACACATTCACATAACTGTCTAGCACTAACAAATTCCTAAGCATGTTCTTTGTCTTGACAAGTTAAGTCTTTGTTGTAGTAACTCAGAATTTACGGAAACCAAAATGGTAATTGCTGGTGTCTTCTCCTTTGTAAGTCGCTTTGGATAAAAGCGTCTGCCAAGTAAAGTAAAGTAAAGAACTTCTAGAACCTTGAAAATGATCAATGTTAAAACTGACTGCTTTTTAGCACAGCAAGTTTTATTTTGCTCACTAAGATTATGATATCTACTCAATTAGATTCTAGTAAATGATCCAGTGAAGTTGCACACAGCATAGGACAAGGAAAAGAGAGACAGGAGATCTGTGTTCAGCTGTACTGGACTGTATTAGTGTATCTGTTTCTGTATTCCAGCTGACTGAGGTAGTGAAAAATGTTTAATGTCAATTTGCTTGACCCTGCCACCACCATGCTGCATCATATCACATTGAGGAGGTGATAAGCACATTAGAACTGGCGCAGTTCTGTATTTAAATCTTATTTGACAAAGTCAAAGCATTGAGTTTTTGGTCACCTTATCCGACTTGACAATTACTGAGGTTTGAGGTCACTTGAAGCTTTACAAATGGTTTGGTTCCTCTGTACCTTACCATAATTTTATTACAGATGTCTAGAGAACAAATTTTATGTCTTGGTTTTAAGTTCTAGACACTTAACTAGAACTGCAGGTCAGGTAACGTCATGTCATGTATATTTTCCACTTTTGAACAGACAGAATCATTGAATCAGCTGGAAACCACAAACCGAACTCAGCAGCAGACAAAAACAGCAGACAGGCAGCAACTGACTTCAGCAACATCTACAGCAAAGGTGAGAGTTCAGGTTGCCCAGGTATGGTAAACAGCATTTGAAGGGGGGCCACCTGTGTGTCTGCTTCTCACTGGGAATAAATAAAATCTATTCTATATCAACACAGTGACTTACCAGTTACATATTTTAACAATGTTGCTAGCTGGCTGAGGCAGATGGCCGCCAAAAGGCATACAGTGTTACTGGGTCTAAGTTGGCTTAGTTACTGCAAGCTTTTTTCAGAGACATGACATTTCTTCCAAGTTAGACAATTATCTTTTGTGTGTGTTCACAGACTTGCTCCCAGCTTCAGGTGGAGAAGAGATGACAAAGGAGTTTTTGCAGGAGCTTCTTAACATCTTGCTGGGTTATATCTGCAAGTCAAGTCGGAGGAGTGCCAAGGTAGTCAGCAGTTTGCATCAACAATATAATCAGTAAACCTTCACAGTCTATCTGCTGGACAGGAAGTTATAGGCAACATTGGTGGTTAGTACATTTACAGTGCACTGTAAGATAATTCATAAAAAATGGAAGAAAATATAATTTAATGATATAAGATTCTGATACTGCTACACAGCAGTATCAAACACATTAGATAGCCCCTGGGTGGCAGAATCTAGTGAATTCATTTGGATACAGCTGTAATAGGTTGTGAAAATATTTGAAGAAGACTACCATAAGTAAAAAAACATTTATAAACAAAAAGTACATAAATGTAAAATATATCCTACCACTCCCTGTTCTGTAGGTCCTGGACTTTCACCATCCTCATCAGCTGAAAGATGGACTGGAAGGCTTCAGTCTGCAGCTGACAGACCAGCCAGAAACTCTAGAGCAGATACTAGTAGACTGTAGAGACACGCTCAAGTATGGAGTCAATACAGGTGTGTGTTTGTGTACAAAATGAATATAGTACATAAATGGATGCATGGCCATGCATTGCAAAACCTGTGCAGCTGCATCACTCACATGCCTCAACCACTATAGGTCTATCTCTCTTAACTAATGGATTTCTTGATACAGTATATGAGTTCTAAACTTTGTTTTTCTAGGCCATCCTCGTTTCTTCAACCAACTGTCTTCTGGCCTGGATCTGATTGGTCTAGCTGGCGAGTGGTTGACCTCTACAGCCAACAGTAACATGTAAGAATTCACCAGCAGTGGTGGAAAGTAACTCAGCCCAGTTATTGAGCTATTGTACTTACTGTAGCTATTAGTTTGAGGTACTTCTTGATTACTTCCACTACCACTATGTTTTAGAGATAAACATTTGTCATCTGAAGTTTGTAACTTATTTTTAGTTAGGGTTACATTACATAATTAAATGTGATGGGATAGAACACAGATGCCAGTTCCTGACAGTTCATGTCATGTTGATAAAAACTGATTCCAACCACGGACCTCGTACATTAACAAAACAAAAGCAGCCAACAGCATATTGCATTAAAATTCCCTGCCATATGACTACATCATCATGTTATGTATAACAGTGTTATAAGACTGTTCCTGGCTACTGTGTCTGTTCAGAGGATGATGGAGTTTGTTCTGTAAATAAACTAGTTAAAATGATCTCCACCTAGACTGACAGCAACAAAGATGCTGCTTATGCATTGTTGTATTGCTATCAACGTCAACGTTAACATGCAGTGGCGGCTGGTGGCAACTTTTTCAGGGGGGGCAACTTTTGCAGTTAAAGCTAAAATGACCTGTTCAATGATACCTGCATATGGTTTTAGGACAACTGCATTCTGTAGTTCACAATCAGTATCTCAATTAGTACGTTTAGCTCTACAATGAATGAATATACCAGTGATCAACAGCGTTTAAATGTCTGGATTCACCCTGAATCTAAAGACGTGTTTAGATGTAAAAGCAACATCACTGATTCAAAAACAGATTACAACAGATAAAGAACAGTGGCAGTGACTTTAGAGCAGATACTACACCATGAACCACACACTGAACTGCTGGGATACCATAAGTGCAGTAACTAGAGTACATAGAGTAGAGTAGATAACCAGTATTACTTGTCAAATAAATTAAATTATATCACCTCAATAACGTTTCAAGTAGAAAGTATTAAAACAAAAATTTCAAAAAATACAGAAGCTACAATAGAAACCAGATGCAACAAAAATGAATAGACCTGTGATCAATAACACACCAGATGATAGAAACCCTGCAAATCTGCACTAATCTATATATATATCAACCCGTCGATAAATCTCACACAAGCACTGAGTCAGTGCAGACGTTGTGTTGTCATGTTGTGACGGTGCTCGGCCTGTAGCTCTTCTGAACGTCAGCCATGTTGACCATGAACCGTTAGCTTGTTGCTCTCGCTAACTGCAGCACCACGCCCGCGCATGTTACGAATGAAAACGTATTACGAAAGCACGTAGGGGCACGCCCTCCCGGAAGCCATAGAGAATGCATTGCAGCCTCTGAAATCTGAAAAAAAGTTTTTACATTAGAATCTATGGGAGCTGTCAGGGCGACTTTGACGCAGACTGAAAACCGCCCCCGAAAAGGCGGGCGCAGCACGTCACGTAACAAGGATTGGTGTTGATTGGACTATATTCAGACAGACGGAATTAACTACCTATGACAGTGACAGCCAACATTAATGTGTTCATATTATAATTCTATGGTGGTGCGTCGCCTGATCGCCCTTATAGACAAGTAGCCACTGTCCATGTCATATGTGTATAAGTGCTATTTTCTATGGAAAACCAAAATCACAGAATTTGTGCCTGTGGCCATGTGTTGTTTGTGCATACATTGACACATTGCATATCATTCACTGATGATATTTATTTGATGCTCGATTTTTAAGATTTTAGTACTGTTTTATAAAAAAATATTGTTAAGGTGTATTTACATACTATTAGAATAAATTAGAATCCTTTAATGGCGTGTGAGTACAGTGGTTCTCAGCCACAGACACACAATGGAAAATTTTCTGGTTTTATTTGAAGTCTCATTTGTACGCCGGTTTCTGTAATAAAGTTAAGTCATTTAAGTTGGAACATTTTCAGGTGTGGCAGATGGATCTTTATTTTAATTTGTGCTGCCTGTCTCCGACCATCTTTTCATTCACCTTGTGTCCATTCTGCAACCTATGATTTGGCATAGCATATATGATAGTGGTGGGCGAATCGATCCAAAGTATCGATAGTATCAGATCGATACTAGCACGCTGGTATCGATATTTTCTCTCTTCTACTTTCAGTGCATTCGTTCCATCAGAAATTAAACTTCCCGGTACAACTCAGCGGCGCTGAGCATTCAAATGCAGGCTGTAGTGAATGATGGCACAGAGAAAGAGGATCATCTACTGAATTTTACAGTGATAGACGTGGACTCGGGTCTCCCGCATCTCCGTCATGAACGGTAAACAGCATCGCTTCGCGTTAAT
>JAUYWH010000009.1:1597768-1610035 GCA_034779795.1 Ctenopoma multispine | reverse complement strand
AACTTAATACAATCATAATGTAATAAAATAATAGAATAGAATAAGCACTGATGAATAACTTTAGATATGCAACTACATGTCCTCTCTTAGTGCACACCACTCTGCTACATGTCCTTGAATATCACCCAAGGGAAGAGTTCTGGAAATGAGTCAGTGTGTAATTTTTGAACATCAGTGCAGGAATAGTTATGCTTTTATGTTTAACAGCTGTTTGCTGGTTAGTTGGCTCCTTACCTGTTTGTCCTTACTTTTAATAAGGATTTTTATAGCCTACACCAGAGAATATGTCATTAAGGCAAGACCTTGTTACCCTGGAGCACCACAATTAACAGTTCAAATACATTAAAGTTTAACTGTCCACTCTTCCTCTCTATATATCCATTTCCCTAAAATATCATGCTGGTAAAGGGAAATTCCAGTTTACCTTCATGACCTGCCAAAGTGTGATGGAAGGTTTCAATTTAAAAGCAGGGATGGAAAGTTTTTATTTAACTTGGAGTTCTTTTGTTTTAACCCAGCTGAGTCAGGAGCAGGAACAAAATGTCTGACTAACAGCCCTACTAAACAAAACAACCAAAACACTACATAAGTTATTATTATATATACACTTCCATATATCATAAGCCTGTTGAAAAACTTGAGCAGACATCGAAACTTTATTCTTGCAAAATTACATGAGAACAAAAAATCTAAATGAGGATAATAACCTATATATGCCCAAACAAATATCGTAAATTGTAATTACAGAAAATTTTGAGAAATCATTTTGTGTTGTAACATAGTAAAATCCCCCAATTGTAGTGGGTCCTAATATTAGACAAATGCAAATTCAGAAGAACAACATATATATTTACCATTTATAACAGGGGTCGGCAACCTAGGTCTGTTTCCTACCAAATAAAACCCATGTGGAGCCGCAAGTTGATCCCTAAAATGGAGAAAATGCAGCATATATAGTTTCATTACACTAACAGGATGTTGTAGACAATTACAGTTAATTGTATATGAACGTAATATTTCGGAGACTGAGGACAGCAGAGTTCACGATTCTATCTGCATAAAAGCGTTGTTTGTTCAATATCACTTCCATCTTTTGATTCGTAGTTGATTGAGTTTGCTGGAGCCGAATTAATGCTTCATCACCAGTGAAAGCAAATTAACCTGTCCATGAATCATTAAATGTTCATTTTCTTATTTCTATATCTTTGGATACTTTCTTTGGATGTATCAATGGTTAGATTACCAGTTTAAAATGTAAAACAAGTCACTTGTCGGACACAATATTACAACACGTTTTATTTTAATCTTACAAATTTTTATCTCTCTATTTATGCGTAAACAGTGGAGGAGTTACGGTGATTTAAAAATGCTGAGGAAACCTGTCTGGTTTGAAAGGGTTCAAATTAATTATATTTCCATTTCTACACTTTTTTTCAAAGCCAACAGGCAGGAGCCTGCAAATAAATCCTAAGCATATTAAATGTCTATGACAGCAAAATTCGAAGAAGACTGCAAAAGTATGGTTTATTTGGATGGATTTCTCTTCTGTCAAAAAAGAACATGAAAACAAGATTGAGGTTCACAAAACTGTGTCTGAACAGACCACAGGAGTTCTGGAACAGCGCCCTATGGCTAAATGAGACCAAAGTGAAGTTGTTTTGTCTTAATGCAAACAAATTCAGTTCAATTCAGTTCACAGAATATAACTATATAATTGTGAAAGAAGGCAGTTTTAGAGATTTCTTTTATGTAAGAGGTAAAGGATATATAACCATGCATTATATTCTGTTGCAAAACTTTAATCACTTCACTTCTGTCGGAGCTGACTACTCTCTCCTGCCTTGCAATAAATCCAGCTGCTTCCTGCCACTTCAGTCACCTGAAGCTCCTCCTCCTCTCTACATCTGTTCTGCACCTGCTCATTACCACATTATCTCACTACTTCTTATCATAAGCTTAGGCTCGCTCGAGATGAACTGCACCTTGCCTGGAAAACAAACAGCAGCAACAGAGGGAATGTGTAAAAGTCGGCTATTAACTTACTAGTAGCATTCAAGCTACCATTTGTACTGGATGCTGCAAATAATCACATCCTGTGAGGTCAGATGCAGAACAAATATCTTTTTTTGTTCTCAGTTTCCAGTAACTTTTGTTTGTTAAAAGGCTACACAGGAGTTCATGGTTTAACCTCCCTATGACTCAATTGTTTCACATAAAACACGTACAAATTGCAATGAAACGCTGTCACCTTGTCAGTTTGCTAATTAAACTATAAAGTCAAAGCATTCATCAGTCAATAGAAACACAAGACAGACATTTTGATCATTGATCTTTCACATATTCAGCGTTAAAACATCTGTGCAGATGTTATTTTAGTATCCTGAAAGAAATCTGTCACTTAACAGCCTAGTTTAATAGCCTAGTATAATAATATAAATCTGCATTTATTCAGTAAAAGAACAATCAGCTTTATTGTCATTGATTACTTTTACATGTTACAACGAAATTTGGCTTTTGCATTTGACCCATCCCCTCTTGGGGGGAGCAGTGGGCAGCCACAGGGTGCGCCCAGGGAGCTAGCGCTTAGTGTCTTGTGCAGGAACACACTTGGTATGGGTGTGGGAGTCTGGCTAAGATTTTGCATCCCAGTCTGATGCTTATCCCATTGAGCTACCAGGCTGCCATGAAGAACCGATCTTCACAGTAACAACTCTCTTTAATCAATTAACTAATTAAAAATATTCCAAAGTAAATAAAAGAAACGTTTCTATAAAATGTCACATTGCTGATCCAACACCTGAACCAATCAGATCTTAGATCAGGTGAGAGCCAGGCGTTTCCCATTATGCCCTGAGGTCTTACAGTCGGTGGAGAGCAACTGCAGCACCTTGCTCCAAAAGCTGCGTCCGCCTTGGTGTAATGAGGTCATCGATGCCTACGTATGCATGACGTCAGAGGAGCTGGCATCAAGTCAGACAGAAGACAGAGAACCGGCATGCACTGTGCCGGTTACAGGCTGGAAACCCTGTTTCATGGTGTGACTGACTTTATGCACAAAGACAGCTGCATTATGGTTAAGCACTCAGGTTGAGTTAAAATATAAAACGAGTACTCCCTGGACATAAAATGTCTCACGCAGTCTCCCCATCCAGCTTATATTGATGATTCCCACTTGACATCTCAATACCAACACAAAATGTGAAGCTTAGCATTGGTGCTGACACATATAACCAGTGCTTTCCCTGTTCCGTGACTGTTTTTGATCACCTGTCTGCCTTTTTGGATCTACCTTTGTCATGGACTGTTTACTTTCACGTTAACTTTACAGCACATGTTTTTTGATTTGACAATTTTACCGTGCCCTTCTACTAGCTGACCTGAATGTTAAAATAAAACGTCAACCATTTCAACTATCTCTGCTGCCTGCTTGAGTTGTGCTTTTTGCTCCTAAAGAAGAACCTAACAATCTGCTTTAGTTTATTGCCCTGTACCTACTTAACATTACTGTGATCTCATATTTCAGCAATTATCTTGATATGAACAATATTGTTATCAGTAGAAATAAAAGGCCAAATGCATGCACTGGAAGGGAGGTGTTTTTAATTATTCAAGGAGTGGCTGCAGCTTTGAGGTGAATGTCAGGGATGTTAACACCCTGGCTGTCACAATCCTCACCAGAAAAGGGTATAAAGCTGGAATCACGTGCTTGGTCTATAAATATCTCTGCAGCAGAAATGTTAATTTACTGTGGAATGGCACCACTGCCTTTTGCCTTTAGTGGAAAATTCTTAAAGGCTTGCATGTCCAGTATGATACAATATGAAATGGAAAACATACAGAACTGAGAGTGGATGGAAAAACAGGACGTTACTTCTTCATTACTATGATAATACCTGTGCCCCAGTCACATGCACTGAGATCAAACATATTGTTTTATAAGACAGGGTGTAATAGTGTCTGACCACATCTCCCGCCATCTGCCACAGCTCAACTACATGTCTCCTTCCCAGTGTTTCCTCTTGTACTCTAGATGTAGATAATTACCTTCCTGTCTGCTGTAAAGTCAGGAGAGCTTCATCCTCGGGTCAGGCTTAATCACCAGCCACTCTGCAGTTTGTTATTAACAGGACATCTTGTTCTGCTTAGATGCAGAAAAAAACAAAACCTTTACTTTGACACCTATTGGTCATGATGGGTTGAAGTGGTCTGACCTGCAACAAAATGGGTTCTCCACATAGTGAAAATAAACAGTTGTCAAGGGGCTTTTTCACCCATGTCAGGATTAACATATGACATGTATCATGAGAAGTCGCTCTAAATGCTGAACTGGTTAATATTCTTGCACATGTGGGTAAGGAGCTAAAATAAATAATTTTTACGTTTATATTCAATGACTTCTCATTGTCACTGAGGTGACACCTCAGTCACATGTCTGTATGAAAGTGGGTTCAATGCTCAGAGCCGACAGTGTTACAGCAGCTAAACATAGACATTATTGGGATCTCAAATACAGTTCTTTTAATTCCTCCTACACAAGAGGAATTAAAACCATGGCTATGACCAATCCATCATGCATGATTATTAGTTTTTTCATAAAGAGCGACCCCATTATTTAACGATCATTCAAAACACACTGTCACAGTCTGTTTAGAAATCCTATCCAATGCAGGTAATTAGCAAGTTTCCTCATGCAATTTAGTATTCTGACCACGCTCTCACCCATGGTTAATATACTTGGTAATGAAAGATGAATGTGTTTGTTTCCTCTGTCAAAACTCTGTCACAAATGACAAAAATCTGGTTTTAACATGTTGTCAGGGGGTCAGATCCCAAGGGGACAGAGCTAAATACAGGTGTAAAGAGCCCCCACTTTCTGAGGTGGTCTGAGACGTATTTGACCACATCTCTTTGAAGTTTAAATGCTACTACGTTCTCATGCATCCCCTACAATGACATTTTCTATACTTAGAAAAAGACTGATGTGCATGGTTGGAGCATCAATAAAACAAGATGGCTAATTTCCATTTGGGGCAGTGTAATAGGTAATAAATATAGGTGGCAGACAATATTCTGGAAACAAGTGGTCTGCTGGAAAGATATATGTATGTCTGTTTGTCTGTGATATATCTGTTTTATTACTTTGGAAAGTAACTGAAGCTTTTACAGCATATGGCTGCATATCAACAAAATACACTGGATATTCTGAGGTTTCAGAGATTGCGCTGGAGGAATAGATATACAGTATGTACAAAGACAAACATCTTGCTCAGGTTTCTGAGTTGAAAGCTGCTGATTATGTTCTGTGAGATCAGGCTGCAGACGCCGCCTGTGCTGCTTCTTTCACTGTTTCTCTACAGTCATTACAAAATATTTAAGGACGTTTTTTTTGTGGACACAATCTAAATACTGTATTCTGGTAGCTTGATAATTGAAACTCCCTATGCAATATCCATGCATCTCAAGAAAATCCCCACAGTGGTGGACCTCTACTGTTTGCAAACATGTCAAACGCTAAAGTCCCAGAATTGCATGCACTTAATCGAACTGCTGTGGTGTTCTCAGCACTGAGTGACGTCCTTATCCACGCTGTCCAGTGAACTGACACACTATCACTCTCTCTCTCTCTTGCTGATCTTCTGCATACACTATCTCTAGAGAGAGATTTTAAGAGATTCGGAAGTATAATCAACTTTAATTCCTCAGACAGTGTAGATTGGATTACACTTTAAGTATTAGAGATTAGACTTCAAACTGAGCAGTGCAGCGCTAAATATAATTCATTTAGGATTTCTGATGTAAAGTATAAGTATACAATGACATCATAGACATGGTACAACATAGAGAATCCCTACCCAGGGAGCATGGATGCATGCTGTTATGGAACTAGGCAGGAAACCAAACATTGTAACTCCAACAAGCTGCACAGTACAGGGCACAGCGTGGCCTCTCTGTGTGGTCTATGCTTCACTGCTTTACCGTTAAATTAGTCTCACCATGTTCACATCACCATTTCTTTGCAGCGGGGCCTTGTGAAACTTAACTCATCAATCTTTGATTTCCTTCAGTCGTCACAGTGTTGATGAAGCACTGTGAAATCTAACACAATTTGTCCTCCACTGTGTAGGAGTCACTTCTTATCCAATTAGACTAGAGAAGACAATAACACCTCACTCTTAATGTGTTTAGAACAAAGACAAAGCACACAGTTACTCGCAGTAACAGTAGAGAGAAAATGAAGAGAAAAAAAAGTTAGAAAAAAAGAGTATCCCTAAAACAAACAATGTGAAGAGAGATTTCAGAGCTCAGTGCTGAGACAGTGGGGAATAAGATAATATTTGATTTGCACATAAATTTGAAGATATAGACATATAAACTGTTTTTAATGTAACTGGTAGCTGCAAAGCATTTGCAACATGCAATAAGCTCAGAGGCTTATGGAAACTATGACAACCATCAGAAGCTTTTTTATGTCTGACAGAGGAACAGCTGCTTTGGAAATCCCATCAGTCTTTAACTGGGGTTAAATTGAATTGCATTACTAAAAAAAGAGGCTAAAATGCAATTTTCATTGACTTAAACAAGACTAAAATAGTCATGGATAATTCTGACTAAAATAAGACTTTTAGTTGACTAAAACTCGACTAGACTAAAAAGAGTATGGACGAGACTAAGACTAATAAAAACTAAAATGACAGCTTAACGCTAAAATGACAAAGGTAACTGAAATTAAGACAGGCTGCCAAAAACAACACTAAATTTTAATCAGCAAACTCCCAAGAATAGTCAATTGAATCACTCTCCTCTAAATGTGATTGATATATATATATATATATATATATATATATATATATATATATAGAATTAATGAAAAGCTGACATGGTAATTTTTCATGTTTAACATGTATCAGATATTATGTAAAAAGACTGAATATCTCCATGTCAGCCAATTCAGGTGACACTTTTCTAGTGGGAGGTAGGACCGGGTGCAGTACTGTTTCTTGCTATGCGCTAAGTAAACAGATACATAGAGCCCCACGGCAGCTAGGGGGCCCCCAATCTATCGCTTTACTCTTAAAATATCGTTGTAGAATTAAATGTAATTTACACATCTCTCATATTATATATCATATAAACACCTCTTCCAGAGACATACCAGACATGTTCGGTCTTTGATAGTAGTTCTGGGTTCATGACCAGGCTTGGATGTTGTGTAGTTCTTTTTTTTTGTTGTTTTCATATGATCAGTCCTGTGTTACTTCTTTTAATTTGATTTTACCAAATAATTGTCACAGTTATATAAAATTGCTTTAAAACAGTACATTTGTAAGTAACTGCTGTCAAGTCTTTTTCTGAGAGGCCCACATGAATCTTCACATCTTAAAATCTATCCTTCTTTAAAAAGAATTTGGACACTCCTGCTCTTTATATAATTAGGTTTATTATGTAATAAACCAAATTGCTGAATCTCATTCAGAAACAGTGGGTCTGACTTGAATCTTTGCTCATGATTTTTTATTTTGAATTTTGATATGGAGGTACCATTTTGAAGTTTGTAGGATTCTGCACCTGTGTGTTCATAGAGAGGAAATCTTTTTACCTTTATCGAAGGGTTTAAATCTCTCATATCGATTCAAAACTGGCGCCCCCAAAATAATCTTGCATAGGGCCCACAAAGAACTAGAAACGGCCCTGACTGGGTGCATTTTCCGGAAGGGGTTCTCTGTCTATAAAACAACCCTGTCTCCTACAGATTACATTCACATACTGTAAATGTAAATGTAGTCCCGATCACGTTTATGAACAGGACGCAATTGCAATGTTGTACTGAAATATATTTAGCGTGAATTTTGCGAACACGCTACTATTATTAACACGAAGCAATGCTGTTTACTATGCAGACAGAGATGCAAAAGACCCAAGTCCCACACCAATCATGCCATCATATCGTGCCATCATTCACTAAAGTCTGCATGTGTCTACTCAGCCCCGCTGAGTCACGTTGATGTGAGAGGAGTGGTATTTGTACTGAAAAGTTTAATATCTGATTGAATGATCTGAATCGTGAACGTAAAAGAGAGAAACTATCATCATGCTAGTGTCGATGCCAACTTGGTATCGATATTATCGAGACATTGGATCGATCACCACTAAGGCATGTCAAGACAAGGAATATCAAATGAATATGGTCTAATAATAGTAACCAAAGTAAAAACTTTTTCAGAATTTAAATTAACATAACTAATCAAAGCACACAGTCAAACAGCTTTTCTCAAACAACTGGTCTTTTTATTCGTTGATAAAAATATACACCAGGGAAAATTGGCTTAATTGGCTCAACTTCCTGATTTATTTTTCTCTAGACTTATTCATTCACTTACACTCTGAACCAATCTTAAACAATTTAGACCATCTACAGTTTTTTTTGTTTTGAACAGAATTGCAAACTTCCATACATACAGAAGTCTGCTCACAGATTTGCAGATATAAATAAAGTAACCACTTACTATAACTTCCTGAAATAGACTATAGATGAGAGAAAACATCTTACATCCCACAGCTCAAAGTCTTATGGGAAGGGGCTGGTCAGAATTTCAGCATGAAACTAGAATTTGGATGAACTAGCTTTCATTAAGTTATACCTGAGTAGTTGATGCTTCAGGTTCCTGGTGTCACAATCAGCAGGAAAATATATTTTAGGTACTCTGGCTTTACAAAACTAGCAAATAAGAGATAATCAGTTGTCAAGAGTTGTGAGCCAGTTCACATGGTATCAGTATGCTTTGACCTTTTTATCCTGTCTGCTTTCCAGTATCGGTTTTATCTAGATTTTCCTCTACAGACATAACTCACTGCATATCACGGTCACCCTCCTGTTTGTCTTTATGAATAATAAATCAATAAAACACCATGTTCCCATTATTCAGGCCAATAAATGACCTGAACCTTGAGTTCTGGGTCATTGTGCTCAAAGTCAATTTGTAATCCATCTGTAGAGTAGCTGTGCATGTTTCAGTAACTGTAAAGATCAAGACCAGAATGCTTTTGGCCCAACACTAGCAGGACCTTTTCCAATTACATACCTAACAAGTGAATCAGATTGAGAAATCTATTTGCAAATCACTTTAAAAGGGCATAATGAGTTTTCATTTTGTCCTGCCTTCCCACTTTCATGCAGGTTTCCCTTCAGTCTGACTTTCTTCTTCTCTCCTGGTATGGGGACATTAAATGGCTTTTCTTATTTCACATGGTATCAGTTTCTTATCGCTAGCTTTTTGCAGCAATAATTGTGCATCCTTAGTTCAAGTGGAACAAGTTAAAACGTATTTTCTTCTGCAAAACTGGTCAAAAGTAAAAAAGGAAAACATAACTTTGAACGGTAATCTTTAGGTGTCTGGATTAGTTTGGTCTGTAGGCAGCTGCTCTCTAACAATTCGTTCCAGCTTTTGCCTCTCTGGTTCCCAGTGTTCAAAGTCGGCATAGTTTAGTTCGGGCAATGCCACAGTCAGGCCCAAAGAGCTGACAGATCCAGCCAAGGACCCGCAGCCTTCATAGGCGTATGTTTGAAGTGAGTCATAAGGTGGGCCCCGTGTGTCAGAGTCTGCTTCAGCCACCTTCTGCTGGATTATCTGCTGAATTATGTCATGACCATCTAGCAGCAGTGAAGGTGCTGACTGGCTGATCTCTCGAGGAATGCAGTCAATTACAAACCAGGCAGGTTCGGACTCTGGGCTGTAGTTCCCGTAATCCACCTTTCGAGCTTTCTTCCTTCTTACTACCACTATCCCCTCCTCATTACCCTCAACCTTGTCCTCGTCTCCATAAGGCATTGGCTCATGGCTGAGGTAAGTGTGGAACTTTCTGTGAGGCTTGGAGGCCTTGGGATTCCGGAGTGCAGCAATGTCAAAGGCTTCAGTGTCCTCCTCCCCACCTCCCTCGTCATCGTAGGTCACCACGTTTTCTCTGATGTCCTCTTCAGAAAGAATCAAAGCCTCTTTGCTTGCTTTCTTATTTCGTAGCTGTGTGAACAGCATCACTATTGCTGCAGAGAAATAAGGAGAGGTAAAAATCAAAAAAAGGAAAATTCTTGTGTCTCTTTGGTTCCTTGGAAAAAACATATATATAAAAAATATTTTTTTTTTCTTTATATCTTAAGTCATGCTATTTGCCAGACAAAACAAAAGATAATGATGCATGTTGGGTGGCAACCAGTTGTGGCAGCTCCTCCCTTTGTGTGTTGTTTATGTTTGATGTGGTTGGCTATCTTTGTCCAACTCATGTAGTATGCTTTTTCTAAATTGAACGCACATATTACTAAATTGTGCATGTCAGTATAGTCAGAAAGTAATGGTAAATTACTCCTTGTAACTTCACAACTTGTAACTCCAGCAAATACATGTTGCCTATGTGACATTCAGTGATGGTTTATGATGGATCTTCACTTCAGGCCTGTCTGAGAATCAATAAAAACCTCTACTCGTTTGATTTGGATGCATGATCTTTCTCTTTAGGGGTGTTGTTTGGGTCAGCAATGTTTCATCTATTGATTCCAACATAGGGTTCAGTGGAATTACAGTGCGCAAAAAATTCTGGCGGCTTGAAATTCCCACTAGCGACAGAGATTTTTCACTTATGCTGTTTCTGCCAACTTTGCTGCAGAAACAGTAAGATGAAATATTTGGTTTTAGTTGGTGGCAGGTCCAGTAACTACAGTACTGTGCCAAAGTCTTAGGCCATATATATATATATATATATATATATATATATATATATATATATATATAGCCTCTTTAGGCTTAATCTAAAGTATTTGAGTGTGATCTCTGTAGAGGGATCTGGAGAGGTCAAGGACAAAAATGGAGTAAAAGGCCTGTCAAAATGTAATGAGAAGAGAATATACTGTATGTAGACATTATAGAATTGCTGAAAAACTAATTCAATAGTGGCCTAATAGTGGTCAACATATGATTTTGGGAAGAGAAATGCAAAACATATAGAAAACATATGCACCTTCCTACTTACCTAACAATATGACAACACACAACAGTATAGCCACAAAGGCCCCAGTGCTTAGACCAGCTGAGGACAAAAAGGCCTGGGCCTGACAGACGTTGTTGCTGTTGCGCCCCCTGGTGTTCTTCTGACATATGCACACCCTGAGGGAGAGGGTAGTTGTGCTGCTGAGAGGAGGCTCCCCACCATCAGCCACCACAACCGCCAGGCTGAGGAGCTCCTGGTCTCTGTCCTGGCTGAATCCTTCACGTTGACGAGATACTATACTGGCAGTGTTATCTGTAGACAGGAGGTAAAAACATAGGAAAAGGATGTGGTGAGGGATGAGATGGTAAAAGAAGTGGAGTGATATGAGAAAGATTTGAGAAAGTTCTTTTAGTTAGCTAGAGGGGGTTATTATGCTGAAACACTAATGATAAAATGTACAGTAAAATGTACATTTGCTCATGTCATCATCATTTATGATATATAAAAATGTGACAAATGAGTACTAATGTTTTGTTTTTAATAACTAAGTGAGGCTATATACCACAGGCTTTTAAGGTAGTTGTCATAAAACCTACTGAAGAAAGCTACTCTAGATTCAGGGGTTTTAGCCAATTATAGACTGATATTGAATCTGCCCTTAATCTCTATAATCCTTGAAAAGGTAGTTTTAACGCAGCTTTGTGACCATCTGCGCAGGAGCGATCAGTATGAAGATTTTCAGTCAGGATTTAGAGTAAACCATAGTACAGAAACCTGCACTCATTAAAGTTACCAATGATCTTCTCTTAGTTTACGACAGTGGACTTCTCTCTATACTTGTCTTGTTAGATCTTAGTGCGGCTTTCGGCACTATAGATCATAACATCTTATTGCACAGACTGGAACATGTTACTGGGATTAAAGGAACAACACTAAGCTGGTTTAAATCTTATCAGGTAGATTCCAATTCCCATTTTTTTCATGTTAATGATGAATCTTCCATACACACACAAGTTAGATATAGAGTTCCACAGGGTTATGTGCATGGACTGATTCTCTTTTCATTGTGCATCACTCCATTAGGCAATATTGTAAGGAAACGTAGTATTAATTTCCATTGCTACGCAGATGATACCCAACTATATTTACCTATTAAACCAGATGAAACCAATCATTTAGGTTAACTTCATGCATGTTTAAAACACATAAAGTCATCTGAGGATTGAGTCATGGCAACTGGACTTCTTTCTTCCAAGTAGAGACGTTTCGTTCTGCATCCACAGAACTTTA
>JAUYWH010000009.1:1560146-1583754 GCA_034779795.1 Ctenopoma multispine | reverse complement strand
CCACCACCAGTTCCTTTGTTTTACTGATGTTGAGCTGGAGATGGTTGAGCTCACACCAGTCCACAAAGATGTTCACCACTCCCTGGTACTCTGTGATGCCTCCACCCTGAATACATCTTACATTCGCAGAGTCATTACAGAACTTCTGAAGGTGCCAGGACAGGAGTTGTACCCGAAATCTGAGGTGTATAAGATGAAGAGGAACGGAGACAGAACCATTTCCTGTGGAGCACCTGTGCTGCAGACCACAGTGTCAGACACACAGTTCTGCAGGTGGACGTACTGGGGCGGCTAGTGAGGTAGTCCATGGTCCAAGAGATCGTGTCAACCAGGATGTTTTGAATTTTTCCACCCAAGAGGAACTTTCTTCAAACGCAGGCTGAGGTTGAAGACGTGTAGGAGGAAATGTCTTTTTGTTCTTGTTCAGGATAGATTTGATATCCTCGGTGACCCAGGGCTTGTTGTTCGGGAAGCAGTGAATTATGTTTGTGGGTACATGCGTATCTACACAGAAATTGATGTAATCTGTGAGTCTGTCAGTCCATCAATATCCTCACCATGAGGCTCACAGAGAGTTTTCCAGTCTGTGACTTCAAAGCACACCTGCAGGGCTTCATTAACCCACTGTGTCCACTTCTTTACAGTTTCAGTGGTGGCAGGCTGGCGCTGAACCAAAGGTGTGTACTATGGAGGGAGTAGAATCAGATTGTGATCTGACTTGCCCAGGGGCAGTAGGGCAGTGGAGCTCTAGGCGTCTTTTACATTAATATACATTAGGTTAAGCGTCTTCTCCACCCTGGTGGGGCAGCTCACAAACTGGCTAAAAGTGTTTTATTGAGGTTCACATGATTAAAGTCTCCAAATATAATAAAGAGGGCGTCAGGGTGTCTGGTCTGCAGAGTGGAGGTGACCGTCTGTATGACGTCACACGCAGAAGCCACGTTAGCAGATGGAGGAATGCAAACAGTGATTATTATGGCATGTGAGAAAACTCTGGGCAAATATTATGGACACAGTCCCACAGCCAGGAATTCAAGATCAGGGCTATAGAGACGCTCCTTCACACAAATGTTATTAGGATGGCTCCACTTGTTGTTGACGTAAATGGCGAGCACCCCTCCTTTCCTCTTACTGCTCTTCTTCCTCCTCCGGTTCGCCTGCACCACGCTGAAACCTTCAATGTTCATACTGGAGCTTGGAACATATGAGGCTACTCTCTGTGAAGAAGTTCCTTATCTTAACTAGAGCTGTCAGTTCGTCCATCTTAAATGAACTTCATTGTCATTAGTTATTGACAGGAGATGAATGAAAGTTGAAATAAGTTTTCAGACACTTTAATTTCTACTCTCCTATGCAGCAAATGTTGCACTGTAGACTGCTGAGAAGTGAGCAGCTGGTTTAGGCAAATGAAACACGTTTGGGTTCAGTAATGAAAGAATCAGATTTGGATCAGATTTATTTTTGCTTTTACACATTCAGCGGCTTAGTATTGCTGCTCCCAGCCGACAGCCAGCCAGCTGCCAGCCACCTGTTTTTCCTGTTGCCTGATATGGGCTCTACATTCCACAGTAACCACACCCATTTACCTCGCATTCATGGAATGGCTACAACAGCCCACCCCTGTCAGCACCAGGCTATTAGCATTTTCAGCCAGTACTATCAGTGTTCCAGCATGACCAGCTGTGACCTGTTCTGACACGGTTGCTGGAGGTGATCTGCTGCTCTAGTCAAAGCCTGGGAGTGAAAGCATCTGGTGATTCCACCAGATGCACAGCAGTGCATTTCTGGAGCATGACAAAAGTGGCTCTCCACTCCACACCACTAAAAATTAGTCTGTGTTTGACAGAAGCTGCTGGTGCATCGAGCTCCTGCTCGGTCCTCTGCCACTGATTTATTTGCAAAGAACTATACAGACAAGGTGCATTTCAAAGGTGAAGAAACAGCAGGACTCCACATTTGTCACTTCAACTGACACTCTGTCTCTCACCCTGTTCAATAGTCTGTTAAGCACCGCATACATGTTACAATCAGCAAACTGAAGGGATTCACAAAGGTTTTAGCAAAATATACAGCTACAGCTGTTCTGTCACAGTTTAGTGACAAAAAAAAATTACAGACCATGTTCGAGTGTCGGAATGACGACTCCAGCTCACATTTTTCAAACATTAGATGTAATGATTGCATGCATAGACTAAGAGACTCCTCTCCTTCTAAATGCTGCTGGAACAAGTGCAACTTTTCAAAAGTGCATATCTCTTTTGATTGCTCATTATTTTTTCATGGGTTTGTTTGGCTAAGTTACTGTGAGTGATTAAGTGTCCAGCATATTCAGCAACACATCCATTCCCAATCGAGTTCAGATCATAATAATAAACTTGTACATAAAATAAAAGTTAACACAAAAATATTTCTGTGTAAACTGATCATGAGTCACTATGTACAGTAACAGATGGTCTATAAAAGCTGTTGCGTGAGACAGTTAACTGCACCTCTATGAAATGCAAAAAATGAAATATAATTTGCTGTTACATTCTGTACATCCTGTGTGAGGGAATAGCCTTGTCTACCTTAAAGTTATGAATAATGAATGAAGTTACCACTGCACAGTGCACACAGCTTTATTTATGTAACATATTACACCCTGTGGGGATCTAAGTGGCCGGTGCTCTAAGAATTTTATGAAAATATGAAAACTGTTAATGTTCTGAATATTATCATACTGACTTTAGGCATAATACCTAAGTGTTCCACCTCATTAGAAAGCTTGTGATCATCTTTCCGGCCGTTTCATTTTACAGAAGGACATGAAACATAGCAGTGGAGGAGGATTGTTTTACTACAGAACACTCCCAACAGTGAGAGAACTTCCCTATTAGCTACACACAACATACAGTATACATTTAAAATACCCAGAAAGCACTTGTTTTTATCTGTCCCTAACCCTTCACCTATTATTCTGTTTTAGAACCAGAAGTAAATTAGACATCACATGAAAATGTGATGATGTGAGAGTGTTTGCTTTACATTATCGACATATTGTAGTTGGAGTTATAAACAAACTGTATAAACAAAAAGAGTATAATCTTAAAATAGGCAGAATTCAGCAATAATACTCTCATCACTTAGGGTTTAAGACTTGTCTTAGTCATAGTCATAGTCAATAGTTGTGTTTTATGGACATTTAAATTTCATGTATAGAGTAGACTATGTTAAATTATTAGATAGAAACTGGAACTAATCAGTACTTCAAACAGAGCTGTCAGCCAGTAAACCTGAATATTTTTGATTTGTGTAGAACATTTTGGATAGACCCTTCATACTGGTAGAACGTTGTAACACGTGCTGCATGTGTGGCATCATCCATGGATCAGGTTTTTACTGCTGAATCTGTATGTGTGTTCATATCACCAATGAAACTGTGTGGCCCATTGTTTGTTTTGAGCAGCAGATGAGTTCATCCAATTCCAATTAAGTCATGAATTTAATCACAGTAGTTATGGAAATGTAGTCATGTCAGAGCTAGTAAAATGCTTATTATGAGTTAGCTTTGTCTCATTCCTTTTTAACTTTTATTCATCACTTATCAGAGTTTAATCCCATAACACCATCACCCAGTCAACTATTTTGTTCTCCTAGGATGGAGCACTATGAGACCTACCTGTCCACTTTTGGTGTTCTTACAAACTGTGATGACATTGCTGCTCCCAGAGATGGATGGACTGTTGTCGTTGATGTCCAAGACCTGGATTGTGACTGGAACGTGACTCACCATACGTGGGTTATCTGAAATATAAGAACAGTTTTTAGCTGCTGCAGCTAGAGGTAGGGAAATACTTTAGGTTTTACTGTTATTGTGTATTTTGCTTTGTGTGATTTTGTTGTGTTTTGTTTGGTAAATGGTTATTGCAAGTGCACAACATCATCTTTTTACTGCAGCTGTGTTATACTGTATTGGAATTATGCTCTGTTCTAGTGGTCAGAAAGGTTTAATGATAATTACAGTATTGGATCAATTTCTGTGATGTGTCTGGGTTGATATGTATCATAATGGGCAGTAAAATGTTTGAACTGACTAATTACAACATATTTGTGTTTCAGTCATGGTAAATAGAGAGGGGGAAGATAGGAGACCTTTCAAGAATCCATGCCCTGCTGAGTGATCCTGAAATATGTTACATATATTATTTCAGTCCCAGTAGTAATTTAGTTCACATACTATGATGTGTTACCGACTACGGGGGAGTGTGTTTCTGTTTGTCTTTTCTGGTTAGGTAAAATTAGCTTTCTTTTGTTTATGATTTTGCAGGGCCCACACTGTGAGTTTGTCTTTATCACTTATTCTAAACGTTATTAGATAAAATCCTTTTTGCTAATGGTTTCTGGGTGCTGGGGAGAGGGGAGTCTTGTCTCATGTTGTGTCTGGGTTTATCCTCGGCTGGGGAGTAATTTGGGGTTTCATCCATTTGTCCCTGTTTGTTTATATTTTAGTGTTTGTATTTCATTTCTGCTAAAGAGTATTTTCTTTGTGTGGTTTCCTCTAGACTGAGGTGTAACAATAAACTGTATTTTGTTTATAAGGATTACATATATTTTTTCATTTCAGGGATATATTTCAATCCTTTCGCTCTTGCTGGAAATAGATAAGATACAACTTTAAAGATCCCCAAGGGGGAAATTCATTTGTTACAGCAACATAAAGAGAATATCAGTAACACAATGGAGGACGATACAAAGAATAGAACTATGTGAATAATACAGTAACAATAAAGTAACAACACGTAATAACAAAGGTAAACATTATATTAACAGTACTAAGTACTGTTAGAGTGGTGCTCTCCATGCTCTGCTTTTAATTTAAATTCTGCAGCATCCTGTGAGGACAACAAAATGTAAAAGAAGCTTTGTGCACATGAGAGAGGGCAAGTGTGACAGAAAGAAGGATGAAGAGAGTGAGTCAGACCCCAGAGAAACTGAAAGTAGTGATAAAACTGCATACACTTAAATCACACAAATTATTCACATTGGAAATATTAACTAATGTGGATACATATATACAGTACATATACATATTATTTGTTTATCATCACAATGATCAGTAGAAACCAAAATCACCAACCAATGGAGGCTGTATTTAAAATTACTGTGAAAAAAAAAAGGAAAACCTGCAAAACAATTGCAGGCAACTCGTAATGTAACTCATGGTGTTTGCAAATCCCTGTGTGCACGTATGAACTCCTGATGAGTCAGATAGTGGCCTGGGGCTGCTCAAGTGAGACTGTTGGGTTTTTTGTATAATTCTCTATATATTTTATAAGGTATTAAACCTTAAACACTGTAAAGTATCTTGAGATGACTTTTGCTGTGATTTGGTGCTTTGTAAATAAACTGCATTGAATTGAATTGTTAAGGGGCTGAGCCCTACTGCATCCTAATCAACATTACTTTCATGTCATTAGTTTTGCATAGTTTTATGACATTTGCATTTTTTTACAGTTTACTTTGCATAATCTGCAAATGTATTATGTATAAGTTCTCATTAAGTTACTCTGCATGTAAGCGCAATGTCTACTTGAGTCCAGTAGAGATCATTGCATGTCAAGCCCTCTCTCTCCCTAGGTTTCCTGTCTGCCTCTCTACTGTCAAGCTATCTAATAAAGACATAAAAAACCCCAATATTACTTAAATATGTATAAATATGTTTACAAGAAAATTTAAGTATTTGGAATTTTCTTGGTTTTCTGCATAAATTGGTCACGAGAAGTGATCTGCTCTTTAGCAAAGTCAAAGATAGAAACTAAAACAATACTTCTAAGCTGATAAAACGCATACAAAAGTGTAAAAAGTAGTAGCTTTTTAATTTAATAAAATTTAATTAAATCCATTTTGTTCGCATGTACCTCCAAATATGTTTTGGTACATACTGAGCAGGCACACTAAAAGCTGTGAACTAAATTACACTGTAAATTGCAGGCTGTAATTTATGAAGTGTTAAAAAACATGTTTCTTTAAATTAGCAAGTACTTATATCCCAATTTAACCAAGTAAGTCTTTAAGTCTCCAACAATAGCAGGAGGGCCACAATTCACAGGTAAGATGATGTGTTGTTTCATACTCTATCCAGACCTTACAGTATGTCTCTCATCTATTCCCTACCTGTGACCTATCTCCATCTTAATCCTCTCTCCAGTTCTGTGCTTTACTTTGCTGGGCTCCTCTCAGCTCATCCCATTAGAGAAGGTTTATAGAGTATATCTGGGGAGAAGCTTGCCACTGCAAGAGTGGCACTTTCTGATCAGACCTGAGGTAATAGGCAAGGGTGAAGGTCAGTTACCGCAAAGGAAAAAAATCTCTCTATTCTCTCTGCTTAATTCACCGGAGTGCTGAATGGTTTTATCTTGTCTCGACTACAGACAGAATGTGGATGACCTTTGCCCCTGACCTCTCTGCTATAAATCACTGCGCAGCAGATTTGTAACTCTGTGTTGACTTTAATAATGATAGAGCAGAGCAGAAGTTATCCAGATGTAGACATAAATCGGACACATACTCTGCTGGGCTGGGTGTACTCATTTTGTTCTGTGTTATTAATATTCTACCTATAATATTCAGGTTTGTCTAATGCCATTATTAATAAAACACTTTTTGCCAAATGCAGTTGCCTCTTGCAAACTGAATATTTCATTGCTTTTATTTTATTACCTGTTTTCAACTTTATAAAATAATACATTTTACATGATAAAAATTAGCCACAGCTGCCAGGGTCTTTTGGAGGAGTGACGATGCACAAAATGTGAGGCATTTTTTAAATTATAGTCCCTGGACCGATGTTTCAAAGTTGCACTTAAAAAACAGAACAGTCCTGTTCAGTAATGCAGACATGATGTGGATTGGCTTCCTTCACTCCTCTTTCAAACCATCCATCTCTGGCCATAAAGTGTACAGTACATCGCACAATATTGTGTACACTACACGACAGCATTTAAATGATTACTGGCTTTTTGTTGAGAATAATGCACTGGATGTTGAAACATCACTGTGTAATATTAAAAATGAAAACACTACTTGAAGTATGATTTCAAAAGCAAGAGATTGTAGTTTTTAATTTACATTTATTGAACCTCTGCTCCCACACACGGGAACATTCAGATTCATCTCCTACTGGCTCAAATGAGAGCAGACCTGCAGGACTAACATTTTTGGATTTTGATTGATGAATTTATGAACTTTTGTGGCAGCTCTTGTGAACAGGTATCTGCATTTAAAGCACCAAGTGTTAAGGGTTCAGTAATTTGTCAAAGGATACTTCAGTATGTGGCCAGAAGGAAGTGGGAGTCAAACCACTGATTCTGGGGTTCATGCATGATGGCTTAACACTACTCCCCACTTTATCTTGAATTCTTAAATAAATTGTTATGGTAGCTGTCCCTCTTGCATTTAAGCCTGGCTCTTAATCCCCAGAGACGCACATCAGGGTGACAGTTCATTACTCCCACTATTGTGCAGAAACTGGTAGGAGAAAGGGTAATTGGCAAGATAAGCATCGCATGGAGAGAAATGATGGGGAAGGAATAAGAAGAAAAGAGCGATGGACGCATTCTGTACACACATAATACTGTATATGTGACGTTACTCAGAGGTACTGTCAGATCACTAAATGTGATAAAGAGAATTCCACAGATTTAAATGGTCTTCTAAAAATGTGTTTAATCTTTACGTTGTTTGTTATTGAAGTCATGCAAAGCTTCAAAGACCTGTGGAAAGGTGATCCGTGAAACGATTCATCTGCAGTGACTGAAGCACATATGTAGAATAATGCTGCATGCTGTAAATGTGAATTAGTTTATTTGTGAGTGCAGTTTTCTTTACTGCCACAAGTCTAAGTCTAACCTAAGTTTTTACAACCCTAACAGTAAAATGTTAGAGGAAAAGCTAAATAAAAAAAAAACGTACCAAGAAATCTAAGCCTGTTTCTTGTTCCATAACTAATTGCAAATGGAAAGTGTTGATGGATGAATGCAATCGACAAAAAAATGATACTTGGCATTTACTGCTGTTAAGTTTCTATTAATTCCATTGGTCACACACTAAACTAGAAGAGATTAGATTTCTAATTGGACAGTGCAGCAGTAAATACACCACAGAACTTTCAAATTGCAGTTCCTATTCTTTCTCCACTGGATCTTTATTGTAAACTCTGTAGTTCTGAGACAAACTTTCAGTACTTTCATTATTTCTGTATATTCATATTTCTGCAAAGTTATTTAACATAATGCTGTTAAACAAACTCAGAATAGCTTCCCGGGAGAAGTACTTATAGTACTGGACTCTGGTAGGGCTGTTAGACTGAAAACCAGTTTGGTACTTATTTGTGGACCATTCTGTTGGGAGGCCACAGAATCAACCAATTAACGCGTTTCAACCACAGGACCATTACATCTCAGAAAAAAATGGTGGATCACTACAATAAGAACTTATTCACAGTCTTCGTGTTCCTGCTGAAAGTCATCAGATTTCCATATTGAAACTAAAAAGTCTAGTTTATTTGGACAACAGGGCAAGATGCTTGTTCTCCATTATACTTCTTTTTGTGCTTATTGGCAGTTGGCAAACAGCTTTCAGGTGCATTACCTCCACCTTCTGGACTGGAGTGTGTTCTTTTCTAATATTTATCCACAGCTACTGTGATTAACATAGTCAGATGGAAGATGAGAGACATAAGACTAGACCAACTTTTCTCAGGGGAGCTGTGCTGCTGAATCCAGAGTCACTGCTGCTAGATGTACTGTATTGAAGCATTTATGTTATTCTTTAGTTATCCATGCGAGTCAGCAACAGTCCACAGCTTGGTGTTTAAAGTCTGATAATACAAACACATAAAGGGTAAGCAAGTGGGTGGACCAGTGGAACAAAGCTTTGACTAAACCAGCCATAGTTGGATGTTGCGGGAGGGATGCAGATGTGACGGAGAGAACTTACAGCTTTATTACAGCCTCATTTAGTTTGTTGTTGCCTTTTGGAGGCCATGTCTTCCCTAAATCCTAGCTGAATGCCATCAGTCACCAGCTGATCTGCTGGCATGAAGCTAAACAGGTGCAATAAAACAAACCACAGGGAGGAAGGAAAAGGGGGTGCAGACATTATTTAAATAAACTATAGCGTCATTTGTCTGGGATATTGGTTCCATTGTGTTTTAGAAGTTGTTTCCATCTAAACGTTAGAACAATTACTATTTTTACAGTCCATTGTATCCTCTAATAAGTTTAACTTTTTAAAACCTTTGCACAGAATTGGGTTTGTCACTGACTTTGTTCTATTTCTAGTCTTTCTCTCTTCAGTATGTTAGGCATGCTAAAATGTGCCGCACGTGCTTCTTTCTGAAAGTGATTAATTACAGTGGTTCAAGTGGTTAATTACATCCATTTGCAGATGCTCTTGACCAAAGCAGCTCAATGTAAGTGCATTCAACCACAGGAGCTACATGTCATCAGAAACTGGAAGTGCGATCCCCCAGGCAGAAAACTGAAAAAAAACAGAAAGGGTATGTTCAGCAGGAGCAGATCTACAAGGGGGGGAGGGGGTTGCAGAAATTGCCCAACCAGTCCAACTTCTACTGTTCAGTTCCCAAAGCTGGAAATGGAAAATAAAATGTCAAATATTTCGACAAGATAAGATTTATATTAAGTCACTGAAACAAACAAGACAGAGAAGGTCAGGAATTCATTTGAAATTCTTTGTAACATATTTTTCTTTTAGCTCAATGAAAATCTTTACACAGTGTTTACTGCTTAGTTTAGTGTATGATTGTGTGTGTGTGAAATGTTGGCTTTAAGCTGCCATCTTGGCCATTTCTCCCTTCAGAAAGATGTTATCCTCTCTTGGATCTGCCTGGTTTAATACATTAAAAAAGTTCATGAATAAAATATAATTCAGCAGATATGGTAGTGCAATAAACATGCACAGTGACATTCATTCACAGGGGATCATTCACCTACCACCCCCGCCAAAATCTCATGCCACCCCATGTAAATATTTCTAGATTCGCCATGGGTGGTCAGTGTCAGTGTTCAGGGGGGGGGGGGGGGGGTTAGCTATGCATGGCATGTTGATGGATGGATATGCAAAGAACCTAATTGCATACAGTCTGATCTAGTCTGCTGTGGCTGTGAACTTACCAACCTCTGCAGCCATCACTGTGATGTTATGCCACGCTGTCTCCTCCCGGTCCAGAGCCTGGGTTGTTCTGATGATGCCATTGTTCACACCAATTGTGAAATACAGAGGTCTTGCTTCTTCATTTTCTATGAAGTATCTGTGATATAGAGTGACATGAACTTTAAAGACCAAATTCTTTATGACATGGTTGTTAACTTCAGGTTAGCCCATAAACATCAGATAATGTATACAACTATGTCATAAATATCATACCTCCAGTGTATGTGCCTGCTATGTTAAGGGTATTTGAATGTTGTTACAGCCATTTGCCCTAGTAATAAGTAATTTTCAGATCGGTCAACATTTAAGCAATTGCAATGACTGAAAGTTTCTGGGCTCATCACATGTTTCTAGCTGTAACAATTAGAAAGTAAACATTCACATTCAATAATTTTATTTATAACCCCTACAAAATGACAAAGACGAGCTATATGATTCAAAGTAATTTCATCCCATTCAACTTCAAGCAAGAAGCCAAAAGAAGGTCAGCAGACTCAGCCAGAGGAAGTGTTAAATCCAACATAACGTGGACTGTAGTTCACATGCTATGAGGGCCATTAGCCGCCCTCAGGAAACTTTAGAAAATAATGGAATGCCATATTTGATATCCATTCCCCATTAATACATCAGTAGTACTGTATGCTACTAGCAGTACGCTGTGCAGTGTAGGCTTCAAGTTTTGCCCTGCTGTAAGCTGCTGTAACATCTGATCATGACTGGCTTTCAATAGTGAAAGAAACACTTCAGCAAGTAAATAAAACTTGTGGGTGTACACCTTAAGCTGAGAAGGAAGATGATATTGATTCTGAGGGTGTTTTGTCATTCTGACATGCAGTGTAACTGTGGGATGTCAGACTTGTAATTTGCTTTTTGTAAGAGTTGGATGCACAGCTGAACTTCTAATTGTCAAAGTAGTTATTTGCATAAGTAATGTTTTTATGGGCTGATAGAAAATGTAATTTAAATGTGTACAGTGGTCAGAATTGATTGAAAACACTATAATTACTTTGCCATGTTCTGTAGTTTAGTTTTTTTGCAGCATAACTGATTCAATCTCAAAAGTCCACCAGTAACGCTGTCAGACTGAACAGCAGAGGTGAGGAAGTCCACTCACGACTTGACTCAAATCACTTGAGGCTTGCTTGACTGTCACTATTAAAATGGCCGACTTGAGTTTACTTGGTACTCATGACTTGATATACAGTAAACTATACTTAAAGATAGATATTAGATATTGAAAACTTTTGTTTTCTAGAGAAAAGTGTGCAAAGCTGGCAACCTACTACAACTCGCTAAACAATGCAACTCTCTTTGAGAGCTTAATAATATTTGGATTCAAGCATTATGTTGTCTATATGCAACATTCAAGGTCTGATGTATGATGATGAATGATCTTAGCTCTCAACAGCTCAGTCACTCAGGTGTATGTTTAAATAAACTGTGCACTTATTGAAACTGTTCACCAGAAACCCTGACAAGATCTCTGTGGTGCATGGAAGTTAATAAATATGTGGTATTTAATGTTATTTTTAACTCTACATTGACATGTCAACACTTTTACCAACTCTTAATGAACTTCTTTAGTCTTATGTTCACCTCTGTGTGCCATTTTAGCTGAGAGTAAATGGAGCCGCCATAAAAAAAAAAAGAAGAAGGAAAAAAAGAAGTAAGAAGAAGAGTGCATCAGTCAAGCGGAGTCACAGGTGTAAAGTCTATATGTTCAGCTTGGTTTAAATTAAGGTGTATAATATCAGGCTCTGTGGACCTGAGTACCTACACATACACATCACCAACTGTTTCTTTACCTGACAGCGCTGTTGGTGCTATCAGGGTCCATGGCAGTTACAGTTCCAACCTGGGTGCCAGCAGGTGAATTTTCATACACATCCATAATGGAGTAGTCCATGGAAAAGACAGGAGGCTCATCCACATCCCCCACAATGACGCGCAGTGATGTGGAATCCTTAAATGGGCCAAGGTGGAAGAAGCGAGGGTCTGAGTGAGTGTTGGAGCCTTCAATGTTGAGTGTATGAACTTTCCTCTTCTCATAGTTCAGTGGCTAGGGAGAAACACAACTTTCCCAATAAGAGTGATCAGTTAAGTCAAGTATTCCAAGATATATATTCCACATGTGTTCTCATGGACACTTGGGATACACATCCATATAAAGAAGTTTGAACACAAGTGTGTTTTGCCTCTTTGCTTGACTAACAAAAAAATATCATCCACTGGTAATTTCTTATTACGGTGGCTAGGTCTCTCATGTCTCTGAAAGTTCACAGTGACAGTGTTACTAAACTACCAATGACCATCTCCCACTAGAAATGAAGAGACCATGTTTTGTGAGCTGCTTTAACATTGCTCTTTATGATCGTTCATGTTGCACTACAGCGATGTAACAAGTCAATCAATGCACTCCAGCTACAACTGCAGGATTAAATTCTTGCATTCCTTTAGAGAATAACACATGTGTGAGTTTTTCATGGATGAAACATCATGGGTAATGGTTAAACCAGGCAGCCGTCACAGTTGAGATAGATTAAATGAACACACAAGTCAAAGAAGAAAGCTTGATCCTGTTCTTGCCTGCTACGCTGCTCCTCAGAGCCTCAATTTAAACTGCAGCTCACACTTCAAACACTTTACACTTACATAAGCATCAGCGCTGGCCACTGAGTTGGGATCTGATTCATACCTGCTTGAGGGAAATGATTCCCTCCCTGCGGTCAGCATCGGTCGTGATATTGAAGATGGCAGCTGCGTCTGCGTTAGTGATGCTGTAGGTCATATCAGCATTCTCCCCTTCATCTTCATCAGCAGCTCTGATCCGACCCACTGCTTTACCTACTGGAGCCAGCTCTGGCACATAAAGTTGGTAGCTCTCTGCAACACATGACAAGATTTTCTTCATTACACCTATGTAATAATTGGTCAGAGATACTGTACGTTCCTTATTAAGACTCAAAACATTTATTACACTGGTCACACAGTGGGCAGAAATGAGTGCACCTGCAATGAACAACATATTAACATTTAGCATTCTGGTAACACTTTACAATAAGTGTACATTAATTTACCTTACCAAATGCCCTAATAAGCCTTACATAACAGTTAAATAAGGTTAAATAATACAGCCACTTAGCATTTAGTAATGGTGTTTATGTTAACAAAGGCATTTAATAATACATTAGTTAACATTCATAATAACCCTTTATTAACCTTACCTAATGTAGTAATAAGCATTAACTAACAGGTAAGTATAGTTAACTAATGCATCTACTAATCATTTACTAATGGTGTTTTTGTTAACTAAGGTATTAGTTTATACATTTATTAATGTCTTTAACATCCCCTATTAGCCCTACTTAATGTAGTAATAAGTATTAACTAATAGTTGTTTAATACACTAAATAACATTAAGCAATATTTTTTTAAATTTCTCGTTGAAATTTATTTAGGCTTTATGGGCTAATTCAGGTATTGAATAACATTAATAAAGAGTTGATAAGGGTTATAAATGAATACTTAAGTCTCATGATTGCCAACTTAGACACAAGTAGAACATGTAAATTCCACATAGAAAAGCATGTGGATTCAAATCCTGGTCCTTCTTGCTGTGAGGCAACAGTGCTACCACCACAAGGATAGCAAAGGGTGTTAGCACATTGTTATCTATGGTTAAGTAATGTATTGTCTGTATTCCTGCATTTTGTAAGTGTTTACAATGAACACCTGTTTCCAAGGGTTATAAAGAGCATTAAGACATGGTTAATAACAATTAAACCAATCCTATTCAGCACTTTAATGTTACTAAAGGGATGCATGTTTTCTTCTTTGCAATAAAAGTAACAAACAGCCCTAATAAATGTTACTTGTGGTTATGTAATGCTTATTCTGTGCTCTTAGGCATTTACAAAGTGTTACTTAAGAAAAATGTGTTCACACTTTACAATAAGGGTCATAAACAGCCTTAATAAATGTTAATAACAGTCAAGTGAATGTGGACTGTTGGATTTTTTACATAGTTCTGTATATATACACTTTTGCAAAGTCCATAACCTTGCTATGTAAAGTGCCTTGAGATTACTTTAGTTATGATTTGGCACTATACAAATAAAGATGAATTGAATTTAATTAAGTAAGGCTTACTATGCACCACTGGGAATTTATAACAAGGCTTATGATGCACTACTGGATATTTAAAAAGAGTTACTTAGGGGTTTTTGTGTTGAACTTATAAGTTTAATTTCTAAGCGAAGTTGAGCAAACACGTTAACCTTGACACCGTGAGTGATCTCGACGTACCAAAAGGAAGTCATGCCTTTGAGGATGAATAAACAATAAACTATCAGTGCTTGGAATAAGGTAGAAAAAAGCAAATAGAATTAATTAGTGGATAAAAACAATATATCTCATAAAGAAGAGAAACTGAAAACAGGAGAGCGGTGAGAACAGCAATTACATCTGATAAGTAAGTTCAATGGGCTTTATATTAAAGTCCATTCAGCAACAAGTAAAATAGAACAAGCTGATTATAGCTGTGAAGGTTTGAGGTGGCTCGCTATATTTAGGGAACTGTGACATGAAAAGAATTCATGAAAATGTAAACATGTTTCTGGTTCTTAATTAAAAACTCTAGAAATAAAAAAGAAAGATTTCAACTGTAACATAAATGAATGTATTTTAGTGAACATTCTGAGGGAGGTGTGCTCATGAAACAACAATTTATTATGTGCTATAGTTTTCCATCTTCTTGAGTTAGAGACAATATATAAATAAGTGCTTGCTGTTGATATGCCATTTGTCATACAGCATTGTGGTTGAAGATTAGAATATGTCTCCAGGACTTTATAAATCAATATAAATGATAAATCACGTGTGTGGGCACCCACACTCTTTATCATCACCAATCATTGGTGAAAAGACTATTCAGTAGTTACTCACTACTTGAATAATGATGTGATCAGACAGACAGAAATATAAAATGTTATGCAAATTCTAGTATTTCCAAGCTATTAAATAAACAATGAGTAAAAATATCATCTATAACATCTTCATAAAATAACAAATTAAAGCACAAGAAACACAAATTTCCAAATCTTACAACCAAACACGTACAGTAGCTAACACATGTATGTTTGAACTGTGACATTTCTCATGTGTTTGTTTATTCACTGTCTGCTACACCACATAGCACATAGACTACATGTGAAGTTATCTGGAAGCTGAGTCCTGGCAACATGAATTTCTTTCTTTTTATTTTGAAACGTTTCACTACTCATCGAAGTAGCTTCAACCTACCAAAAACAAATCCAGTCGCCATGAGTTTTAAACTAGACTAGATTTTAATGTCTGATCTGAATTCATACAAACATTTCACAAGGACTGCTTTGACAGTGAGATCACTATTTTGGATTTACCCTTTGTTTAAAAGAACATTTTTAACAATGCAGAAAGACAGCCTTTAAAGTGGTGTAAATGATATCAACACACTGTATAATCAATATGTGACTTGATAATTTAGGTGATTTTGGTCCCTTTGGTGGTTTTATTTTGTAATTTACTATTAAAATGGAAGTTTTATTTTGAAAAGACTGCCAACAGTTGTGTTACACCCACTTGACACTAAAAAGTAAACAAAGGAGAAACTGTAAAGGAGATAAAACCAAACAAGTGTCACTTATGGTTTTAATTTGTTCTCTAGATTTGCTTTGTTTGTGAATGTCACAAAAAAAGTGGAGTAAGAGCAGCGTTTCTTCTTCACAAATCTACTCAAGAGAAAGTAGAAAGTACGGTGCAGTAAAACTACTCTTAGAGTTACTTACATTTCTTTTCCAAATACTTACTAACTAAGTAAATGTAACAGAGAAAATGTAACTCGTTACTACCCACCTCTGGTCCTTGGATGCTAAAAAAGCTGACTGGGTTGAATATCAATGCTTACAGTATAGTCAGTTATGAAAGTTTATTTGAGAAGGCTTTTATTGACATGATTAAAATCTATTGCTCCGATTCTTCTGTGCTTCAATTTTTACAGCCAGCATTAAAAAAATCAAAGACAAGGCTACCCTTTACTACTACTACTACTAATACTTTTTAGTTTTAATCACTTTGGAAACCATTGTTCAGACTATTTGCCAATGTACAGATATTGAACCAAAAAACCGACAAACTTCCAAAAAGTTGATAAATATATATATTTTTTAAATCCACATTGATGCCATTCAATACAGAGACTCAAACTGTTACAGGTGCCTTACACCTGTCCATGATATACTACAAAAACATGCTTCGTGCCATTATACAAAAACATGCTTCATGTCATTATATCTGATTATAAGAAATTCATTAAATTTATTTATATAAACTTATTTGGGAATTTTGTCTATGTTACCTTTTACTTCTCCATCTGTCTATTGGAAGAATTAGCATGGATTGCTAAATAAATTTATTTGATTGACAATTTTATGTGTTAGTCAGTTATTATCAGTAGACCTTCAGTGGGGCATTCTGTATCACCAAAAGTATTCTGACAAAATATTACATAGAGGTATCCCAATATCAATTGATGGATTGATTAATATCAATATCAATTATCTGACTAAAATTATCTAATAAAACAGTTGTTTTTACTTAAAGAAATATAGCTGAACACAAAAGTCTGCGTACATGTCAAAACTGAAAAGATAATTGCATAATATATTAAATCAGGAGGATGCGACTTTTCCTCTCATCCTCTCAACAAAACACCCCTTACTTATTAAAACATGAGCAATCAGCTCATCATTTCAATAATGTCTGGATGCATGATTTATCTTCTGGATCATTACAATTGTTCATGCCCCGTGCTTTGTAACTATGGATTCTATTGGTTGCATTTTACTTTTACATGTCACGTAAGTGTATACATAGTATAGCATAGCATAGCAACAGTTGCCTTTTGGAAGTAAAGATGGGGCCTGGGGTAGGCAAGAAGTAAATACTTAGAATCATCCCTGGAACAACACAGCGAGGTATATAGACTCTGGTGTTGTCATTCTCCAAGATCGTAAAGAAAATTCTGATTCTTTTATACTCTACTCTGATTACTATTCTATAATATCACTTCAATTCAGAATAACCTGAGGGGACTGTGATTATAATTGCTAATAAAAATAAAATCCGTGTTGTTTTGTATGAGAAAAATAGTCCACATACCATTAAATATTTCTCATGCTTCTACATGAATAATTATATCATGTGCCCCACTTTTCCAATATATAATAGTTTTCTCATCAGACATAACACTAAAAATACTCATTATTTAATGCTTAATATTTATTATGTATTTTAATATATAAAACGTGTAAATAAAACCATTATAATAATTTCTGCACTTTTTCTCGGCTGGCTCTATGCTGGGGCAAGAGGGGGCAACGCCCCCTTAAACAAATGTCCTGCCCCCTTAAATCAAACTTGATATGTGTAGTAGGTGTACAGTAGTCCAAATGAGATGAGGTTTCAACTCTTATTAGCTCTTTTCCTCCGTGCTCTGTGCACAAACTCACACAGCACCCAGCGGAGATCCTCCACTCCCCCTCCCCCCAACTAAACAGTCAATCACTGTTAGTATACAATTTACCGTCGGCAGTGCAGTGCAAAATCAGCTGTGCTACTGTGGGAGGATTTGAGGAAGCAGAAAATCTCTGTCGTCAAAATCATAGCGACTCGTGAGATAATTAACAACTAAAAAATACATCTATATTTGTACAGTCAATAGGGTACTTGTTTATTGTCCTTCTTATAGTTTCAGTCTGGTAGAGAAGTATTTCTTTCTCGATCCCACAAGCATCACTGTGAACCTGTCTGCTGTACCCCCTGTTGTAGAGTGGATTGAGGAGAAAGGAAAATTGAACTACTTCAGTTTCTTGCAAAACAAACAAGCTTAAAACAAGACAAAAAGACAAAAAAGTTAAAATGTTCTGTTTTAAATCTGTTGTGTTCTACAAATTAGTTTGAGGATTGTAGGAAAAGATGTGATGAATTACCAAAGTGGCTATATTAAGAGGTCTTTTTTTATTCTTACTTTAGTAAGAAGAACTTTAGTACTTACCTTGCAAATTTATTTGGGAATTAGGTACATACATACAATTAAGAAAGAATTGTCCTGCTGGGAGACTTCAACGGTCACGTTGGAAATGACAGTGAAACCTGGAGAGGCGTGATTGGGAGGAACAACCTCCTCGATCTGAACCGAGTGGTGTTCAGCTGTTGGACTTCTCTGGTGGTCACGTTTTGTCCATAACGAACACCATGTTCGAGCATAAGGACATCCATAAGTGCACCTGGCACCAGGACGTCCAGGGTCGCAGTTCGATGATCGACTTTGTAGTCGTGTCATCGGACTTGCGACCTTATGTCTTGGACACTCGGGTGAAGAGAGGGGCTGAGCTGTTAACTGATCACCACGTGGTGTTGAGTTGGATCAGATGATGGGAGAGGCTGCCGGACAGACCAGGCAGGCCAAAACGTATAGTATATAGTGAGGGTCTGCTGGGAACATCTGGCAGAGGAACCTGTCAAAATTATCTTCAACCACCACCTCCGACAGAGCTTCAGTCTCATCCCGAGGGAGGCGGGGGGCATTGAGTCTGAATGGACCATGTTCCGAGCCTCCATTGCCGAAGCAGCAGTGCAGAGCTGTGCTGAGCTGAGGGTTGTTGGTGCCTCTCATGGTGGCAATCCCCGTACCCTGAGGTGGACACCTCAGGTCAGGGAGGCTGTCAAGCTGAAGGAGTCCTATTGGGTCAGGTTCACCAATAGGACTCAGCTAAGGGGTATCGAAGGTTCTGGCACACCATCAAGCATCTTAGGAGGGGAAAGCAGTGCTCCACCAACACTGTGTACAGTGGAGGTGGGACCCTGCTTACTTCAACTGTAGATGTCATTGAATGGTGGAAGGAATACTTCAAGGATCTTGGGGGCTGAGGTTACTGAGGTAGTTAGGAAGCTCCGAGGTTCCGGGGCCCCTTGGATGGATGAGGTCTACACTGGGTTCCTTAAAGCTCTGTATGTTGTGGGACTGTTTTGGTTGACACGTCTCTGCAGGGGACCGGAGGATGTGCTCCAACTATAAGGTGATCACACTCCTCAGCTGGTAAGGTCTATGCAGGGGTGCTGGAGAAGAGAGTTCGGTTGATAGTCTAATCTCAAATTCATAAGGAACAATGCGGTTTCAGTCCCGGTCGTGGAACACTGGCATAAGTTTTATAGACAGAATTTCTAGGTGCAGCCAAGAGGCGCAGGGGGTCCTGTTTGGTGACCTCAGAATCGCATCCCTGCTTTTTGCAGATAATGTGGTTTTGTTGGCTCCATCCAGCAGTGACCTTCAGCTCTCACTGGAGCGGTTCGCAGCTTAGTGTGAAGCAGCAGGGATGGGATGAGAGTCAGCACCTCTAAATCAGAGTACATCGTTCTCAGTCGAAAAATGGTGGAATGTTCCCTCCGGGTTGGGGACAAGGTGCTGCCTCAAGTGGAGGAGTTTAAGTATCTCGGGGTCTTGTTCACAAGTGAGGGACGAATGGAGCGGGAAGTCAACAGATGGATTGGTGCGGCATCCGCAGTAATGCGGTCTCTGCACTCTGTCCGCTGTGGTGAAGAGAGAGCTGAGCCAAAAGGCGAGGCTTTCGATTTACCAGTCGATCTACGTTCCTACCGTCACCTATGGCCATGAGCTCTGAGTAGTGACCGAAAGAGCAAGATCGCGAATACAAGCGGCCAAAATGAGTTTTCTCCGCAGGGTGGCTGGACTCTCCCTTAGAGATAGGGTGAGGAGTTCAGTCATCCAGGAGAGACTCAAAGTAGACTCGCTGCTCCTCCGAGTGGAGAGAAGTCATCAACAAAAAAACATTCACAACACAAACATGACTGATAACCTTGGTAAAATTAAAAGACACTAACTGGATGATAAATCTCGACAGACGCTACCAAATTAATTGCAAAGTACTCTAAAGTTCAGCAGCATTAGACAAAAATCAACGAAAACACATTGGCCAGTTTAACTTGAGAGGAACTTTTTTTTTTTTCCAAGTGCATATCAGCCTTTTTAAAAATTTAAACATTTAGCAAGTGCATTTTAAAGTTATAATTGTGAAGGCAATAACAGCAACGGATAAATAATTTTACTATGAAATCTTTATTACAAACAGAAAGAACCAATAATAAAGCAAATATATAGGAAATTAAACCAAAAATAATAGGAAAATAAAATAAATAGCAATAAAGCCTGAAAAAATAATAAAACAATATAACTAGAAAACAACACAAAATATTTTTCCAATGTAAATATAATTTTAAATATAATTTAAAATAGAAAATTGAAGTAGTAATACACTACAATAATCAAAACCAAAAAAAAAAAAAAAACTCTCCCGGTGGTGGCAAGATGACTGAAGACTTCATTATCAGAAGATGATTGGGCGTAAGCAGTTGTGGTCCAGCTGGACCTTCATTAAGTTAAGGTTGCAAAGAAGAACCATCAAGTCTGCAGGATGACTCATCCAGAATGGACATTGACACGCTTCTTATTGTCCTAATCTGCCTTTCCCAAGCTGTGACAATGTGGCTTACAGAAGTAGTGTTCATGACAAACTCGCAGCCTAGTTTCCTTAAGCATTCCTGGTCCATCTCCTTTACACCTTTCAAGAACTCATGCCTTGCACCAACAAAGTTAGTACCCTGATCAGATCGAACTTGTCGAACATTTCCACGTAGCGCAATGAAGGCACGAAGAGCATTAATAAAGGCATCGGTTGCCATATTATCAAAAAGTTCAGTTTGAACTGCACGAGAACACAAACAGGTAAACAGTAGACCATAACGTTTAAGTTTCCTTCTTCCCTCCTTGATGTAGAATGGGCCAAAACAGTCCATACTGCAGTCCATAAAGGGAGGAGCTGGTAGTGGAGTCTTGGTACAGTGATGACTTTAAGAGGAGAAACTCTGGCCTTGCCCATAACCAAAGAACACTGGATTTGTCCTGATACGTTTATTGTTCTCAAGTAAGTACATTCACCATAACCTAACCCTAACCCTTTTTTTAAGCAACAACTCACTTAATTTTGATTTATTTCCCCAGAAAACAAGACATAATATTTTATGGCCCTTTACTACTTTAGTAAATGCATCTTGATTTAAGAATTTTTAGAGATTTGGACTGGAACCAAGACAAAAATACTATGTAAGAAAAGCAGTTTTTGCAGTGAACACCGTTGATGCAGAACACTGTTGATGCAGAGGTGGAGGACAGAAGAGAAGAAAGAGAGAGACAGCGAACGGTGTCTTGTGCAGGGACACTGCTACACGTAGCTTTATGGAGATGGAGAATTGAACCACTGACCCTTAGGGTAGAAGATGACTCATGACTCATTCAACATCTGTAGAACAATGCTCAGGATTTTCTACAAGTCTTTCATGGCCAGTGCCATTCTCTGCTATTGCAGTCTGGGGCAGCAGGCTGAGGGTTGTGGATCCCAACAGACTCAATAAAGCGATTCGCAAAACCAGTGATGTGGTGGGGATGGAGCTGGACTCTCTGAAAGTGGTGTCAGAGAGGCGAATGTTGTCCAAAATAAGGACAATGCTGGATAATACTTTCCACCCACTCCACGATGTCTTGGCCAGTTATAGGAGCACGTTCAGTGAGAGACCTGAGAGAACACCTAAATGTACCACAGAACGGCACAGGAAATCTTTCCTTCCTGTGGGCAACTCACTGTACAACTTCTCTATCTGATAGGACAATTATTACAGTCTGGAATACTTCACAGGCTGACTACATATACAGCCTGCATTAACTCATGTCATCATATCATAATATTGTATTATTGTCTTATCTGTCTCGTTTCAATTAAAACATAGTGTAATCTGTAGTTAATAGTGTATTTTTGGAATTTCTTTATTATTTTGTATGTCTTGTAGTGTAATTTGTAATGTTTTGTAACTTGATTTCTCTTCTCTACTTAATTCGTTCCTACTGTGATTCTGATTCTGAAATATTGGAAAAAAATCTTCCTCTCAACGCCACCACACTGAGTTACAAATAAAACATTCAAGATGTGAGCAAAGTCCAGACTTTCAACATTAAATCAAGGGATCTAACAAAAGTGTGGTATTAACTGTTTACAAAGTACACTAATTTGCATACACACACCCCATTTTTTGGGGAATCATAAAAGGCCTGGAGGTGCTTCTGAGTGTTACATTTGAATTTGCTAACTGCTCACTGGAAATTTTAGCATACGGTTTAAAGAGGTGTCTATCCAAATAAAGGAGGTTATCATTAAGGTAAAAAACTAAAAATAAGAGAGAAAGTGAGAATATTGGGATTGACTAATACAACAGTTTGGAACATTCTTAAAAATAAAGAATTAACTGGTAAGATCAGCAACAGCACAAGTTCTGGAAGAGCACAGGTGACTACTAAAGTGGATGACTGTAGAGTTCTTTCCATGGTGAAGAAAAGAAAACCCTTTCACAGCATCTAGCCAAGAACATACTTGAGGAGGCAGGCAAGTTATTGTCAAAGCTTACAGTCAAGAGATGCTTTACGAATGTAAAGACAGACGCTTCATAACGAGGGGTAAACAACTGATAACATTCATGGACAGAAAGGCTGTATTAGACTTTGCCAGAAAACACCAAAAATAGCCTTTAACTTTTTGGTCTGATCAAACCAAGATTAACTTGTACCAGAATGATGAGATGAGAGAAGTATGAAGAAATAAAGGAACAGCCTATGATCCAACCCATACTGCATCATGTGTAAAACATGGTGGAGACTGTGTTACAGTTGCCAGTGGAATGGGCTCACTAGTGTTTATTGATGACCTAACTGATGTAAAGCAGAAGGATGCATTTTGAGGTGTATGGACTATACTCTTTCTAACACTCTTTGCTCTGGTTAAGTCAAATGCTACAAAACTGCTTCTTATTACAGATTATATACAATGTACAGAAAAAGCTACTGAAGAGATTCTCAAGGCAAAGACATGGGATATTCTTCTCTGACCAAGTCAGTCAACTCATCTCAATGCAACAGAGCAGCTTTCCACTTACTGAAGGCAGTGCTAAAGTCAAAAAGACCCATAAAAATGCAGCATGTTTGATTCAATTCAAGATTCAAGTTTAAAAAAACTTTATTAATCCCAGAGGGAAATTGTTTTGTCTTTTTACAGCTGCTCTCATTTAAGAAAAGAGAAGAAAGAATCACAACCGGAATCAGCAGCAACAGAATACTAATAGACAAAGCACAAAATATACAGTACAGGCCAAGAGTTTGGACACCTTCTCATTCAATGTGTTTTGGGGTGAGCTGGACCACAGAGTGAAGGCAAAGGGGCCAACAAGTGCTAAACAC
>JAUYWH010000009.1:1536835-1549674 GCA_034779795.1 Ctenopoma multispine | reverse complement strand
TAAGTCAGAACAAGATCGAGAGTGTGATTAAAACTGTGAGTGGGTTTATTTACATGCTGAGTAAATCCAATGGACTCAACATCTACATGAATGTTAAAGTAACATTTTTACTGCTGGATTTTGTATGTGACTAGTGTTGTTCCTCATTGATATCATTGTAAATACAGTGTCGCCTTGGTAATGCCTCTACTACTTCTCATGTGGGAAGCACCACATGATGCCACCAGACAAAACTGATGGTGTGAAAATTTTTAAGGTTTAAAAAATGCAGTGGTTTTCTTAATCTGTCTCCAGATGTCAAGTTGACTCCTGGCTGACTGCTTTGATCCCTTCGCGTGGTCCCCATGTGATGCCGCAGTGGCTGCAAGTGATTTCATACTCCATTCCTATCTTAAGGTCTCATCATCCAGGTACATATCTGTGCAGTTTTGTGGGAATACAAAAGTCCAACACAAGAACCATTCAGCATTTGTGTTGTACAAGATGTAGGCTACTACTATGTCTCGATGCATGCTCAATAATCCAGGCAAGGGAATTTCTAGAATAGGTTACTAATAACTAACTATGTCCTTTACCCCTCTCGGGGTATGGGCCACCAAATGTAGATTCTTCCTGGGCCATTCTTTCTAGTTGACTCTATGTGTAGCCCATCCTTGTGATGTCTTCCTCTAAGCCGCATTGCCAGGTTTTTCTTGGATGACCTCTCTTCTGCTTGCCTTGGGGGTTCCATTTGAGAGCCTGATACTGGTTGGTGGTTTGTGTAGGAGGTGTCCAATCCAGCCCCATCTACTCTTTCAGTTTTCAGTCTCTGCTAGAGATTGGCATGTCCTTTTCCATAGGCTGGTGTTACTGATGGTGTCTGGCCAGCGAATGTGGAAGATCCTTCTTGGGCAGCTATTGATGAATGTCTGGATTCTGGTTTTGGTTGTCCTCCAGGTTTCAGCCCCAGAAAACAATATTAACTTGGTGGTCAAGGTCAGGTCTCTGGAAGCCCAGATGTTCTTGAGCTGGAAAAAGGCGACTCTTGCTTTGTGTATTCTTGCCCTGACATCTGCATCTGTTCCTCCCTGTTGGTTGATAATACTGCCCTGGTAGGTAATGGACTGTACTTCCTCCAGGTGACTGGGTTGTTGCTGCTGGACTTGGTCATAAAAATCTTGATCCTTTCTTTGTGGATGTTGAGTCCAACCTGAGATTATATGGTTGCCAACACACTGGTCTTCTCTTGCATCTGCTGCTGGCTGTGGGAGAGAAGTGCAAGATCGGATTCCATTTCTTCATTTGCTGGTGGATGTCTTCATGATCCAGTTGATGGTCACTTTTCTTTGGAATCTAGATTAGGTAGCCCTACTTCCTCCCAGATCCTCCCAAAGGGGGGTACAGGATCTCTACTGATGTTCCCAGGTCTCCTTTCAGTACTTCTGTTGGTATGTTGTCAGGTTACCTTCCTGTTTTTCATCATGGTGAGGGCCTTCCTGATCTCCTCCCTGGTCGGCTTGCTGGAGTTATTTGGGAGATCCTTGTTGGCTGGGTTGATATCTGGTGGATCTGTTGGTGCTGGTCTATTCAGGAGCTTCTCAAAGTGTTAAGACCATCTGTTCATCTGTTGCAGTTCCATATCCTTGATCCTCTGTCGTTCAGGTTTGTTGTACTTCAAAGACGTTTTCAGACGTTTTTTAGTCATGTCATACAGCTGTTTCATGTTGCCATTGTACTCAGTCAGTGTAGTCTTTCTTTCCTTTGTAATACTCTTCTTCACTGCTCTGTGGGCTTTTGCATATTCCTCTTAGGCTTTAGTTTTTGCTGCCCCAGTCTTGCGATTGTTGACTGCACACTTCTCCTGCCTTCTCTATTTATCTTGCCCAAGGGCTCAGCTGTGATCCACTGTTTGTGATGATTTGTTTCTTTGTTCCAACAACTTCTTGGCAGGTTGTTTTCAATGCCTCTTTACTGTCAGCCAGCTAGCCTGTACGCTACCACCTTCCTCTTCTTCGTACTGCTCTCGTACCAGCTCAAAACTTGTTCTTCTATTGAAGTCCAAACTCCTCCCTGATGCTGGTGATCTTTAGGTGGCTGACATCAGCTTCACTCTATACTGTGTTGTTTCCACCCAGTTCTTCTCCAACTTCAGCTGCATGCAGGCAACTAGTAGGTGGTGATCAGACGCCACGCCTGCTCCTCTTCTAACTTCAATGTCCTAAAGGGATCTTCTGAACTTCTTGCTAATGCAGATGTGGTCGATCTGGTTCTCCATGTGCCAAAAAGGGTTCTCCTGTTCGAAGAAGCATAGTCAGCTTGGCAGCTTCCTTTTGGCTGTGTCTCAGTGATGTTGAAGATCCTTCATCTTCCGGGAATTTAATCTCTGTTTCTCTTTTTTACCTTTCTGTAGAGGTTTATTTTTTTAGAGTTGCTAACCCCACGCCCAACCATCCCCATTTACCTGAGTGGATTTAGTGGTGTGGAAATGTACATCATACTATACTCCATCATACTATAATATACATATCATTTAAAGGATGTTAGGGGAAAACCAGCCTTATAACTCGCCTTTATCTTTAGTAGATCTAGATGCTACTTGCATGCTAATGACACTTGCATGATGTTCCTGCATTTTAGCAATTCTCTGGGTGTGTTTTTTGGTACAAATATATGGGTTAATCCATGACTTCTCTTTGTGTTCCACCACAGTGTTGCATATAAATGTAGCATTTAGTGCATGTAGTGCAAAACGGTTTACCACTGCTTTCGTGCATCAGGTAAATCTGCAGCATTGCCTTTATTAGCAACATCCCACTTCTCCAGACGTTCAGGGAGTCTCCTTTCTATTAACAGCAGGTCCCTGACACAAGCAAATTATAGACCCGTACAATATTCTAGAAATCAGATATTTCCTCTCTTCTTGTTGTGGGTGGGCCTACTATGTGCCTCTGTGTGCTGGCTTTACAATAAAGTGGCACTGCAAAGCACTGGCAGCTTCGTATCAGCAGCTCTTGTGTGAGGCATTTAGTGACCGTACAGTGATTCAACAAACTTGACTGTAATTCAACAAAGAATTCACACAGACTAGTTAAATTAGCCTTAATTGTAGAGATTATAAAATTGCAAAAGTCCAGCCCTGCATAGCTCTATGCTGAGTGTCTAATTCCAACATCTGCATTATCATCAGATGATGAGCAAAGAAGAGCTTTGCTTTACACACCAACTACACACCAACTACACATCTGAAGAAAGGTTAAAACACGGAGAGCCGTAACACACTATTTTCCCACTATCCAGTGAGTTAGTGTGTTCAAAAATATGTCATGCTCAAGCTACATTAAAGTCCTTGGATCAGGGTGAGTCAATAACTTGTAATCTGCTGTCAATGTCAGCTGTTTAATTACGCTTATTAGATAAGACTTGGATTTGCATGTGACATACCTACTGCTCTCCCTCAGTGAATTGCTTTCAACTTCTACTCACCTCAAATCTAATGATATAATGTACAACCTTCAATGTCACAATATAGTTTTAATTTATATACTGTACAGTGGGACGTGAGGAGAAGAATCATGGCCTAATTTAGAAAGAAATTGGTATCTTGTCCTACTCTTATCATTGACAGACTTCAGACTTTTGTCTAAATGAGTCATTGTACTGCTGTTAACATGTCAGAGAAGACAGAACTCAAAATGAGGCTCTGTATGAAACTGGCTAATCTTATTCCCAACACAGTTTTAGCCCCTGTATCTTTCTTTTTCTTCCTTTTTTTCTGTGACATTCCCAAACAAAGGCTTTTTTCGGGCCTATTAAAAATAAACTAGAGAAAGACCTTGTAATGTAGATTGAGTGTGGAGAGAATATCCAAGTGTCTTCAGCGAGAGGACTTTTGAGAACTCATCCCTCTTAATGTGAATGGAATTAGCTGGAGACAGAAAAATATGTTTTTGTACACAGACTACAATATCACTATGGCCCATGTTTATGTGAGTGTAGGAGCTCATGTCCTGTATCTGTTTCCTGTTTCACAATGAGGCAGCCTGTGAATCCAAGGAGACTTGGGAACATCAGTGGAGATACTGTACCCCCCCTTCGGCAAGATCTGGGAAGAAGGAGGGCTACCTAATCAAGATTCTAAAGAAAAGTGACCTAAGCAACTGTATCAATTACAGAGGCATTACACTAAGCAATAGGCAAGGTCTTCAGACAGATAGTGTGTTCAATGTTTAAAGGAATGCTTTCTTTGCCATACACCTTATGGTGTTGCCTCATGTAATGTCTTACATGACTCTGTACTGATGGAATTAGATCTGTGGACATGTCACATGTCACACTGATTTTTTTAAGACAGCGGGGAGGAACATCTCCATTAACTCAGGTAAAGGGTACTTTAGAAACAGCTGCTTTGTTCCTGTCATTCCTAAGGTTCTCTGACGTGCTGTGTTTTGGTATAATATCATTTAGTCAGCAGATGCAGTACATTATGAACATGTCAGTCACTATGTACAAAAGTAGTTTTTTGCCATCTTTGTTTGATTGTATTGACTCTAATGAAAGAGATGTTTCTAAATGTTGAACCATAAGCTATATTACAGTTAGTTTTAAACAGTGTCATTAAAGTAAATGTAGGGTCTGCAGATTTGAAGTTCAAATGAAATTACTGTTTCTGGCAACAGTGTCCTTATAGCTTAAGCCTTTGTTTCAAACAAATATCACTGAAAATGGCTCAATTTATTCCTTCATTAAAAATAAAAAATACAAAAAATAATAGTATTCTTACCTGCGTCAACAAAGGACGATTACCACAATCAGTTAAATCCATACACACAAAACATACACAAACTACACGTAAGGGTGTGAACAATGACGTAGATGATGCTGATGTCATCTACTGGTAAACAACAAGTGTGAGAGAATAGAGCAAATTTAGTTGTGAAGGTTAGATAACAAATAAACAAATTAGCTAATTTAAGAAGTCACAGGTAGGACAAGGAGCAACAGAATGACAAAGAGACAGAATGACAAATTATTTTGTGACTCTAAATTGCCCATAAATGTCCATGTGTTTGTGAAGGATTGTCTGTCTCTGTATATCAGCCCTGTGATAAACTGGTGACCTGTCTAGGATGTACCACCTCTCACCTAATGACAGCTGGAATAGGCTCCAGCACCCTGCGACCCTTCAGAGGACAAGTGGTTAAGATAATGGTGGATTGATGGAAGGTCCAAAAGAATGTAGTACTAAATGTAGGGTTCTGGGGTACAATAAAAGGATTTTGTTGTTTGACAAACCTCTTGAGCAAACCAGAAAAATAGGTGTTATCTTTTGGAAACCCTGGTCAGATAACACTGGCAAAGTCTTCTCTCCATGCTGCATGTATTAAACCTGAGACATTCATACTGATTATATGATTCTTCAGTTCTTCCGAAAACTAACGATTCATAAATTAACACAGAATAAATTTCCACAACACCACTCTAAAATACACCTGAAGAATTAATTGTCTAATTAAGTTACTATTAAAAACACTTTTCTGTAGCAGAAAGTTTAATATTAAAGAAGCATAATTATAAATTTTTTTTAATGTCCATGTGATACAGACAGATATGATTTTAGTGTGTCCTGTTAATTTGTGGCTCAAAAGGTGTACAGCACCCAGTGCTGAAAGACTCTCCAGCACTAGCATGCACAACACGTTCACTAGTGAAAACATAAATACAGCACATGTTAAAGATAGAAAAATAAAAGTGGTGTGACTGCATTGAAAAAACAGAATTCAGGCATTTTTGTCCATACTTTAACAGTGACAAGAGAAAGAAGAAAGAAGTGCATCCAAAAACCAATAGGACAAAAAGCAGGTACATAGTAGTTCATGTGGCGACAGAATTCATGATTTGTCATTTGACGATAACTACTATAACCACTAGAGGTCACCTAACAATAAACTGTAACTATGAATGTAATAAGTTTGTTTTTAGGGAGGAAACCCTCTGAAATAACTAACTGAAAAACAGTACGAGTAAATATTTGACATGTATGTAAATTCACAGACATAATACTTGATAATACTACCCTGATTCTCATGGTGAAACTTTAGGTCTTGCAGCAGATAAATCAGTCTATATATACAGTAGTATTTGTACATACCTGTTAAGAAATGTCAAGTGAACAACAACCAGTAGGGTTCAGGAAATTACTGAGCTGTTTCCCACCACAGCAGTTCACATGTATTTAAGGCATTTAAAGTGAACCTGTACCTGTCTTGGGATCAACAGAGAAGTACGACTGTCCCTCAAGGATGCTGTACACTATCTTGGCACTATTCCCATAGGTTGGATCATCCGCATCTGAAGCTGTCACCTGGAAAACTGAAGTTCCTGCATAGAAAGGAGAACAAATAATGACAGAATACTTAGTAGTAGTACTAATACTACTACTTGAGTAGTAGTAACAACTGGTAGTCTAGTAGTTTAAAGGTAAAACCGGGTCATACAGGGTCCTGCATCAGTTTAGGGGCCCTCAAATTGTGGGTATTAACACAATTGTCTATTCCATAATTGAGAAGGCAGCTGCATATGTGTGGTCAGATTATTAGCACAAAACTATTGGTTATTGTGTCACTTTGCAACTGGATGAGAATGCAGTGAGTGCTTTTGTGCACAAGCAGGATTCTGAGGTTTGTTTCTTATAATTGCGATCTTTGGATCCATGGGTTATGGCATAGATTCTCTACATGGAATGTTAGCAAGGCTAGGTAGCTGTTATCCCCTTAAAGGACACACTTTGTCATTAACTGTATAACTTAGGTCAGGATGACGATAATTATGGAATAAGTTGAACCCAAGTGGAATAATTTCCTTTAAACAACTTCTCTCCTGTAAGCTGTGACAACTGAGTAAACACCAGCTGCTGAAAAAGGTCATGATATTTGGTTAAAATACTGGCAAATGAAGCTTGAGTTAAGACTTTTGTCAAACATAATTATTTCTTGTGTATTTAATCTAAAACCATACAATGGTCATTTCATTAACTTGCCATTTTAAATATGGCTCTACTGTTAAAAAAACTCAACATATTGTTACTGTCGCCAGTGATGCACCTTGAAATTTAAGGCACAATGTGTTTTCAGTATAACAAAACATCTTGTTTCTATGTAAATTTCACACTCTGAACTTCCCTCTTGCTGGTTAGTATGAGCTGCAATGAATCTTTTCAATTGATTTTTTTCTGCCATAAGCAAAGACACAGGTTGCCAGTGGATAGCAGTTGTGATGGAATTGCAACTTATTACCATGTTACCTTTCAACTCCGGTAATTTTTAGGTTTGAATGAGAAGTGTTGTTTGTCGAAGACTACACTCCACATTATAGCATAAGAACCTTATCCCATCTACCAAATATAGTGGTTACAGTATTAAGTACATCATGCGGAGAGACAATGGCCCTCAACACAGAAATCTGTTCTACCAAATAAAAGTTAAAGCAGAAGACATGTAATGTTTTGTAATGGCAGAGTTAAAGTCATGATATTGGAAAGACCTGAAGCAGGCAGTTCAAGAAAGAAAGCTAAACATCTCTGAGTTGAAGAAGTTCTGAAAGGAGATCTGCAAAACTGACAAACCATTAGACCACAGGAAAGGTTTATTTGAAGTTTTTGCTGCAAATGAATATACATACTTTTTGGCATTCCCTTTATCTAGTTTTAGATTTAAGCAGAGGTGGTTAGAGTAGCCAAAAATTGTACTCAAGTAAGAGTAGCATTACTTAACAATAATATTACTGAAGTAGAAGTAAAAAGTAGTCATCCAAAAAATTACTCAAGTAAGAGTAGAAAAGTAGTTGATGAAAAGACTACTCAAGTAGTGAGCGATCGTAATGTCTAATTTAAAATTATTTTTTAGAAATGATGTAATTAGACAGACAAAAATCTTAAATAATTTTGGTATTTCTGAATAATAAAATAAAACAAAATGCTAAAAATAAATAACATCTTTACAAAACAACAAATTAAGGCACAAGAAACACAAACTTCTAAATCTTACTTTCTCACAAAATAAAGCTTTCAAAGCCAACAACTACAGTAGGTATATATGTATGTTTGAACTGCGTCATTTCTCATGTGTTTATTCATTCACTGTCTGCTACGTCACGTAACACATAGACTAATGTAAAGATATCTGGAATAAAAATACTCCTAGAAGTACAATTTCTTTCAAAAAGTTACTTTAGTAAATATAATGGAGTAAATGTAACTTGTTACTACCCACCTCTGGATTTAGGTCATATTTATGCAGAAACAGACAATTCTGAAAAGGTTCATAAACATTCAAGCACCACTGAAGGTGGCTACTCCTACCTCACTGCTACTCCTGTCAGCAGTTAATCCTCTTAGTGTGACACAGCCTGATGCAGAACTTGTAATTTCAAAGGTCTAGACCAGGAAATAGCTGCTTCTCTTAATTAAATAGCAATCACTATATCCACAACACTCCACTACAGCGGTAAATACATACAGTAAATGGTTCATATATTTCTATGCTGTTTGCGGCTGACTGTAACTCACAAATCCATTTACATTTGAATTGAAATAGCAGAGTTTAAAAAACAAGAGGAAATAGTCAGAAAGTCACAGAGAAGTGATAAAAGAACCAAGCAAGAGACAGCAGAGCAATTAACGAAGGAGAGACAGAGAAGAAGAAGACGACCAACTGAGAAAACAGTTCACTCATTAATGAGTGAGAGATGGAGGTTTGTGTGGTGAAGAGCGGACTGGGAGTGACGAAGAGTAAAGATGAGGTGAGAGAGAGCAATTCAGAGAGATGAAAGAGACTCAGAAATGGGGAGAGTGAGAGAGAGACAGACTTATAATAAGAAAGATAATCATCAGTGCAGAAAGGGATCAATATGGGAACTGAGAAGTAAGAAGCAAAGACAGTGAAATTAGAGAAATGCTGTTGCAGTCCAGTGTGTCTTATAGTCTGCTAGTTGTCTGTTTTTACAAAGTCATGTTGATTGACCGATGTTGGTGATTCATGGGGGGATGGTTTACTAATCTCTGTAGAAGAAGTGCTGTGATGATTTTCTTTCTAAATCAAAATCTAGGTAGTCAAGTACACTGTGCCCGAAAGGACAACATGCCTTCTTCATCACAATCAATAAATCAGCCTGTAGCACTTGCAGTGTTTCAACTCTTTTAGCTGACATTCAGTTTCGTTACATGATTTCATACTGTATAAAGAGTCATTTAAACATTGCCTGGACAGACAAACGATGAAAATAAGAATATTCAAACACCTTTGTATTTTAATGCGTTGGCTTTACCTTCTGTTTTTATTTTTGCACTGTATGTGATTTTACTGTTTACTGGATTTTGAACTACTACTCTATGTTCTAACATTTGTAGCATTATTGAGTTTTTAACATTTGTTTATTGAGTGTAGATCCACTGAGAACAGTCCTTGTTTTGCAGGAACACCAGTTAAAGAATATCACATTTCTGCTTTGTAGATTTTGTCCTCCGAGGCCACTGAGAACGAGTATGTAATGCCAGCCCATTCCCATTGTTGTATCAAATAATGATGCTTTGTCCTTGGTGTGTCAGTGCTAAAAGTTTCCCTCTGTGTCCCTCTGAGACACAAAACTTTAAAATGGAAAAATGTAAACAAAAAAAAATGTTTGAGTATATGTGTATGTATATGTATTCTTACTTTTGATATATATAAAATTTAATTTCTAACATTATTTGTGTTTGAAAAATACTAGATAGTCTCAGTATTAACTGAGAAGAGAACATTCCTCCTGAAGGTAGTATCTTTGTCACAGTGCTCATTTGTAACCCAGTTATGGAGCACACAGATGACATCATCATGTTGTAGGATTATTTTGTTACAGGAGGTACTGGAACTTTATAAAATTAATGGCATCATGAAGAAGAAGAAGATTTATGTGGATATTGTGCTGTAACAGATCATTTCTGATTTTCCAATGATTGAGCTGCCATCATTCCTGTCATATCAAAGCAGTGCTGCTCCCAGGGACGTGGACTAACAAACTATTTATATATTACTAGTAAAAATACTGGCTGAAGTGTGTTTGTGCAAAGAGGCCCACAAACCTGAATCAGTTGCACAAGTTCTGCAAGAAGAAAGACTGTTGTGTGAAGCTCCTGTGCAGTTTGTTCAGGTTGCAGTTGATACAATTTAAAGGCAATGGCAGTTTTATGTACACTACCAGTCAAAGGTTTGGACACACATAGAAATGAGCGTGTTTTTCATGAAAAGAAACATGTCTTCAGTTGTGTTACCATCATTGAACATGGTTTTCTAATGATCAGTTCTCCTTTTAAATTAATACATTAGCATTACCAAACATAACATGCTATAGGAAGACAGTACTAATGTAAATGTGAATTTAGGTCTCTGTATGTTTCTGTAAATATTCCTTTTTCAGTCATTTACAACATGAACATGAAATCTGCTTTTCTTTCACAAACATGTGTCCAAACCTTTGACTGGTATAGTATGTACACTTTTCAGTCTCTGAGTATGTGAGAATGTAAAATATAAAATTTCAGATGTTCCAGTTGGACTAACTGGAGCCACAGATGAAATATATACTGAAATGCAATGTTGAGAATTGTGAAGAACTTAGTTTAAATGGATTTAGCCAGCATGTGTGTAAATGTGTAACCTCATCATTCAGGAGTGTTGCTGTGCATGATGACTCATTAACATGGTTTGCCTCTCTAGCCTTTAATAAACCATTATTAATGGACACACTATTACTACAGCTAAACATGTGTGTTGTGACTAAGTCAGTGTCTGTTATTAGAGACTGTGCCTTACCAACATCAGACATCTCAGGCACAGTGGCAGAGAACGGCCCATCAGGGAATGTTGGAGCATTGTCATTAACATCCTGGACCTTGATGATGAACTCTGACTCTGCCTCCAGTGAGCGGTTTGTCCACCGGTCAATGGCCCTTGCGTGCAGGACGTACTGGGACTTTCTCTCGCGGTCCAAACTCTTGGTGGCGTGGATGTCACCCGTTGTCTCGTCAATCTCGAAAATAGACCCAGCCCCATCGCCAGACAGGATGTAGCGTACAGACCCATCGCCCTTGTCAGAGTTGGAGTGGAGCTGGAGATGTGAGAAGGAGAAAATAAGTGAGGGAGAGAGCAGTAAAGTGTTTGACAAGTACGTAATGCAGAGTAATAGCCAAGTGTCAGGATGAGTGGTCAGTTAATGGTGAGGAGCAGGCAAGGAGAGACACAGCCATCCAATCATGGAAGGAAAAGCAGGAGCACTGCAGGACTGGAGTGTGACAGGTTGTACAAAAGGTTCAGTATATGAAACAAGTTACCATCATAGTAAAAAGAAAAAAAGAAAGTGTGACAGAGCACATTCCTCAATGCGCAGTCTGTTCTGAACTGGATGTGTCACCAAGCACATTAAAGATGAGTCAGACAAATACCAGAGAGGGTGACAGTGAAACATGCAGATACATATTATTTTAGTACTGTAGCTCTACGTGTGTGCTCTGGGCTTTGTGAAATGAAAAGCTACCTTAATAGCAGAAATGCTGAGTCTTATCTCAAATTATCCTTGACAGTGACCCACATTATATTAACCAACACAGGCTTTCTAACTCACTATGTTCTCCTACAGGCTGTTTAATAAGCCATGCTAAAGCATATAAAACAGAAGATAGACTCTTTCTTCTCTCATGTAGGGACTATTCTCTGCTGCATGTCCTCAATCTGTAGGTTAAGTCTGTGGAACAAAAGCACTTTTGTAAGAGTAAGATTGTGGGGTTGTAAAAAAAAAATAAAAAATTTTTTTATAAGACAAAAATGCCTGTGGACATTTCCTTTTTGTTTGTGAATTTGACATTGCTTTTCTCATTTCTGCTGCTGTCATGTTAAAACATGCATATTAGTTGGTTGATATTTGTTTGTTGCCTGTGAAAATAATCCATGTATACAGAGAGACATGTTGTTGATAATGGTTGGAGACACAGTGCCAGTACTGTCACTTTACATCTATTCAATGTGAAACTGACAGAGCTGCACTCATGGAGCAGCTTGTTCTGTCATCTTGTTTGTTTGTGGAGTTTCAGACCAAACCCTTATTATTGAAGGAATATAAAAACACATTATTTACCTTGTAGTTGTTAAAAGAAGAAAATACCGTGAATACAAGTTCCTGTGTGTCATAAACTGTCAGTTAAACCTAAAGTTTAATACTATTTCAACTAGATGAGACGAGAAATCCATTTAGGAACACAGTATCTTTTCTGTAGTATACAGTGACTGAAAGCTGTATTTGCTACCGAACAGGCTGCTACACACTACTGAATTGAAGGTGTCATCAGTTTTGATGAATTCACTGGGTGTTGGTTTACTGTGTAATCATAAGTTATATAAGGTAATGGTTTCAGTACTGCACAGCACATCCATCAAATGATTCTGCACCATCTTGTGGAGATCAAACAAAAAGTGTGTTCATGTCACCACAGTAGTGGTGTCATCTGAGGAGAACTTAACTGTAGACAATAAATTGATAATGTTCTTCTAATTAATTAGTACATTTATCACGCATGCAACATTTTTCTACCCCTTTCTAATAGAAATATGCTCCAAAACGTATTTTAAAGGATGTGATCGCACTGTAAGAAATGAGGGCAACCGTGTATAGATCTCAGAGTCTGAACAGATGTCCGAGTCCATCCCAACTGTTTCATGTCATTCATTAAGCTAAATTGATTCATTTTAAGTTACAGTGTATCCATCCATCCATTATCAACCGCTTATCCGAAGTCGGGTCGCGGGGGCAGCAGCCTAAGCAGGGAAGCCCAGACC
>JAUYWH010000009.1:1525989-1536735 GCA_034779795.1 Ctenopoma multispine | reverse complement strand
CCCGACAACATAGCTCGGAGGATCACTAGACCACGCAAGCCCTTCTGCCACGACAAGGCCTCGATCCCAGAAGGGAAGTTACAGTGTATTTAAGATAAATGTCACTCTTTCTAATCCCTTAAGTTGTGGCGGATGGATATCTTCTGCTGTTATCAGATCAGATCACTTACACCTCTCTACAACCTTTGTGCTTACAGCTCATGTCCAAATCACTTAATGTTTTCAAGAAAGAGGACCAAAGCTGCCCCCAGAAATAAAAGTCAAACACATGGATTTCTTTTCATATGTGGGCAAGGAGGAGCGTTGAGAATATGCTAACAACTCACATGCCTTCTCACACCCTGCTTTCCAAAATGCTGTTGCAAAGAACAAAGTGTAAAAAGACAGAAATCTTGACTCCAGACAACATGGCACCAACAGCTGCACTGAGAAAGGACAAGAAACACACTGCCAAGATGAGCTCGAACAATGTTGTGGTGTAAGGAAAGCCATCTCCCTGGCACAAAATAAAACATTTAAAACAAAAAAAGAGGAGACAGGAGAAGACAAAGACAAGACAGGAGGAGAATAAAAATACGGCAGCATAAATCAACAGCGTTTCTAAGCAGCAGCTGGCGAGGAAAGAGCAGCGAGTGACATTTTGAGGCTAAAGTATTTCCCCCCATGCATGTCTCTCCAGCAACAAGAACAAAGGCTTGTGAGAGTGTGAAATATGAATCAAAAGACGTGTGGGTGGGCAAGTTGCAATGGTTATTATTTTTAACAGGTTAATTCCCCTCTGGTGGGATTTCCAGGACGTGCTGCGCTAAACTCCATTACTAACCATGAGTGCGGAGACATGATAAGTGGTTTCACTCTGATTTGACATACTTTGTCCACTTTATAAAACATCAGCACATCATTTTTTCATAATAAATGAACCAACATAATGAGACCTATGTGGAGTGTTCAGGTAGTGTGAGGCTTTACTCTGCTGTTGCCCTTCAGCAGCATAGTCCTTAAAACTGGACCTGGTCCCCAGACATTGTGCTGCACACAGCTATGTAATAGCTGTGGTAGGTCAAATGTAGAGGAAGGACATAGGTGCCTAGTTGCTGTAATAGAAATATTTGAGTTGAATTAGAGTTTAATTTAGAATACTATCAGTGTACAGCAAATATGTTTTATTTTGATACATGTATCGATCAGTAGAGTCAGCTGTCCACCAGTCACAGGGTTGAATCCCCAGCTTCTCCTGTCTACATGTCATATATTATACATATGAGTACATACTGTATATCTATAGTTTAAAGCATAGGAATATGGTAAATGTATAAGATGGTGTACATGAAATATTGACCAAGCATTACCTCAGAAAACCTCTGATTTACAACTAGCAGATGATTTGATATACTGTAGGTCACGGTGACTGAGAGCAAGCTGAAAAGCTAATAAAAGTGAGTTCAGTTCGGGTGACTTTTCACTTCATTCCCTTACAGGGATTTAAATCTTAAAGAAGTCTGGCCCATGCTGCCTCACTCTGGCCCTATCTGCTGTCACCGTATTGCTACTGTAAAGTAAGACCTTTCCCAGACAGAAGGTTCCAGAGGTGAGTATAGCAGCAATCTAAGCGAGAGCATATTTCAGCCTTCTCTGCAGTTTGGACAGAAAAAAGAGAGATTCATATATTGGGAACTTACACTTACTTTACAACTCTGGTTCACAATTTCTGCCAACATTGCTACTATTTGTCCTGCTGACATTTTATCACCATGTAACTGCAGAGATCTGTACACACGACAACATCACTACCTGTTACTACATATTTTGCAGCATAGAACCTGTTTGATCAGCTGAATGTTGATGTTGAGGGATTCATTATAGCAATGTTTTTATGTTCCCGGATTTGAGAAATTACCTTGATTCATAGAAAGAGAAAATGACTGTAAAATGCTGGTACACAGTTAGGAAATTAGAGCCAAGTTGTATCAAATCACTTCCTTCAAATCAATCATACAGTATGTGATTAGTGGCAGTTGCATTGCAGCTTGCAGGACTGAAGGGAAATCATGTTAGGACTCATAGGTCACAGGACTCTTGCGTGTGATTTGTTTTCACCATTTATGTACAACAGGCTGATGAGAATTACTACTACCACTACTATTGCCGGTGTTGATTAGATTACTGGCTTTATTTTGTAATCCTAATACAGTTACAGTAAAGCTGCATTAATTGATTTTTTGCCAGTGGGGGGTAGAATAGCTACACTATAAGCTGTGGTTTCAGTCCTGCAAGTCCTCCATATAACAACTGTCAGCACCACTTATAGACCCTGCAATTCTAAAGAAATGAACAGTTTATCAGTTAAGACCAACTATGAAGAGACAGCTGAGAGGCTTTCCAGGAGTTCAACGTGAAATTAAATTTACTCTATAAATATATTACTCTATATATACATTTTTCACCATGTGAGACGAAAGTGTTGATCCATGTTGATAATTCAAAGAGCACTACTGGACCTTATCTGAAAGTTGAGTGGCAACTGGACTTCTTTCTTGTTAGGTTGATCTGGCACTGTGTCTCCATCAACCTAACAAGAAAAATGTGTTCCCCCTGTGTGTTCCCAACATATTTTATTCCACTAAGCAACCATCTGACCTTGTAGACAATGGATTTTTTACCACTGAAACATTGCACCTACAACATGCCTTCTTCTGCAAAAAAATTGCAGCTTTGCAGTACAACATCCAGGGCTGTGACTTTAGACCTTAGTGTTTAGTTAAGGTTCAACAAAATATCTGCTAAATTAAAAACAACTCTAACTTTATCCAAAGTGCTTTTGTTCCCTATATCCAATCACACACAATACTGCGGAGTCACACTCGGGTCTCCAGTGTGACTCCAGTCCTGTGCTTTGGCAACTCTGTGTCTACTTCAACCACCTCTAAAATCTTACTTTATAACATGGAACATTTGCCTCATGTTTGTAGCTGCATAGAAACATAAATGTAGGAGATGTGTTTGCCTTATGGGGTCAAATTTCACATTATTTTTTGGTGAGGCTGCTATCTTGCTATTATTATTCCTGGTGGAGCTACAGTCCCATTTCATCTTATAACTATGAGAGTTCCAGATTGCAAAAATAAATTTTTCACAGAGAATGTAAATTCAAAACTAAAGAAATCCCTCTTTTTCTGCAAAGTTTGCAAATTGGTATATATGCCAGCAATTCAGAATTATACCATAAGCAAGTTTTTAACCTGGGCATGCATTAGTGTGTAGTGCTCTTCATCTTTACAACATTCCACATACTATTAAAAAGCCACTGCTGTGGTATTTCTGAGAGAGAGAGACGTAGAGAGAGACATACAGAGAGAGGAGTCCCAGATGTAAATATCTAGTACGAATGGTTAAATGAATCATACATCAAACAGATATCAACTTTCACCAGCTTGTCAGATGGAGAGCATCAGACTGATGGTGCCACACTCACAAAAAGTAGTGAGTGCATACTGAATCAAGGCTGAAAATATGCTGGGCCTGTACACACACACTTGGCAAGGTGGCAAGACAGGCACACATATTCACACACACACACACACACACACACACACACACACACACACACACACACACACACTGCAGATCTTTATTCTTGGCAGCAAGTGTATTCCCTGAACAGGGTGCGATTAGTCAACTGATCTGTCTGGTGCACACACTGACTGGCAGTGTCATGCATATCCAGAATGTGTTGAGTGCAGCAGAGAGCCTTTTGTGTTGGCTGCTGCTCTTATTTTGATGTTTTGGAATCAACTCCCACGCTCAAGGAGAAGTATGCCAGTGCTTAGGTGACAGTAGACACACATACACACACACACACACACACACACACACACACACACACACACACACACACACACACACACACACACACACACACACACGCCTTCTCATTCATAAAGTAAGACATCAGAACCTGCTGTGTTGAGGTGTTCAGTGTTGACATGTAGTAATGCTACACGTGTAGGCCAACACAAGAAGTCTAATTATATTCCACTATCTATTAGCTTATGGACAGTTAAAATTCATTTTCAGTTTTTTGTGTACGTAACATTATTTTGTTATGTGTATATATAAAAAAGTGTGCTGAAAGGGGTTTTTCATGTCTTTACAAACATTGGTCACATGGAAGCAGCATTGACCAGGATGTTGTTATTCTGTCAAGACACTACCAATTGAAATCTGGGCATTTCTTCCTGTTTTGTTACAAAGATACCAGAAAGTTGTGTGAGGAAACTGGTGATATGAGTCCATGTTGTAAAACTATCGGTAAATAAGCATATATCATCATAAGCATGGATCATTAAACACGTAAACTGACTTTTTTTATTTTAATGGCTTTGTTTAAGATGTGGTGCATGTAGATCCGACAACTGTTCACAACTGTGTTTTCAGTGGATTAGCAAGGGAATGTTAATGTACATTAAACCCTAAATGTGCTGTTGTATTCTGTTACACAAATTGACTTTTTACTTTGTTTTAGTGTAATTAACAATGTGTTGATTTGACCTATCATGTGGCACTATTGTGACTGAAATAAGTGCCTTGTACAGGTAGTACACAGTCTTGGGTAATTTTGTATGGGTCTATGAAAGAAGAATACATGCTACCTTATGTTTTGTTTTGTTTGTGTCCATAGTCCTATTGTCATATTTTTTTTAATATTTATCTTTTACCATCTTTTGTTCTTTGAATTTTATTGAAGTGCCAAAAAGCCCAAGTGATTGTGTCTTATCTTATATGACAACTATATGTAATTCCCCAGGCAACATGTAAAACCAATAGCCATGAGAAGAATAATATGTCCAGACAAGAAGAAGAAACTGTGGCAAGAAAGGCCATGTGTCTCTGTTTGCCAGTTTGTTTTGCCAGTAGTTTCCATTTTTTAAAGATGGAAAACAGCAGAGCAATATTAACAGCAAGATATGCAGGCAAACTGTCCCAATGAAGACAGGAAACAAGACAAATCATCAACATTGTTTGAAAGACTGTCCCACAGTCTTTGACTGTCTGTATACTCACAAGAGGTTTTTTTTAAAACAGCAGTGCCTCATCCCAGAATGCAGCAGAAAACTGGAATTACTTAGAGATGTTGCACATCACTAATGGCATGTGGTCCAGCCATGTGGCAGAGTCTTACTGAACATGAGCCTCACAATACTGTATTAGTGAGCAGTTGAATCTGGTTACCACATGCCAACAAATAGCACATTTCCATTAAGATCACACTGTTGGGATAATTGCATGAGGATTTCAGAGTCACTCACATCTTAGGGGTTCTGTTAGCGACAGTGCTAACCATAGTTAGTTGGCATAGTTAAATGCCAATTTGCCTCATTGGCCTTTACAATCTGCACAGCAACAACACCCAATTAGACATTCAAATCGGATTGAGGAAGAAACCTCAGGAAAAGCAATACAGGAAGAAACTCTCTTCCAGGACAGTCTTGGCAAATACTTGGAGGCATGGTATGAGCTAAATGGTTGATATTGGATTGAATTAATAAATTGAATGACCGTTACCCTAGTGAGAAATATTGTCATGTGTTAGACATTAGTTGCAATATTATTGCAATAATATTATGTTACTCTCCACCATCAAAAAATTTTCCACTCACCCCCTGTGGACGGTCTTTGTCCTTTAAGCTTGGGTCCTCTACCAGAGGCCTGGGAGATTGAGGGTCCTGCGCAGTATCTTAGCTGTTCCCAGGATTGCGCTCTGGTGGACGGAGATATCAGATGTTGTTCCTGGAATCTGTTGGAGCCACTCTCCCAGTTTGGGCGTCACTGCTCCGAGTGTTCCAATTACCACTGAGACCACTGGTACCTTCACTCTCCACATCTTTTCTAGTTCTTCTGTCAGCCCTTGGTATTTCTTAATCTTCTCATGTTCCTTCTTCCTGATGTTACCATCACTTGGGATTGCTACATCTATCACTATGGCCTTCTTTCTCTGCTTGTCCACCACTACTGTGTCCAGTTGGTTAGCCATTACCATTTTGTCAGTCTGAATCTGGAAGTCCAACAGGATCTTAGTGTTATCATTCTCAACTACCTTTGGAGGTGGCCCCCATTTTGACCTTGGGACTTCCAGCCCATACCCGGCACAGATGTTCTCGTACACTATGCCAGCCACTTGGTTATGGCCAGAGGTGGGTAGTAACGAGTTACATTTACTCCGTTACATTTACTTAAGTAAGTTTTAAAAAAAAATGTACTTCTAGGAGTAGTTTTACTGCACCATACTTTTTACTTTTACTTGAGTAGATTTATGAAGAAGAAATGCAACATTTACTCCATTACATTGGACAACACTCAACGTTACTTTTTTTTTTTACCATTTATTCTACCAAAGAGAACAAATTAAAGACATGTAGAAACATATTTAAATCATAACAAGCTAAATATAAGCAGAGTTTTGTCTAACCTAACACCTTGTTTTATCTCCTTTACCGTTTCTCCCTTGTTTACTTTTTAGCGTCAAGTTCCGTATTTTTTAAAATAAAACTTTAGTTTTCATAGGAAATTACTAAATAAAAGCGACCACATATCTAAGCAAAAACCTTAAAAAAGTCAACAGTTTTACACAAAGCAATTCAAACTCATGGCGACTGGACTTCTTTTTTGGTAGGTTAAAGCTACTTATATGAATAGTGAAACGTTTTAGCCTAACAAGAAAGAAATTCAGTTGCCAGGACTCAACTTCCAGATATCTTCACATGTAGTCCATGTGCTATGTTATTTAGAAATACCAGAATTATTTAACATTATTGTCTGTCTGATCACATCATTTCTTAAAAAATAAATAAATAAAAAAAAATTTACATTACGATCAGTTACTCACTACTTGAGTAGTCTTTTTATCAAGTACTTTTTCACTCCTACTTAAGTAATTTTTTACTTTTAACTTCTGTTTGAGTAATATTATTGTGAAGTAACAATACTCTTACTTGAGTACAATTTTTTGATATTCTACCCACCTTTGGTTATGACGTTCCATGTACGCCCTGCCTGCTAGAATCTTGCACCCTGCTATTATGTGCTGGATTGTCTCAGGGGCACCTTTGCACAGCCTGCACCTGGGGTCTTGCCCGGTGTGGTAGACCCCAGACTCTATAGATTTAGTACTTGGAGCTTGTTCCTGTGCTGCCATTATTAGTGCCTCTGTGCTGTCTTTTAGTCCAGCTTTGTCCAGCCATTGGTAGGATTTTTTGATGTCAGCCACTTCCTCTATCTGCTGGTGATACACACCGTGCAGGGGTTTGTCTTTCCATGAAGGATCCTGTTCTTGCTCCTCTTCCTTCCTGGGTTTCTGTTGCCTTAAGGTATTCACTAAGCACGTCATCAGTCGGGGCCATCTTTCTGATCTATTCATGGATCTTTGATCTTTCATCCTGGATAGTGGCTCTGACGCTCACTAGACCTTGGCCTCCTTCTTTCTGTTTAGTGTATAGTCCCAGTGTGATGGATTTGGGGTGAAAGCCTCCATGCATTGTACAGAGCTTCCTTGTCTTGGTGTCAGTGGCTTCCATATCCTCTTTTGGCCAGCTTATTATGCCAGCAGGGTATTTGATGACTGCTAAGGCGTAGCTATTGATTGCCCGGATGTTGTTCTTTCCATTAAGCTGACTTCTCAGGACTTGCCTTACACGTTGCAGGTATTTAGTTGTTGTTGCTTTCCTTGTGGCCTCTTCATGGTTCCCATTTGCCTGTGGGATTCCAAGGTACTTGTTGGTATCCTCAGTGTCTGCTATGTTGCCTTTTGGAAGTATGATCCTCCCAATTCTGACTACTTTCCCACTCTTTGTTACCATCCGACTATATATATATATATATATGTATAATATATACTAAGGCTGGGCACATTAACACGTTATTATCGCGTTAATGTGTCAATTAATGAATGGCGTTAATTATAACACATGTTAATGCAGTTTTGTTATTGTTATCATGATGAAAGTCCGTCGCTTACTGGGTCTGAACACAACACAGACAAACAATGGGTGACAGCAGGGGTGGGAATTTGATCAGTACTGGCTTTGGATTGGCGTTGATGTGTGTCTTAACAATGAGAGCATTTGGGGGTGGGCCTAAGACTGCGAGGTGTTGCAGCGTTCTGCAACAGGATTTCATTTTAAATCTGTTGATAGAACCACAGTTATTTGTAACCATTACAAAGTTAAACCTTTTCTATGACCAGGTTCAGGTTTGCGATGTGTGTATGTGTTCACTATGCGCATCAGAGGGAAGCTCCGACGTGCGCTGTGTGTTTTTGTGTTCACATCAGAGCGCAGCACCGCCATACGTGACACAGAAATCAGGGGAGAAAAATAAATGCAACCATGTAAAGACAGAAATGATATAAGATAAATAACATGAGACAGTTTAATAAAAGAACAAGGTACAGACCTGTGGTTACACAGGTCTGTGTTGTTCTAGACTCTGAAACTAGTTTTTTTATAATAAACTAGATGGACATTAATATCCTGGCAAATGGTTTTCAATTTATTTTGAAGACATTAATGTTTAAGTTGAGATTTACAATAAATATTTAACTGCTACTATATGAAGGGAATACTGCTATGAAAAAAACATTTGCCCGTAACACTGTGCTTAATCGCAGAAAAATCATGGATTAGAAATTTTAATTGTTGCCCAGCACTAATATATGTGTGTGTGTTTTGTATTTTTGTTGATTTGTTATCAACAAAGGTGGACTTGAGAGCTTTGTGTATGTGGAAAATATGATTCATGAATCTATCATCACCAGTGGTGAAATCACTTTCTCCTTCAAAATATTCTAAAATGTCAGTCAGCTGCTCAACCACACATAAGCACCAACAGTAAAAGCGGCAGAACAAAAACACAGACACACAGACAATGCTAACACAGGCATATGGCATCACAATTCCACACCAACATGATACTCATAAAGTAAGTGAGATCGCTGCTGAGAGAGGAAGAGCAAAAGAGAAAAAGATTTCATACATTCAGTGCTAAATGTGGGTCTTTTGAGTCTTTGACAGTCCAATGGCACAAGAAAGCGTAGTCACTGACTGATGTTAGCCACAGGGGAGTGCACACATAAGCATTGTTAAACCAATGAAAGAGCAGGAGGACAGTAAGAACATGTGTAAAGATTGAACTATGCAAATTGATAAAGAAATAAATCATCTCTCCATTCATCATGAATGAATGAAATGAGAGACAAATAGAAAGATAATTAAAGGTGGGGATGGATAAAAAGATAGCTGTAAGGGTGCATGCAACAGTGTTTCTGTTGTGGCTGAACGTGCACTGCAGTTGGAAATGGCTAATTCATGCAAGTCTTGAGTTACCATACGCATCTTTAATAAACCTTAAGATTCAAGTTAATCTTTACACTAAATCAGGCTTATTTTATTCTCCTTTCATCAAGTAGGTTCAAATTAGACTGGCCTATGTTAACATGGAAACAACCTCTCTGCAAGATCTTTTCCCAACTCTGATGCACACCTCCTCAGTGGGGGAGACCTGAAGCACAGTAAAAGATGTGAGACAACAAAGACACCACCTGATGTGGAAGGGACAGGTGTGTGCTGGTGTACGGCCCACTTACCAACACAATAAGTAGCCGCAGCAATGCCACACAACGGTAATGACTGTTTTTAATTTTTACCTGATTGCCCCAATTTACAGTAAAACTTTACTCTTTGTTCTTTGAGTCTTACAATAGCTACAATATTGGTTGTGACTTTCTAATGATATAATATTCCAAGCCCATAAATCCCTTAAAAAATTACAGGAAAAAAGTTTTTTTTTACAACTTGCCTAAGTATAATTACATTTTTAGGGTTTCTATGCATCCATACAAACATACACCAACCAGCCACTATTTTAGTTCCATCTGATGGTTTTAATGTTGTTTTGGACCAACAAGTCTCCTTCCTAAAAGCCCATGTACGCAAATTGTTCTCACCTTCTCATACAAGTCTTACACATCATGGAAAAGGGACTAATGGCAGCAGGTGCCTGTTGAAGTTATGGCTGGAACACTTAGCTTGAGATATGGTGAAATGCAGATATGGACTTGAACATCTGCCTTATAAGAGCAAGTCCTGGGATTTGTCATGGTACTACCAAACTAACAATGTGAACAATAATTATTGGTTGTAATAACATGTTGGCACGAACAAATAATGGACTGTCTCGGTGGACAGAGGTTAGCACTCCAACCTGTCTGTGGGTACACAAGAACAATAGATATATTTTCCCAACAACATTACAACCACCAGATCCATAAAAAGTCCTCCTTTTCTTCGTCTTAGTTATGTAATACCTCGCTGGCCTACCTCTGGCTCTCTCATCACTGTTTTTAGGAGAAATGTTTTTCAGAGTGTTTGGTATGAGATGAATGTGCTTCAAAGGCCATTTCCCAAATCAGTCCCTTTCCATAACACTTTAAGCAACAAGAGTCACTCCATGTGAAGTCACATACTTAGTTTTACAGCAGAGTAAAAAAATAAACAGGTAAACTATGAGATACACTCTCCACAATAAGCAGGTAGCTACCACTACTACTACTTTTCATTAAGCTCAGACACTGGGTTGTATCACCTATGTATGTCCCTACCAGCTTTGCAAATCCCTTTGCTTCTCTTCAGCAGGGACAGGGAAGCTGGTCAGAGTTGATGGGAAGATGGATGGAGCCAAATACAGGGCAATCTT
>JAUYWH010000009.1:1470955-1490818 GCA_034779795.1 Ctenopoma multispine | reverse complement strand
CGCTGGCCACACTTTGATGGTCCTCACTGATGGTTTCACACGGTTGATGAGGGGGGAGTACTTGGGGGTTAGAAACATATGTGACACATATGTGACAGCGCTAATTGCAACAAATGCATTGTAGCAAAGCAGACGATTAAACACACTCAGAGTTAAATGCTGTCCTCAAGGGCACATCACTTCATGTTGTTGACAGTGGAGGACACAAGTTACCAGTAGGTCAGCTCATTCACTTTAGCACGTTTTCAGTCACAACCTCGCTTATTTAAGCAAAAAGCTGCTGCAGTCTACACTAAAGGAGGACTAGTGGACTGCTGTAAGAGGAAACACATACTTTCTCAGAAGGAGAACTACAGTATTTCAGCACCTTTATTGGATATTAAGCTGTCCCATGACACCACACATGAATGTGAGCAGAAGTGATATGGAAATTTTGTTTATATATTTATACAATAACTATACACAACACTGATACAAAACAAATGTAACACTAAATACATAAAAAGTTTTAATGTGAGGCATGTTATTTGCAATTTTAAAAACAGTAAGAAAATGATGAATGAATGCAGTATATCAATAACTGCTGATAACTGATAACTACACTTGAGATAGACTTGTGACCTGTCCAAGATGTCCTCCACCTTTCACCTAGTGACTACAGGGATTGGGCCCCGAATCCTAAAACCCTAATTGGATTAGGGATAAGTGGTTTAGGGGCGGGATGGCTGGAATATGTTTTAAATGACACTACATGCAGTGTAGTACACATGCAGAGTTTGTATATATAAGGGGCGGCTCTTGGCTTAGGTGAACCAGACGGTCACCTAGGGCACCAATTGCTGGAGAGTGCGCAGTTTCAACCCCTTAAAAAAAAGTAAATGCAGTTATAATCAGTCGCAGGTTTTTTAGCTTGTTTTCTCTGTAGTTACTTATTTGGGCTTTTCTTCCTGTATGAATGCTCATAATTCTCTCTACAATAAAATGAAACATGAAAGCTTGTCCTTTTGCTGGGCTGGCTAGGGGGGAGGGAGGATCAGCCCAGTGAGCCTGGTTCTGCTGGATGTTTCTTCCGTTAAAGAGAGTTATTTCTCTCCAGTGTTGCCACTGCTTGCTCAAGTTGTTCACTGTTGGGTTTTCTACATTATTCTGTATATGTTTTTATAATGTGTAAAGTCTTAAACATGCAGTGTAAAGTGCTGTGAGATGATTTATGTTATGTTATGTTGTGATTTGGCGCTATATAAATAAAGTTGAATTGAATTGAATTAAATACAGGGCCAGTATTGCTGATACCGTTCTCTCCGGGTATTTTGTAGCTCTATGTACTCTTGTTCATGCTTCTTCCAACCCTGTCACCTACAGATTACATTCGCATACAACTAAACGGTAATCCTAATCACGTTTTTTAACAGGACAAAATTGTTATGCTGCACTGAAACTTGTTTTTGTGAATGAATGACGTGATACTATTACTAACACAAAATGATGCTGTTTAACATGCATTCAAGTATTTCTCTGATTGATTGCATTTATCTTTTCCTCAGTTCCAAGTAGTTTCCCTTTTCCTGCTCCATAGCATGATGCTGCCCCCACCATTCTTCATTGTAGGGATGGAATTAACACATGATGAACCTGGTGTTCACAAGGACAGAGGAATTTTGCCCAAAGAGTTATCAGAGATCAATCAAGCCACTCTACCATAATGGCCTAATGAGTGTCACTCGGAAAACTAAGGTCATTCTTCCAACAGGTCCTTCCGCCTCTGCTGAGGACTATTTAAGTGAAAATTGGGATTCTTAGTTTCCTCTCAGTTTCACTGGATAGCCAAATTCAGTCCTGGTGTTCCTCCATTTCACAATTATTGTAGCCACTATGAGCCTAGGAACACTCAAGACTTTGTAAGTAGCTTCATACACTTGATGACACTTGATACAGAGAATCCTGTGTTTTGTCATGATACAGCAAACAGGACAAACCTGACCATAATTTTACTAAAACTAGAGAAAAGGATCTAAATACTTTTGTGAAGGAGAGATTTTGAACTGTTACAACATAATGAAGCAATTTTTCAGGTTTTAACTTCAAGTGTCAGAGGGACACTGAATCTGTCCATTTAAATAAAATAAATGCATATAAAAAAATAAAGACAGCTTATGTGCCATTACAAACTTTATAAGCTGTGACTTAATGCGTCAGAGCTGACATGATCGTTCAGTGTTGCTGTGTCCACAGGGCACAGAGTGTGAGGCGGCCCACATGACAGCTTTTGTCATTGCAGTCTTTTTACAGTCATAAGTCAGCTGATGTAAGCAGACAAGTCCATCCGCTAGATCTTGGTCTGCTCTTAGAAATTTGTGGTTTTGAGTTTCACGCTTTCAGCCTTACTTTTAAAAAATAGCACAGAGAGCTGTCAGCCATAATCTACATCAGTAGCATAGGTCTTCTTATAATAGGTTGATTGTGTTCTCTTTTAATAGTAATAGTTTAATTTTACCCACTATGGAGTCCACTTTCATTAGATTCTTTTTATATCCTAAAAATCCTTATGATATGCAGGATGGCAATGTTAGCCATCCTCTTTGGTTTAGACTAATACACTACATAGGTGAAAGCAACAGTGGTCTCTGTAATCTGAACACTCAGGCAGTGACCCCCCAACTTTGGGAGAGTGGCTCCAGCAGATTTCGGGAACAACATCAACATCAAAATTGGGATTTTTGTCCAAAAGAGCGCAGTCTTTGGAACAGTTAAAATACTGCACAGGAACCTCAATTTCCCTTTTGCTTTTACTGTCAGAAAAGAGCTTATACTGTGTATATATTAGGGCTGGGAAAGTTAACGTGTTATCATTGAGTTAATGCATTGCATTGGTTAACGCCATTAATTATTTTAACCCTCGTTAATGCATGAATTTTTCTATCTGCGGGTTCAGGTTTGCGACATGCGCTCCGTGGATCAGGTAGAAGGTGAAGCACCGACGTGCGCGACTCAGAGATCAGAGGAGAAAAAAACGCGACTATGTAGAGGGTTATGATTCCGTTTTACATAACAAGAAAAATGTGCTAAAGTCACAGAAATAGATGATTTTGTTTGCTTAACTGATAACATCCCACCCCTCCTGTGACCCATCGTTTGTCTGTGTGTGTATTCAGACCCAGTGAGCCACGGACTTTCATCATCATTATAATAATATTAAAACTGCGTCAACGAGCATTAAAATAGCTAATGTCGTTAATTAATGGAATGCATTAACTCGATGATAACGCGTTAACTTTGCCAGCCCTAGTATATATATGTATACAGTACTGTGCAAAAGTCTTAGGCGACCATTAGATTTGTTGTTTTGGCAGTGCTATTATAACTATATATATACACAAGAGGGCCTCCAAGCTACCAATTTAGCCCTAAAATCTTTTAGTAGAATTAAATAAATTCAAATATTTCTTATATTATATTTGCTCTGTAATATTGAAAGAAACTTATACACCATTGGGAAATGTCTTTGATATTACTAAAGAAACAAATGCGCCAGCATCTCACTTTTAATTTCACATTCAGAGCACTGACTAGCAAGAATTGTGCTGACGTGCCAAAGACCTGGGTTCACAACCTAACTTTGCCAGGCATATAACTTGATTTTTTTTTTTTTTCATTTGATCATTCCTGGCTTTTTTTACTATTGACACGATAATTGTCACAATTATTTTAAAACAGTGCATTTGTATGTAACTTATGCAGGGAAATCTTTTTTCTGACATTTCATTATTAAGATTTCAAATTTCAAATCTGGCCCTCCTTAAAGAAAAATTTTGGACACTCTTTGCAATTCTTTGCATAATTATGTTTATTATGTAATAAACCAAATAGCTGAATTTCATAACACAATACTTTAGAAACAATGGGTTAATTCAAAATAGGGGCCCCCAACATGATCATCACATAGGGTGATGAAAATAACTCAACCCCCAATTCAGAATATTTTGCTGTTGCTTCTGATGTGAAACCACTAATAGTGGCACTAACAGAAGTATCAGAGTAGCAATGAATGAAGTATTAGATATTCTGCATGTCTGTTAATTAGATGTTAGTGGATGATGCTGGATAAGTGGAAACTTTGACCTGCTGGTATTAGAGGTTGAGGCAGGGCTTCTAGTCAACGTGAATGTCTCTACTGAATAACACAGCAGTATATCTGATATCTTGGTGAGATGTCAGGCTACTGTCAAAGAAACTTTCTTTCATATTATAAGCCTACCACTAAAATGAACTCTTCAGGATGGTCTCTGGGACGAACTGGCACTACAACCATGAGCCATAGACAAGGGTAAAAAGGCAAAAAGAAACAAAAGCAAAGCAAGACATCACATTAATCAAATCATTCCTGCTCAGCTCTGATTAAACTTTTTACTTAATTGGCTGCATTTACACATGAGAAGATTACTCTCGCCTTACCAGGGGAATTACACATTTCATTCATTTACATCACTGACACAACTCTGATCAGTGTCAGCAAAGCGTGAAGATAACTGCTGTTGGTTTATAAAAACCCACAGATATATTTTCATCTAGCTACTCGGTCTGAATGCAGTACTGCAGAGAATTGATCACAGTTCACTTTGTAAATGATTTCATTTAAGCTCCGCTCTGCCTGGAGTTCAACACCATCAACTGATGGGGCTACAACAGGATGTGTTTAAGCATTTGTCCAGTCATAGAAACAATATTATCTATAGTCAAAATTTGTATTCACCTACTGTATATATCACGCAGACACAATGGACATATAACTCACTCACACATGTGAGTAACCAGCATATTGTACCAATTGCAGACTCTTTCTATCACACACACAGACACACACAACAGAAACAGCTGCAGCAGTTTAATATTTCTCAACAGGGAAGCAGTAGTGAAAGAAAAAGATATAAAGAGAAAGGAAGAAAGGAAGAAATGCAAGAAAAACTGCGAGAGAGAGAGAGAGAGAGAGAGTGAAAGAAGGAGAGAGGTAGAGGTGAATGTAGTGATGGTCATTACCTCCTGTAGACAGATGTGTTTTGACTCCCCTTCCTCCTGCTGCATTGCTCTCATCTGTTTTTTTTCCCCCCTCTTTCCTCGGGATCCTGCTTGCTCGCTCTACATCTGCCCGCCACTGTGGACTAGCAAGAGCATGTCTCTCTCCCACCCCGGCTCTCTCTTTCTCTCTCTCTCTCTTTCTCCCGGGCTGTAGCACGGAGGAGAATAAAAGACCGCCTCTGCCCCCACCTTTCTCTAGAGCAGAGAGACTGCTCTGTTTCTTCTCTTTTCTACAGCTCTTTGGTCTAATTCTCCCAATTCTCTCTCACTACATAGTCTGTGTGTTTGTACATGTGAGTGTTGAGACCAAAATAGCAAAGTTGTGAGCTATATAACACAGCAATGTGGATTGTGCACTATAAATAACACATATGATATCATACTTAGTGATTTTTTGCCTAATTAATCTATCAATTTATGCAGCTTTAAACTTATAGAAATTGTTTTGTCTGGCCACTGGGGGCAGTGCAACAGGATCTGAACAAAGCCTTGACATTAAAAAAGGATTAGTGTAGCTTTACAGTTTTATTCAAATCTCACTTTTAAATAAAACAGTCACAAAAGGCACATTGCAATGAACTTTAAAAAGACACCGAATGCACTAAAATTAAAATATATCTAAAACTAAAATAACAATTTGTGGCCACGCAGCTCTGACTCACATATCTCCAGCAATTGACAGAGTCAGTGATGATGAAACAGGCTGATGTTCTCTATTCTTCCACTGATGAGTGGCCTTCAAGCTTTCATCTTGTCTGTTGGACCTATGGGAGGAATTCACCTAGCCTGTCTGTCGACTCTGTATCACTTTCATCTACTCTGACTGATGGTGCTCTACGGATCTTACTGTGACTACAGTATATTTAGTGCAATTGGAATGGGAATTGGACTGTCATAACACCCAGTAAAGCAGAATTAACTACAGCAGCTTTTTGGTGCATTGATTTATTTTTATAGAAAATAAATGTTTAACATATTTTAAATATTTTTGATTTGAGTTCATTTCTAAACCCAGCCAATGATGCTTGACAAGCCAGTGGATCCTTAGTGTCAGTCCCAAGCCTGGATAAATGGGACAGGTTGTGTCAGGAAGACACACTAAAACCTATGGCAAATTAGTCTTAAATAGAATTTATGGAGACAAATGATCCACTGTGGTGACCACTAAAGGAAACAGCTGAAAGAAGAAGGAAAAGGCAAATGAAGGAAAGGGAGAAGAAGAGTACCTAGTTCATTTCCAGTTGGAAATTCAAATAAAAAACATAGTGAGCTAAAATATGATGATATATTGTTATGGAATAACCTGTCATTACATGAAGTGGTAAAATCAGCCCAGCCAAATGAGTCTGGACTCGACTTCTACATTTCTGTTATCAATATTATTACTTATATCAACACTGTGTCAAATACATAGTTTTATTGGAGTGTATACTTTTAGTCTCATACACGTGTACAAAACTAAGTTAGTTACATTTCTTCTGTAACGTTAATCCTACACCTTAATTCGTGCCGTACTTACAGATGCACCTTCTTTTGTTAAGTTTGATCCCTGACTCTTAGAAACTGTCTGCATGCCCTGAATTAATGTATCCATTTTTTCTTAGAGTATATTGTATGCCTACAACTGAAATAACCCAATCTCACTACATGAATAGCAATGGCATAAATAAGTGAATGCACTTTTGTTTAACTCAGCTCTCTTGGGTCATATAGTGCTGCATTTAAAAGACTCATTCACTCACCTCATTGCCATAGCAACTTTTCTGAACAAGTTACAAACTAAACTGTGTAATTTACTTACCGAGTATTTTGTTTACCCCCTTGGAAATCTAATAAATAAATAAATATTATTACTCCTTTTTTACATGGCTTATCTGCCTTGCTTTGTATTTGAGTCATAAAAGCCATGACACACAAAGCCAACATAAAAAACTAGAGGTGAGTATGCCAACTCATGTTGCTTTCGTCTAGGCCAAGGAAGTAACTCTATGCCAGCAGTAGTCTGTATTTATCATTCAAAAAGGGAAAGCAGAAGAAGATCTAGGACTAAATATATACAAACTGTAATTAAAGCAGCATTGGCAGTGTTTACTTACTATTTCCACACTAGTCTAACTCTTGACTACTTCTGGTGGTAAATGGAACCGTTCATTTCTTACCTGGTGTTATGTTTCTCTAAGATGAACAGCCAGTCAGATTGGTTTCACTCATCAATGAGTGTCTCACCAGTGGTGATGGTGAAGGCCACCTCACAAAAACTAGGTCGACAGACACTCGTCACTGGCCTCAGCCTTTACAATAAAATTAATTTAGTAGCTGAACTAATTGGTGATGATCATGATCTTGCAAGCATGAAAAATGCAGAAGAATCAATGTTAGTAAGTCTTTTATTTTTATAATTTGGATTGTTTTTGTTCTTCTGTAATTTTTATTTCACCTCACATACAGTGTTTTCAGAGACATAGTTTATATTTGTGTAGAGCAAAGCTCTCTCTATGACACACTCATGCTTCTGAATAATGAGTGTTTCTGGTGAAATTTCATGTGGTTCATTAACAACAGCAGTAACTTGCTATATATATATATAAATATATATATATATATATTTATATATATATATACTGTATATATAACCTTTATTTAATACACACCACTGATTTGGAGCAGTATAAATCAAAGTGAACCCCACCACACACCCACAAACAAATAAAGTTGCATTAATTACTTAGATTCAGCATCTAATATGATGTTGTACAACATTACAATTATGCTGGCACCCCATGTGATGACAACATGAATAAAATATTTCAATTTGTTCATGCATGTTCGTTCACACAAAATTTAAAAAAATGTGCTCAAACCATTTTTTGAGAAATGAAATATTCAAATTTTAAGCGTAGGCCTATTATGCCAGGATCCCATTAACATCTAAATGATTGCACAGTGGTGACTCATTTATTTGTGTATTTTTTGTGCACAGTTCTGCAGGCTAAACCGACCTCCATGCTTCATTATTTCTCAGGTTATCACAATTATTTATCTAACGTGTAATGCTCATAAGGTTTGTTTTTCTTGCACAGACGATGAACAAACAAATGAGTCACCACCTTGGTCATTTGGGTGTTACAGGAATGGCCTATGCTTATGCTATAGGTTGTTTGTCACAGCAACAAAAAAACCCAAACAACTACATCTATGTACTGTTTGACGTCTAATACCTACAGTGAACATGACACAGCCACAAACTATTTATACCCTTAAGCTGATCACACTGATCTGAGAACATATCACAACACCAGCAAAGTTTTATAAGTATAAATAATAATAATTGATACTTTATTCATTCCCTTGGGGAAATTCTTTGTGGACAGGCTGCCCCTGTGAGGGGCCAAGGGTCAGGGTATTGGTGTTATGTCCAAGGACACCTCAACATGTAGCCTGCTGGGATTGGGAATCAAACCACTCACCCTTGGGTTTGAAGACGACTGCTCTACCCATTGAGCTATCATGCCGCCCCAAAGTACACTGATAATATAAAAACAGAAACAATGTACCTCACTCAAGTGGCTCAAATTTTTCAAATCAACTTTATTTATATAGCGCCAAATTACATCATCAACATAAGTCATGTAACAAAGAGCTGTTAACAACTTTCTTCATTCATGAGAAAAATCTGCAATTTCATAAGATGAATAACATCAAAAACCTCCAAAAACCCAATTTCCTTGGCTCTTTTGCCCTCACATTTTTCCTTACCTTTCCTTTTCCCCGACCAGCCTGGTGCCTTGTCTGCTGGCAAGCAGCATCTCTGTGTGGATGCAATTAAAGGAATTGGGATCCACCTACTGTACCAAAATAGGTGCAATTACAAAAGACGGCTGCCTTCATACATGGGGGCGCTCAGACAACAAACACTCATATGGGACATATGGGAGGGTATGGCTAAACAAAGGGCATATGCGTTAAAGCTTGAGACAAAACAAGTAGACAACAATTCACTAAATAATGTATTGTTATTCTTCAGTGTCAGTGTGAGTGTTTTCTGTTCAGCTTATATATTTATATTTACAGGCTAAATTCTATTTTCAATGGCAACATTTTAAGTTGCTGAACCAGCGAGTGTCAAAAGTTCACACATGCTACAAGGCAAACATAAGCAATGCTATCTATACAGATTCAGGTATTGATAGGGTTGATTCAGGTAAGACGATGAAAGTCTTTCGCTCACTGGCTCTGAATAAACATACAAACAATGGATGACAGGAGGGGTGGGATTTTAATCAGTACTGGCTTTGGATTGGCGTCGTCGTGTGTCTCTAATTAATGAGAGCATTTGGGGTGGACCTAAGACTGCTGCAGCGTTCTGCAACAGTTTCACTGTGTACATACAGTACTGTGTGTTAGACTGGATTGGTTTTTCAGCAATGCTATGACATCCATACATATTTATTTTTCAGTTTTTACAATAGAACAACCTTGCTGGAAACCTTCCAGTGTCTCAAAGAGGTCTTCCTCTCCTATTTTTGTCCTCAACCTCTCCAGATTCTTCTACAGAGATCATACTCAGTATTTGTCACTTTAGTCTAAATATTTTGTTTTTTTTTATACTGTGTACATATGTTCTGTAGTTGTATTTTAATAGATAGACAACTTAAATTTTTGCTTATTGTAGTTTACCACAGTTTTATTTGGTAACATCTAACAGGTTTTTTTTATTATTATCTGTGTTTTTGTAGCTTTGGCTGTTTTTTTTATATGGCTGATTAACTGTACGGTGTGCCTGCTGACTGTGGGCCTTTCCCCTGCATAGTGCTGGTAAATGCACAATCAGCCCTTTGTTGTAGAAGTGTGCTATGGTTGCTGTGCTTGTGTATATTTTGGGTGACTCACATCATCACTACCAGGTCATTATTCCCCAACCTCTACTTGGCCTTTTTCTTTAAGGTTACAACAGCTTTTAGCCATTTTATTTGTCATTAGTTAAAACCTAGAGACTTTACTGCTGAACTACCAGTAGCTTTTTTTAAGTGAAAATGTTGTTCATTAAAACTTTGCTTTTAATGTTTCTCTAGTTTTGTACCCATAAATATGTCTATTTTAAGTTTAATCTTTCACCTTTATTACAGTCTTACTGTTTTATGCGGATATTGGTTACATTACGTTTTAGCAACAAAAGCACTTTAATCACGTCTTGTAATGGAAATCTTGAATAAAAGAATGGTGATTTTTATACATTTTTACTTTTATGCTGATTCTTCTCAATATGTATAAACATGGTTAACTTGGATGGAATGTGTAGAGTAATTTCTTTTATATTTGTCTTAGGGGTTTAAATACTTACTTTAACCTACAGAATGTTCTTTGTGACTCATGTCAAATTACTTGTAATTTTCTATACTTGCTTCTTGTCATGTTAAAGATAGCAGGTTCCACATAGCCATATCTAAGGAGTCTAAACAATACTCATTATTCTAAGACTCTTTCAGGGTCGTCACCTTCTTTTATTAGGGGCAGATTTACTGTCATGTGTTCACACGCTGCAGATTGCTTGACACTTTCTTTTCAAGGAAATAAAACCCACAAAGACAGTTTTGGTTAAAGGATTTTATTTAATCTTTCACCACAAACAGTGTCCAGTCACTTGGACTTTTTCTCTACTGATACAGACCAGGATCATTTTGCTAAACAGAACCATTCTGCCGAAAGCAGGGATGTTCAAACTTTTTTTAACGAGGGCCAGATGTAATAATGTGAATCCGGGGGCCAATAGTCCCTTCAGAAATGTTTAACAGTAGAATTTACATTCACATTGTAAAACATATACAGTAAAATTGAATAAAATATCATTGTCACAACTCTAATTTTAATATTTTTTATTTTGAACAGATGAAAAAGACTATTTGTCTGCGCTTGGCTCTGTGTGGTTGTGCAGTTGGTCAATGCATGTACAGTATATTCATAATGACTGCTGTTGGGTGGTTTGAGTAATTATTTGATGTTATCCAGATCCTTAACCCTTTTTCACTTTCACAGTGGAGATGAATCTTTATTTTGATATGAGCTTGTGGTGGGCCATGATGTACACTCATTACTTATGTGTGAGCAATTCTGTGATCCCACAGTACAGCTTTTGTTATTAACAAATCAGTGTGACCAGTCCAATGATGCAAAGTGGACCCCTCACAGACATTGGGATGCAGGGTTCTCCTAAAACAGGCTGGAATGTTTGCAACAGAAGACAACAGATTTAATTAATCAGAAAAGACTCCATTAACCTTTAATGCAGTAAAAATGTAGAAAAGGTTAATGACCACAGCTGTGCTGTCGACTGTATCAGCATTTAAAATCATTGTGCACAGCCAGAGCTACTGTATAACAGTTGACCACAGAAGAGAACAGAGAAGACTCTTGTTTTAGATTACTTATGGAAAGTGTTTAAAGGAATAGGATTGTATTAGCATTTGTATAATGTTTGTTTCTAAAATTATGCAGTGGCTTTTAGGAGGTTTTTGTGCATCTGCCATAAAAACCTGTCGGCACTCTGGAGAGAATGCTTTGGCCTCACACCGTCATACTTGAACAGACTAAAAGTCTTTGGCAGACGCACTGTGTGGTTAATTTACAGTAGATTCAGCTGTGCCAGATTTGGAAATGACAGCAGTATCTTGACAAATGAACACTGTAAAAAAAAGTTATTCAAAATAAACCTGTAAGGTTCTAACAGGGAGATCCTATAGGTAAACAGTGCAGACACTGTTTTTCAAGATTATCTGTTCTATGTTTACCTGGGAAAAGTGGGCGTCTCCTGGGGCTTCTGGGCACATGAACATAATTTTCTCTATTTTCCTCCTCCTGTCACATTCTTTAAGTTAGGAGTTCTATTTTTTCTTTGTCATGTTCCTGGTTTTGAGTTTCACATTGCTTCTTGGTTATTTATGCAGTTATTAGATGCAGACATTTTACACTATAGTGGTGTTCTTCCCTGTTCGAGCTAATGTAACCTTAGTTACTATACACATAATTTAACTGAGTAAATTCTATTGATTTGTTATAAATTATTTTTATGTGTTGCAGTACATTTAGTTAACATATATAGTTATGTAACTTTTGGAATGTTAAGTTGAATGGTCAAATTTAAACGTTAACATCAGTTATCAGTTACAGCACTTCATTATTTTGTTATATTTAAGTTTTAGTCTTTTCCCTTGGGAATATTAGTTCCTACCTGCCCTGTCACACGCAGGAGTTTTTAGAGTGAACTCGAGGTGAGAGGTCAATGTGAGATCGGGAGTGTAAGAAGGTTGGAACGGACTGTCATGCCGTGTTGGTGTCGATTAAATTAGAGTTTTACAAAGAGAATTGTAGCCCACTTAATACCCACAGCCCAGAGACTGGAGCATGCTACCAACATGCAGAAATAAGGGTTACACTAAGATCATTAATTGTGGTGTGATGATCTACGTGTACAGCCAATAACATGCTGTTGCAGAGAAAAGAAAGCAGTGTCACAGACTTCGTTTATACGTCAACGACATATTACCACAATAGAAGAGATGTATAGAAAGTGGCAGCTATGGTCTGACTTTGACCAAAAACATATATCTTACACTAAATGAGCAACAGTGTAATATTATTTACATTTTAAATGATGCAAGTCTACCATTATTTTTAAGTGTTTTCTTGCTTTTTTAAACTTTGGAAATGTTTTTATTATGGCACACAAATGTAATTCTACCAACAATAGACTCTAAAATCACAGTGAGAAGCTACGGAAATAACCTGTTATTTTCAGTGGAAACCTACCATAAAATAACATTTGGTATTATGCCGTAAATTAACTGTTTGGCAACTTTGCTGCCAGCAAAGATAATTACCTGATGGAGAAACCTTTTATGCCATAAAGCAGCTGTGGACAACAGAGATTCACTAATATTCATTTATAGATAAATGCAGCTTAACAACATTCCTGCTTTGACCACATTAGCTTGTTGCTATGATTTAAACACATTTTAAGCATCATTTTATTGTTGCTGAGCTTTAAGTAGAAATATTTTTGGTAAAAATGTATGCATTGAATCTACACCATACCTTTGCTGTAGGCACCACATACAGTCAGGTTCATAAATAACGGTACAAGGTTAAGTTTTTTGGAATTTGTCCTGTGTATACTGCATCACCACATTGAATTTGAAATGAACAACTCAAAATTTGAAAAAATGAAGATGCTCAGCCTTTATTCAATGCATTGGAAACTATAGTATAGTATGCCTCACTACTTCCAAAAGTATAGCCATTTTCATACAACAGGGGGCTTTTTTATTGCATTAAAAACCAAAACATGCTTTCCTATTGTCCTATTGTTTAAAAAAAAGTCTGGAAGAAGTGCAAAGACAGACAAGTGTTTAAGCAAAACACTGATGGAACAAATTGAGTCTGTGTCTGTTGTTGGTCTTTTTCAGCGTGGTATGTTTCTCTGATGTTGGCATTCCATCAGTAATGCAGTGTTTTTAAGTCACTTTAAAGTTGCTCCCTCATACAGTAGCCTGTATATCTATATGTATATGTCTATTGATATACGTGTAGTCGGTTACGAGAACTATATAACAATGTTCTCTATCATACATGTACAGCACCAGATAAATAAATACTGTGGATACCCTGGATTTTACATTTAGTTAAACAGCTATTAAACACAGTTAACACAGCACCATAAGCCACAAAAATATCAATCACCACATACAGTATGCTGCTCATTTTAAAACTGATATATCATTGAGAACTTTCATACCTTTTTCATGCAACTTTCAGGAAGTTTCGTCAAGTTTTTTTTCTACTAAGCCACAACCATAATAAAACTAATTCTAATAAAACACAGAGCCGTTTTGATTCTGTATGTGTCTAACAGCAGTGAGACAGGACTGGCCAGAAGCTGTAGAGTTATTATATTTCGAAATATATTACTCATTTGGAGACAGCCTGTTGCTGCAACCACCCAGGTTATGTTGGACTAATTACACAAATGGTTGAAGGCAGAAATTCTGTACAGTGGAATTTTATGCTTCGCTTGAAGACAAATTCGCAAAGAACCACTGCGACGTGCAATACATTGGATAAGGGCAGCCGAAAAAGGCGGCCAGTTTTTGTTTCATTTACCTGCTGACTGTAATTTACAGTATACTTTGTGAACTAATTTTACTTTGTAACAAAGTTGTGTAAGATTCATGTTTGAATTTCTTTGTTCCTTGCAAACATCATTAGACATAAGACATATCACTGACTTATGGATTTTTGCACAGGTGCTGCCTAAAATGCAAATATAGTTGTCATTACAATGTAGTAGGTTTAACAATGCTTGAAATCACAGTGACTCATACTGTTTCCTGAGCCAGGCAAAGTCATTAAAACACTGACTGCACAATATTAGGGTTAGAGACCTGCTGCTTAAAATATATAAATACAGTAGGTTTCACTTAATTTAACCTTAACTGTAGTTGTGGTAGATCAGGAAATGCTTGATTGAAATGCTTGCAATGGTTCCAGTGTTTAGTTTGAGCCACTTGCTGGAGGAGGAGCAGCAGGTATGATAAGGATGAGACATGAAGATTTGATGGTGAACAACAGTAGAAGATAGAATTCAAAAAAATAGACTGAAAAGTGAAATCACATCAATGAGGAACTGGGCGTGAAGGTTGATGATGGCAACAAAGTAAACTGAACGCTAAGAGAATGTGCTGTGTATTGTTCACTGATTGTGACAGCTGCTCATTTTAAAATCAAGCATTCAGCTGCCAGCACAGAATGAAGCTGAGGCCCAGCTGTTTCTAATGGAAAATGATGAGACAGAATAATGTGAACACAGGCTTTGTCTGTAAAACCCATCAGACAAAATAACATTTTACAGCAGATATATTATGTAGTCATGTTTAATAGACCACATTAACTTGTTAACTGTTGTTCCTCCATTCACTTTTTTTTCGGGGCATCTGGGGTGGCGTTCACTCCCCTGTTGCTGTCACTTTTTCTTTTTGTCTCTTATCTAAAATATATCTCTGCTTTAATGTATGCACATGACAGCTACATTACACATTGAGCTTGGTTTTTTATACAAATTTGGTGGACTGTCCCCACATTTCATTTCCACTCCTGGTTCCTATTACTAAAGTTGCTTATTTACTTTGACAGTGGCTGCAAATGTAGTTGAAAATATAGAAAAAGTTGGATGACGTATTTTTTGTCAGATGACAGAAAACATCAGCCTGCGTGCATAATTTATTGTAAGAATAAACATGAGTGGCATGGATATGTCTAAAAAGAGAGAAGGCCCCAGGTGCAGAGGTTCTGGATTTATGCTTTCCACAAAGGAATGACTGACAGCTCTCCAAGGGTGGCAACTCAGTGCAAATATGACAGCCTTCCTCTCAGTGCTCTGGTTTCACTTTCATCCTGATAGTATGGTGTCAGATGCATTAGGGAATGATGGATGGAACCTTCCATGGACCTGATAGTCACCCTATTCTTTTCCCTTCCTCTGTCCTCATACCCTTGTCATTTCAAATCCAGCAGTGTTGCAGAAGTGACATGATATGCTAGGACAATACTGGCATTTTATTAAAACCAGGTTATAACTCCTTCAGAGTCATCAAAGTAAAATATTGAGAAACACATATTAACAGTCACAAGTTTACATAATGTGTATGTTTTTGTATATTTACCAGCTTTGTTACTTTTCTATATATTTAGAATTTTTATCCATCTTTATCTATTCCTATTAAAAATCCTATGAATCCCATGACCTAAGGCAATAATGTGCTCTCCCTTTTTCAATACTTTATTTATCCTATCTCTCCTTATATCTTATCTTCTCATTGTCATCAGTATTCAACTCCCATTGGCTCCAAGTCATACATACAAGAGGCACATCTTGATATCAGAAAGAAAGTGGGGCCCAAAAGCTTGAGAACCACTTCAAAATCTGTGATACATATACGCAAAACGTTAAAAGGATTTAGATTAGAAAATATGACAAGAAAAAAAAGTTTCTAGGTCAGAAATCAAATCCTATGTGCAAAAGGTCAGAGCTCTGTGAGTTTTACCTCTACCTGTGCTATATATGAGAAGAGTGAAACAGCCTTTCTGAAGTGAGTGTTATGTGTTGATGGAGACCATGGAGAGGACAGCTGAGAGCATATTACACAACAGCTGTAACCATAACAACGGCTTCTCCATAAATGTGTGAAAAAAGAGCAACTCCTGACATTCACATGACGAGGCTAAAATCCATTTCTTGGGGGTAAACATGCCTGCAGGGTTTACTGAGAAAAAAACACTCATTAAAATGTTTATTTCATTGCTAAGCTCACCGTCTGAGGCTAGAAAGGATTTTTAGGATTTTAATAATTAGCTTTGTAATTTCACATCAAAGCAAATCCTGATTCCAGAGGACTGACCTGAACATCATTACGATTTGTCAAAGTGCAAGCTAGCAACCTTTAAATGACAATATAATTATTAACTATGTAGCTTTTATAGTATATTGATGTGATGTGTGCTTTTGTCATGCAGGTTCACTATTTGTGCATTTTGCTGTGCAGCACATCAAAGATTGGAGAAACTGAAGTACTGCTAAATGTCCAGGGTGTTAGTGGCCTTTGCGAATTCTGTTCTATTCTATTATCTATTATTCCTTAGAATTAGATTAATACTGGACTTTTAATTGGTTAATATGGCAGATTATTGACAGAAATTAAAAACTGTAATACCTTAAAATTACATTGTTGAGGTTAAAAACATAGTTAGGCTAAAGACTTTTGTATGTTACGTGACATTATCCCCTCACAGTACCGGCTACACTTGACTCTACTCCCCTTTTTTGGTTTTCCATCAGGCAAAAGTTGTGGATCATACTTGGTGCCTGGTACAAGGTATCCAAATAATCTGAGGAGATACCAGAAGGTGACAGAAAAACACTGCAAACTACTGTTGGGGATACAGTGAGGTTAGTGAAGACTTGGATGGGTGGTGAAACATTTTAATATGCTCTGTGGATTCCAGTTTCTTGACTCAGCTTCCAGTTACCCCTTACAAAAAAGAAGTATTTAATTTCATATTATTAAGTATACTTAAGTATAATTCAAGTACGTATATTTCGTATATTAAAGTATACTTTACTTCTTTACTTCTACATTTATTTGTATATATTATATAATTTGTAAGGTCTTAAACCTTACACTGTAAAGTGCCCTGAGATGACCTGTGTTGTGAATTGGCGCTATATAAATAAAGTTGAATTGAATTGAATTGAATTCTTGGGACTAAATTTGCCCACTTTTTAGTTTATAAAAGTATACTAAAATGAATTTACTTTTATATATACTTTTACTTCACAAAAAATGTACTAGTATACTATACAGTTTCTAAAAGTATACTTACAATATATTTACAAGTATACTATTAGTTTATCTTTGACTTATTTTAACCTACTTTTGAGTTGATCATAGTTAATGTGTAATGTATATTTTATTTTCACATGTAACAAATGCTTCTCAAGTTACCAAGCAATTGTTTGACATTCACAACTATCAAGAGTGCTACATTTGCAGAAACTATGTTCACAGTTAAACTGCCAGTAAAGAAAACTATAAGACTATAAGATAATAGAACTAGACGGCATCCATCCCAACTTGATTGGTGTAGCTCTTATATCTAGAAATATGGCCGAGTTTATTAGACTTCCTAAATACTGATATTCTGATAGGACGCAGAGTTGCAGTCTTACACGCCTCTCCTCAGCTTTCTTACTGCCATCACCCCCCCAAAGCTATCATCACCCTAAATATACCAAAAAAAAAACAGAACAAAATGTGGATTATTAAATATCAGATCTCTATCATCTAAATCCTTGTTAGTAAGTGACCATCAGATTTATTTAGTCTCACTGAAACCTGGCTGCAGCAGGAGGATTGTGTCAGTTTGAATGAGTTGACCCCCCCCAAGTCATATTAATTAGCATATTCCTAGGACCACAGGTTGGGGTGGAGGAGTAGCAATAATCTGCAACTCAAACTTATTAGTTAACACCAGACCTAAACATAGTTATAATTCATCTGAGAGCCTAACGTTTAGTCTCTCTGATCCAAAATGGAAAAGTCAAAAACTAGTTTTGTTTGTTATTGAATACCGTCCTCCTCCTGTCCCTTACTCCTGTTTTTAACTGAATTCTCAGACTTTTTATCTGATTTAGTTCTTAGTACAGATAGAGTGATTATAGTGGGTGACTTTAACATTCATGTAGATGTTGATAATAACTGTCTCAAAACTGCATTTAATTATTTGTTAGAGTTCATTGGATTTACTCAGCATGTAAATAAACCCACTCACAGTTTTAATCACACCCTCGATTTTGTTCTGACTTATAGTAGTAGTCTGACTTGGAGTAGAAATTATTTATTTAATAGTTTTTCCTCAAAACCCTTTGTGGTCTGACCATTTTTTAATAACATTTGAATTGACTATAATGAAGACTACATCAATTAAGAAAAAAATCCACTCTGTTGGATAGTGGATGTTTATCAGAAAATACTAAAATTACCAAATTTATGGAAATTATTCCATCATCCTTTAATCCAGTGGCATGTACCTACACTTTACTCCTGTACAGGTCGATTATATATTGTTGAGAGTGCTGCAGCTTCACTGCGCACTATACCTGAAACTGTTGTCCCTTTGAAAAAGAAGGTAATTTTGATCAGCACGTCCATATTAGAGCAGATAAATCTATCTCTACTAACAGGCTATGTGCCACAGACTTTTTAGGTAGCTGTAGTAAAACATCTACAAAAAAAATACTAGGGGTTTCAGCCAATTATAGACTGATATCGAATCTGCCCTTTATCTCTAAAATCCTTGAAAAAGTAGTTGCGAAGCAGCTGTGACCACCTGCGCAGTAACAATCTGTATGAACATTTCCAGTTAGGATTTATAGTAAATCATAGTACAGAAACAGCACATGTTAAAGTCTTATAAAGATCTTATAACCAAGCACCTCAAGGGTCACTGTTACTGTTGTGTAGATCAGCTGGTTGGTGTCAGTGATGGTTGTAGTAGGGATTGTCTGTAGTGCTGCATTTACATCTTCTAGTAGACCTTCTGAGGGTACGTCACGCATTCTTGGTAATCGGTGTTGGAGGGTCCAGGTTTCCAGTTTGGTCATGATCTTATTTCTCAGGTCAGCAGCTCTTGTATTCAGCCTACTAGGGCTTGTTGTTCTTGGGGCTTGGTACCCAATCTTGGAATGTGGGGATGATGATTATATCTCCCCCTGACCTGTGGTCCTGGCTCCTTGCCATTGCATTCATGTTGTACCTCATCGATCTCTAGTTGTGATAGTAGTTGTTTCTTGTAAATGTTAACATTGAGCTACTAATTGTTTTGGTGTTACTCTTGATGTTGGGTATCGAAGAATCCATAGGTCCCACATGCGCTTCATGTAACCTCTTTCACTGGGGTTACACTGACATTCCAACAATGCCTTGTTCTCATCTCTTGTCCAGTAGCCCACTTATGGTCAGATTGTCCTGGTTTTCCCAGCATCTGGCGCAGACCTTGTTAATCTGGGTGACGTCTGATCCAGCGATCTTATATATAACTATATATAAGTACAGGCCAAAAGTTTTGTCATTCAATGTGTTTTGGGGTGAGCTGGACAGCAGAGTGAAAGCAAAGGGGCCAACAAGTGCTAAACACCTCTGGGAACTCCTTCAAGACTGTTGGAAAACCATTTCAGGTGACTAC
>JAUYWH010000009.1:1455942-1466143 GCA_034779795.1 Ctenopoma multispine | reverse complement strand
TGAGCTGTGGTAACACACAAATTTCCCCGCTGTGGGATCAATAAAGTTCTATCTTATCTTATCTTATCTTATCTTAATTGATAGATGTCTTGTGGAGAAAGTCCCTTTTCCCAGTTCCCAAAAATGATCAGCAGCAACAATCATCTTTTTTTAAAAGGTCATTTTGGTGTTGGGATGGACAATCAGCTAAATAACAAATGCAGTGAAATTAAACTAATAAACATTAAATTGTCCACTCAAATAAATAAATAAATGAGGAAGAGATACTTAAGAGACTAAATAGAAACATAACAACACAGATATTTGCATGATATTATGTGTACTGTTTACAAAGCTGTAGATCACAGTATAAAGACTTAAACTATGCATTGAACCCTGACTTGAAAAAAATGGGTTTTCTGCATAATTCTGTAAAATCTTAAACCTTAAGCAGTGTAAAGTGCCTTGAGATGACTTTTGAGTCATTGTGTTTTAATGTTATAGAAATAAATTGAATTAAATCAAGCATCTCAGACTCTCTCCAAGAAACTGTGCCTCATGTTTAAAAGGGAAGTCCTTATGTTTATCTACAAAATACATAGGTCAGAACATAGAAAATATTGAAAGCTTTAGTTTTGCTTTTGAGTTTACTTTACTTTATTTGGCAGACGCTTTTATCCAAAGCGACTTACAAGAAGACACCAGCAATTACCATTTGGGTTCTGTAAATTATGAGTCATACAAACGAAGAGCCCTGATAAAACCCAAAGAATTGTTGAAAAAAAAGACAATTTAATGGACATTTTTTTCTGTTGTTGTGTTTGTGTGTATGTGTAAGATTAATTTGAAATACGTTTTAAACAAGTGAGTTTTCAAATGTTTTTTAAGGGTGGTGAGAGCAAGGCAATTCCACCAGCCAGGGACAAGAAAGGAAAAATAAACTTCACTGGGATTGGAGACCCCGTGAGGAGGGAATTTTCAGTCTCCTCTTATTAGCGGATATGAGAGGGCGTGCAGGAGTGTAACTTACCATTAGCGTGTTGATATAGGAGGGTGTACTTTTATATACAGCCCTGTAGGCAAGTGCTAAGGATTTAAGCTCAATGCAAACAGCTACTGTGATCCAGTGGAGAGAGGTGAGAAGAGGTGTGACGTGGGTGTATTTCGGTTGGTTGAAAATGAGGCAGGCAGCCGCATTTTGGACCATCTGGAGGGGTTTGATGGTGAGTGCAAAAGCCCTAGGAAGGAGAGAGTTACAATAGTCGAGTCTAGAGATGACTATTGCCTGGACAAGGAAGTGTGCAGCCTGTTGAGAGAGATAATGTCTAATCTTTCGAATGTTAGTAGTAGTGTTATCCTCTGGTGGGAAGGACAGATAGAGCTGAGTGTCATCAGCATAAGAGTGGTATGAAAAGACATGGGATTGGATGATGTGACCAAATGAGCAAGTGTATAGTGAGAAAAGAAGGGGGCCAAGTATAAAGCCTTCTGGAACCCCTGTGGTTACCTTAGAGAGTGTAGATGTCTCACCTCCCTATGATACCTGGAAGGACCTTAAGTCTTAAAGACAGGAGAAAAACCAATTAAGTACGGTTTTTGTAATTCCTAAATCTGACAGGGTGGTCAGAAGAATTTAATGGTTGACTGTGGCAGCAGACAGATCTAGTAGGACGAGGACGGATGATCTGCAAGCAGTTCTTGCAGCACTAAGTTCTTACACCGCTGCCAGGACGGAGGTCTGAGTTGAATGTTCTTTCCTGAAACCAGACTGAAAAAAGGTCAAGTAGATCATATGCATGCAGAAATGTAGAAAATGTAGAATTTTGTAAAGAAATGGAAGGTGGAAGGCTGGGAGATAGTTCTCCAGTAGGGAAGGGTTTAGTGTGAGTTTTTTGAGCAAGGGAACAATTTAATCAATTATGCTGAGGCGTGTGTGGGTCTAAAGAAGTCTCAGTCATTCAGTTGAGGTCATCTTCTGACAACCCCTCCTATCCTAAACAAAAGTAGTTCGCTTAGGTGTGAAGTGGGCTTTTTTTATGGGGATGGAGGGCAGCATGAGAAATTGAAGACAGGATTAGTCAGACAAGACTAGCCAGAGTTAAACAAAGAATGAACATAGCCAGATACAGATCCCCGACACTCATTCCAGTGATGATGAATGATAGCTTGAGAGAATCAGGAATACTGGGATAAACTGCCTAAATCTAGGTGTGCAAAGCTTATAGAGACTTACCCAAAAAGAATTCAGTTTGCCACAGGTTAACTCAAACCAAAGTCTAGAAACATCAAAAAAGACAAGTAAGCAGTGTGTAAACATCTTTGTAGGAAATATAAGTATTTGATCTTTAAGAAATTTGGAAAAGAAATAATGTTTTTTATATTAATATTATTGTTACTTTACAAATTAGTTACAAAGGTCAAAATCAAACTTAACTTGTACTGAAGAGGTTAAGCAAAACCTAGGTTAAATTAAATGGAAGTTAATTTATTACAGACAATATGCAGAAAATATGTACCACAAGGACAGCACAGTCTTAAAACCATTGTGAGGTGACCTTTATTGTAAACTTACTACAGTGTGATAGTCAGAAGTGGGTAGTAACGAGTTACATTTACTCGGATACATTTACGTAAGTAGCTTTTTGAAAAAACAAATTGAGCAGATTTGTGATGAAAAAACGTGACTCTTACTCCGCTACATTTGACATCACGCCACTCATTACATTTTTTTTTATTATTGATTCTACCAGAGAGAAATAAAAACCATGTAGAACTGTATTTAAATCATAACGAGTTACAAATAAGCAGAATTTTGTCTAAGTTAACACCTTGTCCTTTACCATTTCTCCCTTGTTTACGTTTTAGCGTCAACTTCCGTCCTTTAAAATTAAAACTTCAGTTTTAATAGAAAATTACAAAATAAAAGCGATCACCTAAATTATATGAGCAAAAACCTTACACAAGTTACATATTGATCATACAGTGTATTGATGTCATTTATACCAAAAGATGTTTCACAAAATAATATTGTGAGTTTTTCTGTATTATTAAAAAATTTATTTTATACAAAGGGTGAATCCAAAATAGTGATTTCACTGTCAAGGCAGACCTTGTGAAATGTTTGTGTGAATTCAGATCAGACAATTAAATCTAGTCCAAACATGTCAAATTAAATTAGGATCAATATTTTACAATTATTCAAATTCATTGCAACTGGGCTTCTTTCTTGAAGCTACTTGGATAAATAGTGAAACGTTTCAACCTAACAAGTAAGAAATTCAGTTGCTAGGACTCAACTTCCAGATATCACATGTAGTCTACGTGTTACATGACGTAGCAGACAGTGAATGAATAAACACATGAGAAATGACACAGTTCAAACTTACGTAAGCTGCTGTAGGTGGTGGTTTCTTGTGCCTCAATTGGTTATTTTGTAAAGATGTTATTTATTTTATTATTTTTGTATTTTATTATTCAGAAATACCAGAAATTGCACATTATTTCATATTTTGGTCTGTCTGATTACATCATTTCTAAAAAAAATTTTTTATTAGATATTACGATCAGTTTCTCACTACTTGAGTAGTCTTTTCATCAAGTACTTTTTTTTACTCTTACTTGAGTAATTTTTTGGATGACTACTTTTTACTTCCACTTGAGTAATATTGTTGTGAAGTAACGCTACTCTTACTTGAGTACAATTATTGACTACTCTACCCACCTCTGGTGATAGTAGAGCCAGGCAGAGTGTGCATCATATTTACATACAGTAGTGTATGGTAGTTGGGCACTTGTTTCCACAAAGAGTTTGGAGAAGAGACTGGATGCCAGCTACCTAACAGCATAAAGCATTTTCATTCCCAAAGGCAGTGAGCGACTGGGTTGACGTTGCCCAAGAAAGTATGTGCTAAAATTAATTAAGGGGAGAGAAGGGCTCTTAAGATCTGTGTGCATGAAGCTGACTCTGTTACACATTAGTGTGTATTGTAAGGGTGTGAGGTATAAGGATTATAAGACCTGCCTGAGCAGGCTTCTCCAAAAGAAAACTCTGCTGTGGATGTGTAGAGTGTATGCATTGTAAGTATTGTATGTCTACAGAGGCATTGCTGATGTTATTAAATATGTTTTATTCTTTTGACAGTTGTAAGGGAAAATTATTGAAAAAATATATTGGGCATTGATATACTGTATCTAATGTGTTGTATAATGAATTGTCATAAAAGATTTAAAATTACTTCCCAGATGGGAGGAATAACTATTGTTGAAGTACTTTCTGTTTTGTTAAAAATGAAGTGTGCCTATTAAAAATAAGTGATTGGTTTTCTTTGTCACTGAGAAGGAAATTAACCTGTGATTGGATTACGCTATGAAAATTTAAACTATTTTTGCTGTTCATGCTGGTTGTCAAGAGATTCCTTTCTATTTCCAATTTAAGTGAAGCTAGGCAATTTGAGTGTCAGCACTCTGAGCGAGACAAATCAAGTGGATATGTTCCAGATTTTCAGAGAAAAATATCTCTGAATTTCATGGTGATGCCAACTTCCAAGTTGGTCTAAAAAGAAGTCCAGTTGCCTTGACTCAGCCTCTAAATGTAGGTAACAATGTGAATGTGATCAGACATGTGGGAAAGTAAAGGACAATCATGGGCCAAAAAAACATGAATATGTGACTACAAACATACAAGGTTAAAGTGTGGATCCAAAGTGACTAAGGGAAAGCTAAATGTTCCATAAACAGAAGTGAACTGGACATTCAAACCTTGCATAGCGGCTTCACGTGATTGTTGATATAACAGAATCATTGCACCATCAAAAAAAGATATTTTGATCACACATAATATCTTTTATTTTAAGAGAATGGCTGGCCAGGAATCAATATAACTTAGAAAAAATTTCAAACACAGTAAGCCTCTTGTTTGCACTGTATACTCATCATCAAGAGCATATTTTTATTTCTATATTGTGACAAATGGAAATGGATTCATGAAAATAAATATTCTAGAAATAAGATTTATGGAAACCTCCCTGCCCCACATGAAGCCAGATAATTTATATTAAGATTTAATTTATGAATTCTGACTGGGGGTGCTTTAAGGTGCTTCACATGTTAAAGTTTCCTTAATATGCTTAAATTTGGTTTTTTTTTTCTGGGGCTTCAATGATACAAGACTATATGATATTCAAGTTATAAAAAAGTTAGATATATGTCATAATGATACTTGCAAAAGCTCCTCTGGCCTTTAGACTAAAAATTGCTTCTTTCAGGCCCCCCTTTCTTCATCCCACTCTGTTCTGATTTGGCAGTTGGGGTTCAGTTGAAAACCTAGACATTTCACTACTGGGCAGTTTGCAAACATGTTCACCTTGAGCTTTTTGCTTCTGAAGTGCATATAACATGGGCACCCAACTTCACAAAAGTGTATATGTAACATTATAACACTTAACATAAAATCTAGAACTTAGAAACCCAACAACCAACAGGAAAAACTCCCCAGCAGCAGCGTAAAAAAAAAAAATCCTAACAGGACAAACACATGGAGCGACCATAACCTGGGCAGATGCAGAATGGGTTCATCATTATGCAGGAACCAGTACCAGATGATCATACCTGGCATGTAAAAAACGTGGGCACCCCTGTGTGTGTGTGAGTGCACTTGTGTTCATAACATTTCTCCATGTAAATGTCTAATAGTGTGTGTGGGGAACCACAACCCTGCCCTGTAGGACATGAAGCAGATATGGAAGAGACCTGGCCCCCAGACATCCAGAGGTCCCCCAGGGCACGGGAGTCCCAGGAGGAACACCACAAGGACACTCAGAAAAGAGTAGAGGAGGGCAGTGCAGACTGGGCCCTAGGCCCAGAGACACAAGGGCCCCCCGCTCCCCAGCAAGGGCCCGACAGAGCCATGAGGGCCAGGCCCTGCCAAGCAACTGCTGGGAGTGAGTCAGTATCCATGCACCCAAGCATCCAGCCCCGGACAGCGAGAACCACCAACTCACTGGCGGTTGGGGGCATCATCCACTGGCAGGGAGTGTGGCGGGGGGAAATAAGCTTCCACCCTTGGGGGAGCCTGAGATGTTGAGGTGGAACCTAGGACCTCACCTGACATATAGACATAGACAAACTACTCACACATTTGCCCAACATGGAGACAGACAGAAATGAACGTCGTACATACACTAACACTCCACATATATACTCACCAATCCAGGCACCACTACCCCATAGGGGAAATCCACCCCCAGACCCCAAAGATGGACTCCTTGGGGTGGAGGCAAGAAGACCGCCCATTGTGTTGATGTGATGGAGCGGGAGGAGGGAAGCATTTAGGGATGAGAGGAAATGATTAGGGGAGGCAAAGTACCCCCTTCCCCTGGAGCCAGCTTCCCCTGCTGAACCCCATAGACATCCCTGCACTCCTAGTGCACTCTATACAGTATATTGTATTGTATTAATTGTAGACTGGGATTTCTGATTAGTTTAATAGTTTTAAATATATCTTAGACCAGAGATTGTGGTCCAATCGGACGAATAAATCTGCCTCCCATTTTGCAATAGGAGGGGATATTGATTCATCTATTTTGGAAAGTGTCCTGTAGTGGTGTGCGATACCGCAAGCTTTGGAATCGGTCTAATACCAAGTAAATACAGGGCCAGTATCACCAATACCGATACTGATTCAATACTATTACTTTGTAAGGGCAGCCGGCCGGAAAATGCACCATTTAAAAAAATCCTGCTGGAAAAAAATGCTTAAAAAAACATTAAAATTGCTGTAAAAACACAACCAAATGCACAAAAATATTAACAAACAGAAACACCAGTGTTGAATTAACATCCAGATCCAGGATAACTGTCTTAAACCAAGGCTTAAGTAAAAATGAAAGTAAAAAAGAAAAGGAAAAATAGTAAAAGGAAAAAAGGAAAAATTAAGTCACTATATTTTAGACAGTATTTTAGGGGTTTTGAGATTAAGGAATTCTACCAAACTTGGTGGTATTTGTATTTGTATTTTAATTTTATTAGACTTAAATGTCCTTTTTACTATAGATTTAACTTGTTGATATTCTAAAAATCTATTCTTGTTTATCCCATATTATTTAAATATATGGATTTCTGAAGAGCCTGAGAGGGTGAGGGCTGGACTCCCTGTCTGTATCACTTACTGCACTATTTTAGTCAGCTACTAGAAAAAGGTGACATGTCTGGAAGGATGGCAGCAAGGAGAAGTAACTGAGAATATTTAAAGCAATAGATAATAAATATATAAATAGCAGTACCTACCAATTGCTGACATTGCAACAACCCACTGATGAGTCAATGAGGCTCTCATAGCTTTACTTACTTTTTTTAACATTGTCACACTGGTTCCCAAAAAAAACAAAATATTTTTGGCCCCTTTTCTCCATTTCCATACAAAATCCAAAATTCACACTAAGCTGATACAATCCAGCTGATACAATGCAGGAGAAAGACTGTACTTTACAACAAAAAGGCATGTCTCTGGTTGGAATATCATAAGAATAAGACAGTTTGTTCAGTTAATTCTTTGCAGGGAATGTTAAAATCATCTGTTAAAATCAATCAAAGCTATTCTCATTTAGTACATAACACATTAAAAGATCACTACAGTCAGTCTTGTCCCTATCCTTAGACATGACATTTGGAAACATTTGTTAAAAAGAGCACACCCATGACAGTAGGCATCTGTTAACATTGTACCATTTTTACATCAGACAATACAACTTTGTTATAAACAGTCTAAATGCTGGGTTACAACTCTGTAAAAGTAGTGGTTTGGTAGGCATAGAAACCAAAAAGGCACCAACATGGTTAATAAAATGTCATGAGAAATGTTTTTGATTTATATCATTGTCATCATCATTATCATTACATGACATCTGTATGGTTATGGGAAAACTTTCACATTGTACACACCTTAGTTTCCTGCTGGAAAGTCCTCTTTCTATGGACACTAGATTGGCCAAACTCTCTGGAATACATAAAGCAATATTTATTTAACACTATCACTTCTTACACTTTGCTGCTTGTGTTTCTAACCTACTGGTGTTGTTACTACTGTAGGAATGATGACAAATAAGGTCTAGGTTGTCATTAACTATAGAATTTCCTTTGTCCAGCACTGTGTGCAGTGTCAGCCCCCCTAGCAGTAAGTTGTTGTGACTCCTCCTTCACACTTTTCTGAATGGTGCTGTTTGTCCTACTTGTATTTTGTAAGACTTGCAGTTTACGTAAAGCTGGAGCTATTTCTGGATATGGTGAATTTCAGCAGCAGCATCTAACTTCATGAAAGAGACTGCTCGATAAGCAGAATACCAAATGATTGGGAAGTGTTTATATATTTATAGGAACTGAGGAATCAACATGGTTAAGCTCTGATATACTGTATTTGCCAATAAACTTGAGTGCTACCCTGCCTCCAATGTACTGACAACACTGCAGTAGTTTAGTTGCACACTCTAGATTTTCATCAAAGTGTAGCTGAGCGCCTTGTGCTTCATCTGCTCCTCAAATAAGTCAACTAGGAAATAGATTTTCTATTTTTAATATAAATCAAAATACATTTCTCATCTCGTATTTCATTCTTTTCCCCATCCTGGCATGTTCTGATTGAAACAATTATACTGTGACCATAATTTACCTTCTAAATCAAAATAAACTCAAGAGTGAATTGATCCTATCCTGCCAAGCTAAATGTTATCCATTGTCACAGCTGAGATCAAGGCTTGATGTAGTGAAGGTCATCCACTGAGGCTATCTGTTATACTGTAGCAATCGACAAAATCTATTTTCCATCACAGCAGCTGTAGAGGAGAAGATGGATTCAATGTGCATAGACAGGTATTGATTTGGCAATTTCTGAGGGACAAACAAAATGGCCTCCCAACTGTTTAACTGTTTTTATTTGCCCTGAGGTAATGTGTTTTTACAGTTTTTAGATAAACAACAGCTTCTAAAGCTTGCAAGCTGGAGTATTAGTGCTAGAATGTAGACAAAATACAGTGCAGTGTTTCATTCATACATCGGTTTCATACCAATTTAAAATCCAGACATACATGTTTAAGCAGTAATCAGATCTGGAATATGACAAGACCAAGACCAACAACCAAGAATACTGATCTGCTGATTTGCTACTCTTGGCTTGCATTTGGGCACAGCTGTGCTACTTTGTGTGGAAACAGAGGTCATTTTATGGATGTACAGGGTAGCTTAATGTCACACAAGGAGGCAGAGTGAAAAAATAAGAAAGGTCATTGGAAAGCCTTGCAACAGTATATACAGAGCAGCCTGAGTCGTTAGATTAGGTTTTTGAGCTATTTCTCCTGCACATATTCAGTCTGTTTTGGAAATGTGATCTTGCTTAATACTGATACCCAACATCACAACAGTTATGTTAAAATTAAAAACACCAAATAACATAATATGGCCACTTTAAACATCATTGTATGTTGTTACAACTCAGGAACACTGGACTCAAAATGCATGACTCAAATAGGAAATAGGATTAAGTCAGCAGAATGGCAGTATTATGTGGCAGGCAGAAACACCAGGCAAAAATAGAAGTCTGTAAAAGTCTAAAAGCATGCAGGAAACTGATTACATAAAGGCTTGGGAAGCTGAAACCAGTGAACCAGTATATTCTAGGCAGATAATGAGGGAGTGGAGAAGAGGTAAGCATGGGAGAATCAGCTGAGTGGAAGGGGGTGACTGTAGAAACTAGTTACAGATTAATCTTGGAATTTAGCAACTTGTACATGAAAATAATAGGGAAAAATGTACACTGAACAAGTCTGAATTGTTTAAAAATTTTTTTTTTCTACAGTATCTTCCCATGGCAGCTAAGCAGTCAGGCAGTACTGGTCCATCTCTGATTACCAATACTATATTGCCTCAAGCAACATTCCAAAGTCCCATGTTGTAAATTACAGTTGAAATATAGTGTGATACAATTCAGTATGTAAAAGATGGGATTAATTTTCATTCATATGTGTGCCATCCATTAAACTTTACTGATTCAATTCAATTCAGCTTTATTTATAAAGCGCCAATTCACAACACAAGTCATCTCAGGGCACTTTACAGTAAGGTTTAAGACATTACACATTATAGAAATATATACAGAGATATATACAGAGTAATGTAGAAAACCCAACAGTCCCACTTGAGCAAGCACGTAAGACAACAGTGGAGAGGAAAAACT
>JAUYWH010000009.1:1445519-1455842 GCA_034779795.1 Ctenopoma multispine | reverse complement strand
CTTGCTCTAGTGGGACTGTTGGGTTTTCTACTTTCCGTATATTTTTTTTAATGTGTAAGGTCTTAAACCTTACACTGCAAAGTGCCTTGGGATGACTTCTGTTGTGAATTGGCGCTATATAAATAAAGTTGAATTATGAATTATGTAATTTTCCTCATAGGTACACTTCAACTGTGAGGGACAGAATGTAAAAAAAAATCCCAGAAATCACATTGTAGCACCTACAAACAAGCAAGAATTCTGGCCCTTACTGACCTGTTACTTCTTCTTAAGAAGCTCTTCTATCTTACACTCGTTTCCTGTATTAATACCATCTGTTTGAACTGTTTAAACTATCTGTATAAAAGACACCTGTCTACACCTTCAAACCGTCAGACTCCAACCTCCACCATGGCCAAGACCGGAGAGCTGTCTAAGGACACCAGGGTCAAGATTGTACACCTGCACAAGACTGGGATGAGTCAATCTAAAATAGACAAGCAGCTTGGTGAGAAGAGATCAACTGCTGGAGCAATTGTTGGAATAAAATGAAAATGGAATAAATACAAGATCACTGACAATCTCCCTCGACCTGGGGCTCCATGCAAGATCTCACCTCGTGGGATACAATGAGAACGATCTCATTGAGAAAGATCTAGAGAGCGGTAAGGAAACAGCCCAGAACTACACGGGGGGAACTGGTCAATGACCTGAAGAAAGCTAGGACCACAGTAACAAAGGTTATTATTAGTAGTACACTACGTTGTCATGGCTTAAAATCCTACAGCGCACGAAAGGTCCCCCTGCTTAAGCCAGCACATGTCCAGGCCCATCTAAAGTTTACCACAGACTATCTGGATCATCCAGAGGAGGATTGGGTGAATGTCATGTGGTCAGATGAGACCAAAATAGAACGCTTTGGTATAAACGCCACTCGCCGTGTTTGGAGGGGGAAGAATGCCTAGTTGCAGCCCAAGAACACCATACCCACTGTGAAGCATGGGGGTGGAAACATTATGCTTTGGGGCTGCTTTTCTGCAAAGGGGACAGGACGACTGATCCGTATTGAGGAAAAGATGAATGGGGCCATGTATCATAAGATTTTGGGAAAAACCTCCTTCCATCAGTGAGAGCACTGAAGATGATTTTTCAATAGAAAGAGGGCCATGTGACACATCTAACTTATTGGTAATGTCACAAGAAAAACAATGCTGTGCTTGGTGGTTTTAACCTAACTTTATTCTATTGCTCCTATTGAAAAAACAAAAGTTGTATCCAAGATGGACGACTTCAAAATGGCCACCAAGGTCAACACCCATCTTGAGGAGTTTGCCCCCTCACATATGTCTGCCACAAACAGGACTTTAATATCACCAACCATTCCCATTTTATGAAGGTGTATCCATATAAATGGCCCACCCTGTACTTTTACAGTATTCTCTTGATTTCCAAAGTGGTTCCAGAAAGTTCTACTGTGTGAAAAATCCCATTTTAGGGCATTATTCTCTAAATCTGTTGGCATCTGTTGCTGTAGAGATAATTGTTCATTGAAAGTAAAATTGTAAATGTAAAAATCCATTTATGTCATTTAAGTTTAAGATATAGTTGAGAGATATTGTAGAATAAATTGGTGGAATGGCTAAAGCACTGTCATGGAATTATTTATTGAGACTTAAGGAATAAAGCAAAACATCAGTTCAATATTTTTTTTTATTAATTAACATGAATTAAAAGACATGTAAACATAAAGTACCTCAGGCACTTTGAGGAGCTATCAACTTTTCCTTTTCAGAACCTGTAGATAGGCTCTAGCTAAGCACTTTACCTCACATGAACAGCTTTCTATTAAGTCCTCACATCACACTAGCTAGTGCCTGTCAACAGTGAAAAAAGTCTAAAAAAGTCAACTGATTCACATATGGCTGCCCAAAGTCTGTCTGCTGTCCAGCTTCCTCTCAGCTCTCCTCAGACAGAGGAGGTGGCTGTCTGTCCAGTATGCTAGCCAGTGTTTTGAAGGGCAATCCCCAGTCACCAAGGGAACTAAAATCCCCCGAGTCATCAATTACCCATGACTCCTCTATGGAGCTCAGTGAGCCAGCCACCGAGCCATCACCCTCGTAGGCATATGTTGCCAGAGAATCATAGGGCGGAGCAGCATAACCCTGCTGGCTTTCCTCTAACTGGTGTTCGATGAACTCCCTGATCATTTCAGCATCCCCCTCAGTCAACTTGTCATGAGAAGAGAGAGGGACCTTATTGTTCACAGCAGTTATGATGCTAGCTGTTTGGCGATGGATGTCAGGCGACCTGATGTCATCACAGCGACTGGTGAGATGCAGCAGGATCCCGTCACCATAGCCGTTTTTCTCTCTCTTGGAGTTGATGCTGTGAGCATTGGTGCGCTGTGAATGTGTGTTGCGCAGAGTGCCCATGTCGAAGGCGTGAGTGTCTGCCTCGCCACCGCCCTCATCGTCATAGTGAATGACATTATCACGAATGTCCTCTTTTGATGTCATCAGAGTTTCTTTCTCTTTGTGGCGCCTCTGACTCATGTACAGTGCTGCCATAACTGCAGAGCACAAAGAGAAGTGACAGGATAGTTGAAAACATGCTTGTGTGATAATACTGGCTAAATCTCTTCTCTTTACTCCCTATTGGACATCTATATATCTATTCTATATAGCTTCATAGTTTTGTTATAAAATGATTATGACTGTGCAGCTTTTGATTATGACTAATGTGATAATGTAACACTATATATCTTGTAGCCAACTAACTCTATAACCAATCTAGCCAGCCCAAGCAAATTAATTTCCTGTGTGTGTCCAAACTTTTGCCTGGTAGTGTAGATAAAACACTAACTTATATTTATGCCTCATGAGTATAATTAACTTAGGATCTGCACTGATAGTTCCAACAAAGCTGCTAGTCTACAAACTTAACTACTGCAATGCTCTACTAACTCTCCGATCAAACCTGTGCAGACAAAATGGTCATCCAAAAGAATAACAAAAGCTACACACCACCATGTTTATTTCTACACTGTACGAGTATTACGTACAGAGAGTATTAAACGCAGCCACCTTTTCCAAATGTGTGTGGAAAAGGTGCAGCTGGAGGCTCTGTATGACTGTAAATGAATTGAAAAAATTGATATGTATTAACATGCAACATATTTCATTGCCTCTTCAATGAAAATAAAAGCCTGATTACTTAAAGGAGTACATGATGCCCTCATGATGGATTTATGCTGATAGACATTTGTCCTACATTAAAAAGAATCGGGTGGCTGTATTGGTGGGGACGTGGGTGTGTTGTTTCACGTAACAGTAAAATGTTAAAATATGAATGAATAAACATTTTTTTAAACATGGCTCATTGTCTGGACGGATTATGTCATGTTGCATTGCAGAATAGGTTTTACCATGTCCAAAGATGCAGAATGCTACATGATTTCTATATTTCATTGCTCTTACTTTTACTCATTCATTACTGGGATCATGGTATTATGATGTTTCTATTAAACTATTATGTATTATTATTTTTGTATTAAAATTACAATGCAACTTAGTCCATTTAGGTAAAGATTGATATTCCTTAGTTGTTCAAATTATGTGCATTTGACCTCTTTGCTGTCTCACTAATAATATTTTTTTGGAACTCACTATTAACATACTAATGAGGATATGACTACTTATGTATAACATGTTATTTTCCTACAACTGTTGCTTAAAGTCAATGTTGGAAAACCTACCAGCCTCCTTTACAAAACCAATCCTATTTGTGATGTAGATCAGTGCACAGAGAAGAAAAGAGAACATAACCATGTACTATAGAAAACTATAGAAAACAAACAAGGTCATGGTGAAGACTGTGGGCTGGGTTAATGGGGGCTGCTTGAATATACTGGGGTATATTGCTGTTTCAGCTTGTTCAGCTTATTGGTAAACTTAATAGAAATCAGGCTGAGGACTGTGCAAAGTCCTTGATGGAGCACAGTTCAAGAAATAACAGCAGACAGATTGCAGTGGGTCGGAGGGTATTTGAATGAGGGGGGAACCAGTCTGCAAATCTGTCTGTGTAAAATCCATTTATTGACAATAATCACATTTTAAAACCAAATGTAAATGGACACTTAGTTTTAAAATGTGTCTCGGATGACTGGATCATAAGTGTGTTGTGCTAATAGCAAGTGTAAACCACCAAGTCAGATTTAGGTTTGATCACTCTTTGAGAGATCTGGGATCTTTTCCTTGTTCAGAATGTAGTTGATAGGGTCTAACTCCAGAGTACACAGAACACCACATAGACCTGAATTGTCTTTAATTTAAAATATCTTCACGTTTCCTATTTTCTACAGACCCATTGGATCAGAAACCTCATGTATGAAAGCACTGGTCTTAAAAAACACAAATCCAGGTAACATCTTAATTTTACCTATATTTAAACAATATTGCGGTTTATGTGTTTTTTGCTGAATTCAGGAAACTAAATTGTAAAATGACTAGACAGAATGAATAGACAGATAATACAAGCAGTGAGGCAACCAGTAAACAAACCCAAATCAAGAGTCAGTCACCTTTTCTAAAATTCCCTGCTTAAAAAACTATTATCAGTTCATTTTTGGCCAAGTTTATTCTGTGTTTTCCTACCTTTTTTAACTTTTATACATTCATTCTTTGTGTTCTGCATTTAGGTTTTTATCTGAGTACAAGAAACTACAAGAAAAATATATCAAATCTAAATTAAAAAACATTGATCGTGGCATGTGGCCCTTTATATAGATAAGATAAGATATCTTTATCATCACTGTTGCATGAACAATGAATAGTCTGGCCCCCTGTCTAAGGTGTACATTTCCTATCACCCATTAACAGTTGGGGTTGACTCTAGCACTCCTGTGACCCTTAACAGGAAAAACTCTTAATATAGTGAATGCATGGATAAATGGATGATCATGTAGCAACTTTGTTATAGCACTGGCACAAGTAAACTGAATATATTTGGGTTTTGGACAGTTGTTCAGCTCTAATGTAATGTGTTACAAGCTTTTGATATATTGTACTGATTAATAAATAACTCAAAAATGAATCCACGGGTCAATCAATTATGAAACTAATTGCTAAAACACTCAAGTCCAATCTTGATAGCCTTCAATAGTCTGTTTTGTTTTTTCACCTTTTCTTATCATGGTACCAGCCATCAGACAGGTGTTTTTGGCCTAGTTCTGTCTAGCCCACTGGCTGTGCTTGTATTCTTGCCCTGAAGGTAACAAAAGCTAAAAGGAAGTTAATAAAACATTAGGACATGCCAAGCCAAATACCATTCCCCAAGGATGACAGAGAGTGTTTCTAAAATCCCTCCCATTGTTCTGTTTACCAGCTCACATAGTGGCATCTTGCCTTTATCTCTTTTTGGGGACACTTCTATTGTAAAATATACTTCTTTAGATACGCCACATTAAGACAGTAAACATTATTAATTACCACCATGCCAGATTCATTCCTTCCTGCCTTTCTGCATTATTTTAAAGTGCTATATTGCCATGGTGATATAAATAAGAAAATGTCTCTTTCTGTCAGGCTTGAGAACAAAGATGATGTTATGTGTTAGCAGCTATTAACCCATCCTCCCTTCTCTTCCTTTATGTCCTTTTTCAGTTATCTTCTCTCTCTACAGAGGACTCCAACAAAGTGCAATGCCCTCAGGAGGCTGCAATTCTTCCCCGACATGCTATCAGTCAGTCTGCACACCCATATGCACTCAAGCACACACACGTGTATAGCTATTTTTGCAAGGACATGCATGTCCCTTTAGCATAACCTTAACCATCACAACTAAATATCCAACCTCAACCTGAACACCGATCTAGAGCTGATTCTTAATTGAACTCTCAAACAGCCAAGAGGTACAGTATAAAGCCAGGCCAAAATGTCCTTACAGTGATGGTACTGTCCATAAAATGTAATAAGGACACAGAGGCATAGTCTACATGCATCTCTTACTAATAGAGTGAATCAGTTCTGAGGGCAGAATAAAGAAGTGCTTCCACACTGTTCTCATTTAATTTCTGCTTTATGTATACACACATTTAGACACACACTAAGACCTGTTTACACATGGCCCACTGTGGTTGGACATGTGGTTATGTAACAATAATTCTCTGTAGCAGAAGCAGAAGTAAAATGAGATGATAGGAGTAAAAAAAAGAAGTAAATGAGTCAGTGAACTCTTCAGTGCCTTCCTCTGATAATTACATGGCTGCAATGGGTTGATGGTGCCCTCTAGTGTTGCAGCAAATGCATGAATTGACTGCTAAAATGTCTCTTCCTGTCAACATCAGCTACAGGCCAAAAACATTTAAGCATGAAAGAATGTCAAAATAGAACACATAAGTATATTGTGCATATAAAAAGTGTTTCTGTAAAAGTCGACAAACTGTGAGACACATGTTCTTACTCGCCTCCAAAATTTCCAGGGATAGGTCTAGAATGTTTTAATGGTGTGGCCAGATTGAGTTTTTAAGAACAAAAAACATGGATACAATAACTGGATACTATTATTTGAGTGTTATATTACGTACTAAAGTCTTTCTTCAGGTTTCAGGGTTCTTTTTGGTTCTAAATTAATTTCATCTTAAATGTAATGTGTGTTATTGGAGTTTGCAGTCAGATAGCAAGCAAAGCAGTACATTGGAATTGTGCTATAAACATTACTGCACTTTTGATTAACTTTTAAAACAGGCTGTCTTACAGCCCCCAGCAGCAGCCATTAACTAAAGTGAAAATGTAGAATAAGATCATTTGTATCAGTGGTCTGATTACTTGTAGGTGTGGCACCCATGTTTAACACCAGCCAACAGGTACTGTAAGACAGGAGAATCAAGGTTGTTTGGGAAGGTGGAGCTTACCTATCAGCAGGGCTACACACAGCACAATAGCCATCAAAGCTCCAGTGCTTAGTCCCACAGGCAAAAAGACAGCCTCAGCTGAGCAGGTCAGCAGTGAGCCTCCTGCTTCACAGGAACACACTCGGATAGTAAGGGTGGATGTGCTGCTCTGAGCAGGGTAACCACTGTCTTCAACCACAACAGGAAGAATATAGACATCCTGCAGCCGCCGCTGGAAGCCTGAGTGCCGAGTCACAATGCCTGCCGTGTTGTCTGCAAACCAAGAGAGGAGCACTTACCATCACTTTAAAAATAACAGCTACAGATTACACACTAACAGCGAACAAAGATTAACCTTGATTAAGGCCTGTGAGTCAGTTAGTAGTGCAGTCATTTACACTCCAAGTGTCCCTGAACAAGACACTGGATCAAAACCCTTGGGCTTCAGAAAGTCTTCCTGTCCTAAAGACAGATATTGTTTTTGTTTCATGACCTAACCAGAATCAAGCAAGGAATTGTTTTACATCACTACATAGCTGTAAAATTGATTCAGTAAAATGTAAACATAACTTTGGACCGTGACACACCAAGCCGATTGTGCCATTTCCAACTTCTCCTTAGTTCTTATCTCAATTAGAAGAACTTCTTCTGTTTTCCAATACTGAAAGATGAATACAGATTACTGCCACCTGCTGCTATAGAGAGTTATTTATATAGAGAATGTTATGAGTCACTTTTTGGCCCAAATCAAGACGATGTGAAGGGATGGAGAAGTTTATGTCGCTACTTTACTGGTCATTCTGGGAGTAGTTGTGTGCGATACTGCAAGATTTGATATCAATCCGATACCAAGTAAATACAGGGCCAGTATCGCTGATACCGATACCAATCCGTACTAAATAATCCGCTACTAAATAATCTCTGTTTATTAGTAGCGGATTATTTAGTAATGTTGTAGATTGGATATTTTGGTGACAAAAAATTTTGCCTGTGGACATTTGATTCATATGTTCAGTATCAACGTGTCTGAGACCTGTCATTTACATTGAACGTTGGGAGACAGGGTTGTGTTTTTCACATGTTTAAATAAATAGTGCTGCCACAGTATCTATCTATGCACTCAGAACATGCATAAAATACTGTAGATGACACAACACTCCCCTTTCTCTGTACCATCATTCACTAAAGCCTGCATGCGTCTGCTCAGCTCCGCTGAGGAGCAGTATTTGTACCAACAAGTTTACTTTCTGATGGAACGGTTGCACTGAAGGTAGAAGAGAGAAAGTATAGATACAATTGTGCTAGTATCAATCCGATAACAATGCCAACTTGGTATCGATACTATCGATACTTTCGAACAATACGCCCACCACTATCTGGGAGACATAGTTGTCAGTTGGACAGCTTTTCTGGTACAAAGATTTTTGTGATGTTGGTTGTCAACACATCTATTAAATCGCAGATGCTTATTTTTCTCTGTCCCTGTTCTATCTCCTCAAACCCACGCCTTCCCTGTAAGAAACACCCTCGTTTTTGGACTGAAACAACGATTTCATGACATGCAACAACAAAATACTTAGTGAGAGACAAGTGGTTAGTAGGTGAGAAGTGAATGTGTAATGTGAGATAGCCTTACAGTTATCAAACAGCTCTGGTGCTACTTATGTTTTCAGGGAAAGCCAGTAATATCAAGTAGCACTGCATACTGTAACGAAAATAAAATGTGATAAAAAGAGAACACAATGCACAAAAATATGTTTTTTTTTCTTCCATACTACAGATTTTGACACTTTTTCACCATGAACTGTGTGTGTCAGAAAAGACCCATTCTTCCCCCACTGGATGGAGATGCAGCTTGACAGGGTAGAGACCATTAAGGCACCTCTTCCTGTCACACACACACACACGCTCCAATTCCCCTTGGTGGCTGCAGGCCTGTGTGTCTGACTCTATCGGATGTGATGCTGACTATATAGGTACAAACATACAAAAATATCAAAATGGTCGTTGGGGAGGTGTTGCAGAGCAAAACAGAATATTTGCTAAAGCTGAACATCCTACAGAGGAAACAGACATCTTAGGATTCAGCAGTGAGGGAAATAACACAAACAAGAGAAACATTTGTTTTTGTAAAGGAAATGGTTGAAGACTGTATAGTCCTGAACCTTACACATCAATAAGAGGAAACATAAAAAAGTATTTACATATACATACCAATACATACAACTTCGTTACACAGAAAAAATAAGGTCTGTGAAATCTAGGTTTTCTGGAGATGTGAGTGATGCACATGAAATATAACAATTAGTCATGTTTAACTATTTCTGCTGCAAGAACAGAAAGGAGGAGATGAGGAGATTTGTCACTTAAATGATTCAAATCATCAAACTAATTTTAATATTACAAAAAGATAGCTTGAGTAAATATAAAATACTGTTTATTTATCATGGCACAGCATCTCAGTTTGATTTGAGTCCAAACTTTGACTAGGCCACTGCGAAGCATTTATTTTATTTTTTTAAAAATAGAAACCTTATGGCCTACGCCAGTTTTCAGTGCTCGTGCAAGACGCAGAATGTTCGTTTTTGACTTTCTTATTTAAATTATTTTTTGTGATAATATGGTGATACACAAGGTATTGTGTGCAGTGCATCTGAACGCCTAATGTTTAAGTGACCACCCACTCATATCAGGCTGAGCTGTCTGTATTGGCATGAATGCATTTTGATTGGTTCTGTTCATCTGTCGGCCGAATTGGAGAGGTGAGAGGCGGGATGTAATAGCGTGGTGAGAGACTGCAGAGTTATGAGCGAGATTGTAACACTTCTGGAGAGTAATTGTACTATTTGGTGGACGCTACGTTTGCCAGCGTGTATGTACATATGTTGATCTTCAGAAGGTAAATACTCATGTTTATGTACTTATATACTGTTTTGACCAGATCCAGCGCTAAAAAGAAGCTAATCGCGATTAGCGATATTAGCATCGACTTAGCTGGAGCAGCAGCATGTGTTGTATTTAGCTAGCCTGTTTTTGTATTTTAAGCTAACACAAAGCTAATATGAACTCGAAATGAGCTTGTGGAATCTGTACACAAGGAAAGTGTCAAATCATTATTATTAAGTGAGAAATCATTATCTGTATTCAGAATTAGAAGGGAAGCGGGCTAGGAAACACTCCTCGGACTTGTGTTGCTGCTTTCTGTGTGTGATGTGGAGGCCAACGCCCATTTTTACTGCCCGCCACCCATGATTTAGCTGGACATCTGCTTCATCCTTCAATGCTAAGTGGCTATTCTTCATTATATTCTCCCAGTTACATCATCGAGGGTTTGTGTGCTGTTTACAGCCTAGGGACTTTGTGAGTATAGTAATGATAGTTTGTGAAGATTCTCAGTCATCCAGGTAAAGTTGTCTGAAGATTGAGTCATGGCAACTGGACTTCTTTCTTCCAAG
>JAUYWH010000009.1:1414160-1445419 GCA_034779795.1 Ctenopoma multispine | reverse complement strand
CAGGTTCAGTATGAAGTCTGAGCTAAAACACACACAGCAACAAGTGTGTGGTTTTCATAGCGCTGCTGTGAACACAGGCTTTGTGTTATGTAGTGACCCGAAAAGAGCCAAATCTGTTTTTGGATCTTTTCCAGAAGGAGCATGTAGAGCTCTATGGAGGTGCTCAGGTGGTCACTGTTGGAAGCTGTGGACTTCACACCCTCTACAATGCTTTAAAAGCAGGCTTTACAACATGAAAGCTGGAAAAACTTTTGCGAGCAATGCACTTCCTCTTCCTTAATGTTCTGGCTAGGAGAGAGGACTTCACTAAACTGACAGGGTCCCCTTGCTTTCCTTTGTCATTCTATAGCCATAGATGGGTTGAAAATGTTCCGGTGGCAGAGAGAGCAATTGAGGTTTGACCATTGCTTCAGAACTATGTGGATGCTGCAGAGAAAAAGAAGGTCCCAAGCCCTTGCGCAGCCTTATATGACACCATTGTGGCAGTGCAATGCGATCCTTTTATTATCGCAAAACTCCTTTTTTTTTGGCAATTGCAAGGACCTTTGACCCCTTCTTGAAAAAATATCAAACTGATGAGCCAGTGTTGCCATTCTTGGCTAAAGATTTGAGTGAGATGATGAAGGTAATAATCAGTATATTGATCAAATTATTTCACTTATTTTGATTTATTTGATAAATCTGTATATATTTTTATGAACAGCTTGCTCTTATTGTTAATAACTGCTTTTATTCTCATTCCAAGAGTTTACTGAAGGGGTTTGTGCAAAGGGAGCTCCTACAGGACCTCGCCCCTGTGCAGCTGACCAGAATAGAACTATCTGATGAGAAGAGCTGGAGCTCCCCTAGAAGTGTAGATATAGGCTTGGGTGCTGAATCTGCTATCAAGGTACTTTATTTTAAAAGTTAAGTTGTTTTTAGGGACGCATGCTTTTGTTGTGTAGCCTGTGCAACCCAGTATGTATTTTAAAATAATAGGTTAAAAAAGTATTTGCAGTGAATGTCCCGTAATCTCACTCATTTATTAGGAACTTCAGAGCAAACCAGGATGCAAGGTAGGTGAGCTTTCCGTGCTCACCTTCAGGTGAGAATGCCTGCAGTGTTTGGTTAAGGTGGTCATGAAACTGCAAGAAGAAAGCCCCCTTAAATTCCCTGTGGCAAGGCAGAAGGCATGTTTGGATCCCACAAACATGCACAGAGATCCTGAGTGGTGCATCACACAAATGAAGAGTATAGTGCAAACATTCCTGTAGGGCAAGCAGTTGGCAGGTGGCATTCCAGCTGGTAAGAAAATATAGGGACAGTGGAAGTGTATGGATTAATGAGATTAATTAAGGCCACATGTTAGAGGTCTCACAGCAATGTGTTTATTTGAATTCTAATATTTAATAATGAGAAAGTGTTGATGCTTTAAACTATTAAGTTATGGAAAAAGTGCTGCGCACATACACAAAAAAGAAAGGCAACAGAGGACGAACTGGAGGAACTCAAAAAGCAACGCAAAGTAATGAGAGATGTCTGTTCTGTCCTTGAAAAGGATGCTGACAAGTTGGCTGAGCAGGTAGAGGGGACAGCTGGGTCAAAAATGGCCCAACTAATTACAAAATTCAACACCCTGAGGAGGAGACAAAAGGAGTGCAAATCGACTGGTGCAAATCGACAAAGTCATTGAAGAAAAAGCCAAACAATTAAGGCACTTGGCATGAGTAATTATTAAAATGGTTGCAACTCAATGTTGTGTGTGATTTAACTCTAGCAACAAACAGTGGCCACAAAAGTCAGATAAGAGGTGAGAATTTAGAAGGTAATTTGAGTAACAACACAACGTGTAACAGAACGATCAGTGTCGAGAACAGAAAGTCATATTAAAGAAATAAATGAATATGTTTAATATGTGTCCCACACTGTTTAGTTTCGTATATTCAATGGGCATTATCATGCAGATACGGTTCAGTTTACCTGTCCAGTTCTGGAGTTCTCACAGACGAAGGTGTCTGAAGGAACGGCCAGCTCAGGTGGGAACTCGTTCACATCCTGGACGCTGACTGTCACTGACACTTTGGCAGACAGCAGAGGGTTATCTGTATGGGTCAACATAAAGTCATATGTGATGTGTAATACGTTGAATATATACTGAGGTATTATCAGACCTCTGCAGACATCATGGCTACACTGTGTGTAGAACAATACTCTAATGAGTCTCTATTATTACTAATAAAAGAGTTTTATTCGGGAGATTTTGATTGATTGGATTTTGACTACAGCTGGACTTGCAGGCATCCTGGAAACTGAAAAGCAGAAGAATTTAAGAATGAGAAGAACGACAAAGACAAGCTGAAAAGATGGGGAAGAACTGAATGTGAAGGTTGAAGATCTAAGTGAGAAAGATGAGACACGGTCTAAACTGAAAATGATGTAAACTGAGATAAAGAGAAGGAACGATGGGGCATTGACTTTCTGCACCATTTGTCAGGTAGCAGTAGTATGTACTGTGTCCCATCGTTTTGCCATCTCACCTATGACGTTCTCTCTATCAGAGTTGGTCATTTTACATGGTAATAATGCACACTGTAATCAAGTGTCCGCTCAGTCTCCTGCTCTTCGACGGGCCACCGAGCCCCTGCCAAGAACACCAACAATCCCAACAATCAATTATCAATACTACAAATTTGTAAACAGCTTAGGCGTGTCAAAATATTCAGCCAGTTCTCTTTAATAGAAGAGCAGGGACTAAAGTTCAGTCTGTATGTTAACATTTATGCCCGTTTTTATGCAGCTAATAGTGGAAAAGAGCCTTTCAACTTACTTTTCCATGACTGGATACATATTAGGCAATAGTTAAAGCTATTAGAATTATAATCTGTCAAACAAACTGTTAACTTGAATTCTTTAGTTCAGGAATGTAAGAAAACTAATTTCCCAGTGTTCGCGTTACACTATTTTGGTTATTAACATTTTATGATCATTTATATATGCATTTTACAAAGTTAAAATAATAAATAATAAAAATACAATTAATAAATTATCCCAGAATTGTCTTGTTACAAGACGGAAGCCAGACAAATGTTAACATTTAATAAAAAAAAAAATGACAACCATGAGAACATAGGTCTACAGTGCAGAAACTGGAAGCCATTTAAGTTTGAAGACGTCATGTTAAGGAAAAGATCATGAGCTGGCAGTAAAGCAAACCTTTATTGATGGTTGCAATATTTATTGAAAAAAATAATAATAAAATTAAATAATATTAATAAATTTAATAAGCTCATTATTAAACAAAGATTTACAACTGGATACAACACAGATTTAGTTTCAGGTTTTTTGTTAATTTTGTAAAGAAGAGTTATGGTAATGTAAAATGATATGCTCCTGTAGCCTTTGTTTACTGTAGGGAGCTTCTTTGTGGAGCTTGTGCTGTAATGTATTGTTCATGGAAGATACCATATTGTTCAGCATTTTATTACAGTGAGGAAGAACAATTTGGTCTTGTCTACCTACTGTACACACTCATTCCTCTTATTTCTTCTGTGTGTGTTTGCACTTCAATTTTTCAGCTGCAGGCACTTTCAAAGTCTCACTAGTACTGTAAATCTCCGACGATTTCATGGTTATTTAATGGTGTAGGTCACTGAATGACTTGGAAGATGAGAGGGCTAAATCGTTTTGTTGACACAAATCAAAGGAAGGATAGAAAGTGTAGACTACTGCTTTGCTCTGACTATAACACTACACAGATACTGCTACTTTATGCAAAAACAGATTGGCTGTATTGAAATAAAGTCTTCATGTGTGGAGACAAATAGAAAAAGTTTGACATTATGACAGAACATTTCCTGAAGGGTTATATAGCTTAAATGTAGCCAAGACTTTTACTAGTACTGATTTGTGTGAAGTATGTTTAAATAGCTTTTACTTTTACTATTGTTTCTTGTCATACCCAAAATGCTTTTGCTGTTTAGTCATGGTGATCCCAATGGTCACATCAGTTTAACCACTAGATGGAGTCAGATATTCATGATTCGTTAACACGATATGCAGCTCAGCCTGTGTGTTTAAACACTGCCGGTACACCTGGGCAATCTTCTCCAGTCATTTTATACAGTAGTGCCATTTATCACACGTAGGTTTTTCACTCTGATTGTGATGGAGTTGTTATATTGTTTTGATCTAATAAGGAGGGTTGGTACATTTGTAACTCAGCAGATCTTTTACTCTGCAAGAAGCTTGAGGCAGGAGAAAATGATATGGTGCACACAGTCTGGATGAGATGCTTGCACAAATTTACTAAATTTAGTTTCCACCACAATCACTACAGCTGCAGCTGCACTCCAACCAAACACACAGAAGAGTGGGGGGAGAGAGTGGACCAGGGATATGCAACCGGAGTCAGTAAAAACAAATCGAGCTTTGCTCTGAAAGTTTGCCTGTCACAGTGGTATATGCTTATATGTTGTAATGATGTGTCCTATAACCCAGCTTTTATTCAGAGCTGTACATTGCAACGGAAATTGTCAGTTTGTATTCATTTCTGATATTAAAGGATCATTACAGTGATTTTTTCATGTTTTCTTCCCTCCTTATCTGGAACAGTTCTTCATGAGGTGATTAGCATTCAGATTTATGTGAAGCAAGTATGTGAATCTGAGCCTTTAATGAACTGCCTGCTTCAGGTCCCTCCACAACATTTCCATGATCAGGACTTTAACCCAGACATTCTAAAACATTACACTTCTGCTTTAACCATTCTCTGGTAGGCTCAGTGTTTTTCTGCATGATCCAATTTATGTCACAGATGAATACCTAGACATTTTCCTGTACAATATGCCTGTACTAGTCAGAATTCATAGCTCCATCAAATCCTAAATCATGATGATCCTTCCACCACCATGCTTCACAGATGGGACAATAATACACCATATATAATGTTCTTTAACTGGAATGCAGTTAATTGTAGTAATTGCATTAATGCAAAAAAATTCTACTTTGGTCTCTTCTGACTTATCCACATGGCCAGTGGTAGTGGCTTCTTCCTTGGAACTCTGACATGCCTACTATTTTTGTTCATTGTTCTCCTGATGGTTTATTCATGAACCTTACTGTAAGCGAGGCCTTTATCTTCTTCTGGGGAGTAACAATGGTGTTGAATGTTCTTCATACATTGGACGGACATTGAGCTACCATGCACTGGCCTAACTTTTTTCTTGGTTCAAGAACATTTCAACATGTGGACTGCCAGAGGAACAAACTAGTAACCTGCCTTTATCTGCTTATCCACATCCTTGTTGTTAGGCATGGAAGTAAACTTACAAACACAGAAAGCACAGGATAGATGCAACAAATCTTTGACACGGAGCCAGTAACATGCACTAGATTAGTGGATTAAGAGTTACCTACTGTAACTGCACAAATGAGCAAGAAGAAACATAGTAATGAAATAACACATGTTGCAACAGAGTCTATACTTTGAAGGTACACAATTGAGTTTAAACACCTTAATACTGTAATTGTGCTTACAATAGGTTTGGACCACCACACTTTATTTGTTTGGAGCTATTTCTCACCTTTATCACCTGAGTGTATTCAAGTCAGGAAAAGAGCTATATTTTTGTTTTCTGTTTTACCTCATAAGATGACAAACATAATCTACTTTTCCTTTACATAAGCCATGGTTATTAAGTAAGATGAAACTTTTATACAATAACAAGTTTAACAAACTTGTGTCAACTTTTAATAATTTATGGATCTAATCTATTAACATTGATCCCTTATCGAAAAAAGGCCAAGAACTGCCTGTTAGAATATTAGTCTTCCTGGTGGTTTGATGGTGTTTGTACAAATTCTGAAATTCAGAAGGTAGACTCTGCTAGAAATAATATACTAAAAATAGAATAATAATTATAATACTGTAAGACATTGTCTTGACTGTGTACCCTTTGTTGTTGTTGTGGAATACTTACTGACTTTGGTTGCCACCACAGTGATATTGTGCCAAACAGCTGTCTCTCTGTCCAGGTATTCATTAGTCGAAATGGTTCCCTCAACAGTGTCAATGTCGAAACAGCTGTCAGACTCTGTGTGCCATTCCAGTGAATACCTACAGAGATGAGAACAGTCCACATGAGGGGAAAACAAGTTACAGTGACAGTGGGGCAAAATAAAGGAAACACAAGACAGCCCATTAAAAACAACAGTGCTAGAAAAGCAGTTTGGTGGATGCAGTTCAGTAGAGCTGTAAAGTCCATATCATTTCATTTGTGTGAAAATTTAATCTGTCAGAAATAATTAACATGGCAAATTATTAACAATGTAATATGTTATCCCTTTAATGTATAACCTTATACTTTACTAACATAAATCAACATGAAATAATAGGGATTGCCAATCCCCCAGGATGGTAGCACAATAAAGACTGTCTGTCTTCACTATGATCACAAGTCAGGAATAAACGTTGTTAAATATTTATATCAAATCTTACTGAAACAGTGTTTGAGCTCTCTTGTGTACTTTAGGAGTGGCTACAAGCACAACGTGCTGCTGTTAACATTGCTTCCACAAACTACAATGAAGATCTTGTTACCTGACCGCACTGCTGCTGGCATCCAGGTCGTGAGCCGTCACTGAGCCAATGATAGTTCCTGGAGGAGTGTCCTCATACACATCCATGGAGTAGGAGGGTGTTGTGAAGACGGGAGGCTCCTCTGTGTCCAGGACGTTCACCTTGACTGTCGCTGAGTCCTTGAACGGTCCCAGGTGGAGGAAACGGGGATCCAGCTGTGTGTTGGAAGCCTCAACTTTGAAAGTGTATGACTTTTTGCTTTCATAGTCAAGAGTCTGCAGAAATACAAGAATAAAAGAATGGAAAGAGATGAATGGATGAAATAAGTATGTAATAGGTACCATGGTAAAGTACAGTGTACAGTAGAGATCAATAAGCACACACAAAGTCAGTATTTAAGTAAAGTGCATTTAGGTGCATGCAAGTACTTCACTAAGAAATAGATTTATCTTTCTTCTCAATCCGAATGAGTTACAAATAGAATCAAATTACAAAAATTGACTGTATTTTAAACACTTTTTTGAAATAACAGTGCTTTATATAAGTATTATTACCAAAATTAAAATAATTAAAATAACTGCAAAGAATCATTATGTATTAGTGAGTTATAATTACTGATGCATTAATGTATAATACATCAGTAACTTTGGAAGTGATTCTAACCATTTCATGTTCTGACAACTGCTTCATTCATAATAATACACCATTTTATAAATATTTTCATTAAAAGACTATTTGCTTCCTTTCAATTTGATTTACTACCTAAGACATGTTGTAATATATAATAAACCAATCAACAACAAAAATGATTCTCCTGAGGAAAGGCTATCTGGATTTTTGCTGAATTTCAGAATGTAGCCATAGGTCTGACCGACTTTTTACTGTACTGTTGGTATAGTTTTTATTCTATTATTTTTGAATTTTTGCTGCCTTTATCTACTGTCCACTTTCTGTCATGACGATGCAAATTTCCCATTTGTGGGACTAATAAAGGATTATCTTTTCTTATCTTATCTCAACCATGACTACTTCCTGAAATGTATTCGTCATAGTAAAGACTTCAATGGGGCAGCAAATTTGGTTATTGATGTCCAATTGTTCTCATGAATGCATCATTCCCTGATTGATTTGAACATAGACGTGTCCATTGATTTCCATTCTTCCCATGCTTATCTGTTTGTGCATGCATGGAAGAAAAATTCAAGAGACAGCCACTTTGATATGGAAATATAACCACAAACTGCAACAAGACACAATCATATAGATTAAAACTATGATGATACTTAAGCCAATTCACATTAACTAAGCTGGACTGGTACTTGGCAGTGTTTAACTAGTATAAAACCATCAAGATGTTTTGACTGTACTGAACTTAAATCAACTTCAATAGCTGACTTGAAAACGAGCCATCAGATTTCAACAAATGTCACAGAGGTTTTTTAAAACTGACTCAATACATACGGACCCAAACAGACATAATCACTACTAGTGTACTGCTTCTTCTGTGGGCTTTCTAACATGTAACTATATACACTACACTCAAATCACAAATCAGATCTTCAATTTGAAAATCTTTCCTAATATCCTAATTCTAATTTACTAAGTATAATTTCAGTGGAAACCACAGTCATCAACCAGTGGAGTCTGTATTCAAAATCACACTGCAAATAAGATTCTCTTATGGGTTGAATAAGAGGGTTAACAACAAATAACCTTTATATCCATTTAGGTTGGAGGACTTTGTATTTGAATAGTGCTTTAAGTCTAGTCAATAAGCTGTAATCAAAAAATTTTAAAATATTGTGTGTGAGCTACGTTGGAATTACAACCCCATTGTTCAAAGGTGACTGGACAACTGCTCAGCTGTTCAACAGCCAGTGTAAGCAGATAAAAGGTGTAGAGTGAGTTATTTACTTTAGTAATGTTGGGTTGTTAACTGGTACTATGAAGCAAGTCCTGTCACTGCACAGTGACATAAGCATCAATAGACTGAAAAAGAGAGCAAAAGCATTAGGTGTGGCCAAATCAACCACAGTACTTGGTTTATTCTACAAAGCTCCTGATGAACTCAGGTATGCCAAAAGGTCAGGTAGCCCATGAAAAACCATTGTGGTGGATGACAGGAAAAGTCTTTCCAGTGAAGAAGAAACCCTTCACAACAGTTTGTCAGATCAAGAACAATTCCCGAAGGTAAACGTATGTACATCAAAGTCAACAATCAAAAGAAGTCTTCAGAGAAACAGAGGTGTACAACAAAATCGAAATCACTGACATGCTTGTACACTTCTGAAACAACCTTTTGTACAACTGTACAACTACTCAAGTAGTTAGGAATGTTTTTTATCATGTCTGATTTATTTTCAAAAACATTATGTAATCAGACAGACCAATGTGGAAATCCTAGTATTTCCAAATAATAGAATAAACAATGAGTAAAAATAAATGTCATTACAAAATAACAAATCAAAGCACAAGAAACACAAATTTCCAAAACTAACAATCAAACACATACAGTTAGTAACATGTGTTTGAACTGTGACATTTCTCATGTGTTTATTCATTAACTGTCTGCTATGTCATGTAACACGTAGACTACTGTGAAGGTATCTGGAAGTTGAGACTTGCAATTGATTTCTTTCTTGTTAGGCTGAAAAGCTTCACTACTCATCCAAGTAGCTTCAACCTACCAAAAAAGAAATCCAGTCGCTATGAGTTTGAATTATTGTAAACTAGACTAAATTTTAATGTCTGATCTGAATTCATACAAATATTTCACAATGTCTGCTTTGACAGTGAGTTCACTATTTTGATTTACCCTTTGTATAAAAGAACATTTTTAACAATACAGACAAATCTTACAAATGGTGTAAATGGCATCAACACACTGTGAGCAATATGCAACTTGATAATTTAGGTGGTCGCTTTTATTTAGTAACTTCCTATTAAAACAGAAGTTTTATTCTAAAAGGACTACACCAGCCACAGTACATCCACTTGACGCTACAAAGTAAACAAAGGAGAAACGGTAAAAGAGATAAAACAAAGTGTTAAGTTAGGCAAAACTCTGCTTATATTTAGCTTGTTGTGATTTAAATACAGTGCTACATGGTTTTAATTTGTTCTCTTGTCCTCTAGACAACGTATTTCTCGTAGAATAAATGATAAATGATGATAAAGTAAAAGTCAAGTGTTGTCTAAAGTAGCGAAGTAAGAGTGGTGTTTCTTCTTCACAAATCTACTCACGTAAAAGTAAAAGTATGGTGCAGTAAAACTACTCTTACAAGTACATTTTTTTCAAAACGTTACTGAATTTTAATCTGTTACTAAATGTAACAGAGTAAATATGATTCTTACTACCCAACTCTGGTCACAATAGCCCTGACGCATTTTGTTACACCTGTGGCAAGTTCAATTTGAAAGCGCAGAAGCAGAGTATGATAGCACTCACTGAAGAAGGAATACAATACAAGAGGTGGAAATTTTTTTGACCAAGATAAAATATGGGCTCCACAAATATGTAATTGTAATTTTCTTAAAGGCCCTGTGTGACACAGAAATTACAAATCCATATTTGTGTTCAGCATGTAAAAATCTATGAGTTTTGTAAAAACATGTAAAGTAAACAAAATTTTCCTAAAACCTTGTTGGCCAGTGCAATCAGTAACTTTAGATTTCAGGGAAAGTTGGTAAATAATAAGTACAGTATATGCAGCAAAGGAGCACACAAACACAGGGTTACAACCCTGCAGTCAGCACATAGTCCAAACACACACTGAAAAGCAATCTGAACAAGCACCATCATTCAAAGCAGACTTTGAGTCTGAGAGATGATACTGTTTCTTAGATGTTCAAAGTGTTGCTCTGAGTGGTTCAAACCTATTGTAAGACACTGCTGGGCAACAACAATTATGTTCAAGACAGGAAAAAACACTTTGTCCCTTTATCTCACTATGTAAATCTTCAATGGACGACTCGTGATATGATCACAACTTGTGGATTTACCAAGTTTCCAATCATGCCATAGGGACAAGATATTACAGAATTTCTTCTTTTGCGTCATTATCAACCAGGCTTGTTTATTTTATATCTTGTTATTTTTATTCTTGTTCCCTAAAAATGTTAAATGACAAAAATAAACAGATGAAGTTTCAATAATCTGTATCTGCTTCTGCTGGACTCTGAGACAGCAAAGATAGATATTCGTGGTAAGTGTGAAGAGCCGTTTTAATGCATGACGCTTTAGAGAGTGAAGCCACCCACATCTTTACTGGTCACACTGCAGCTGAAATGAAAATGAGAGAAGTGGGTTCCATGGTGTAACAGTTAGAGTCATCCAAACTTGAGCCTTGGATGAGCTTATGATGTGAAATTTGATTGATTTGAAAAATCAAATCTGTTTAGCTAATGTATTAAATTGCCTCTCACTGTTGAAGAGTTTTTCTCTTTGTTTTCCACATTTGGTTTCCTTGAAAAAAAAGTAAGAGAAGAAAAGAAAGCACTTGAATTTACAGAAGAGCAACAGGTCACTGTGGCCAAGATGCACAATTCAATCCCACTCTCATTGATTGTGAGTGGGACGTGGGGACAGGCTGATAGTGTTGGTGTGTATGTTTTATTGCATTCATCCGTCTCACCACTTTTACGAACATTATTCACTGAAACAGCACAGAAATGCCAAACGTCTTTGTTTTGGAGTTTTTTATTTCTGAGCACTTAATATTACAAAGATTTTACTTGTTCCTCTTTTATAATCTGTCCTTGTGTCCAGTGTTTATTCCTTTGGACTCATGACACTAAACCAGTCCTTTGACAATGGATGCATCCTAGCAAACAACTAAACACTGTGACATATGGTGAAAAAACCTGTGGTAAAAAGAAGAAAGGCAAGAGAGAAGAGGGCAAAACAAGATCTCACTCTGGTGGAGTTTCAAATAGCCAATCTACAGAGGAATATGGAGTATCACCTCACTGACCTGAATTTATCTAGTCTCAGCCAGTGACATGATTAAAAAAGCCTCTCTTGGATCAATACAGTTCACTCTGTCTTTTACTTGGCTGACACTCAGACTTATAGGGTTAAATGAGGGGATAAGGAAGATGGCTGATTGGCAGCCAGGGAGCTGGAGAGGATTTAACTGATTTAACTGTGGCATTTGGCGACAGACAGAGGAGCAGAGAGCCTGGAGATGGAAGGTGTGGGGAGAGTGGCTGTCCACTGATTAGTCTCTCATATGTAGTAGATGCAAGACTCCTTTTCACATTACAATCATTTAAAGAAGCTCAATATTGTATTAGTATGGTCATGTTTTTTCCTATTTACATGGAGCTTTCTTTTCTATTGGCAATGTGTCCTGTTGACATGCTATGTGGCTATGGTCAGATATTATATTTTGTGGCAATCAAGATGAGGCTAGCATCCAGAAAGACAAACAACAATGAATACCGGACATCTTTCTGTGTATGGCCCGTAACATTTGTGATGGCTTTATGGATTCTGTACCTCAGCTTCTGACTTAAAGGATAGGTTCACATTATTTAGTAGGTCCCCACTTGAACAATAAAGCAGGTTTTACTTTCTGAAACAATCCATCTTTTTAATACAGACATTTAATACAAGTGATCCTTATAAAAGAGCACAAGGGCACATAAGACTTAGTTTTAGGTTATGTGAAAAGATAAAATAAGTACCTCGTGGAACAGTCTTTGTTACAACACACAGTGTCTTTAATATATAGTACTACATTATTGCTCTAGTTGTTGCATATTGACCTGAGTGAGGTAATACTGTAGTTGATGTGAACTTTGCTTTTGATTGGTTCTCCTGTTTGGTTTTACACCATCTCCAAACTCCCAGTGAAATCCATGCCCATTACTACGCAACCAGGCATCTTCTCTCCCATTCCTGGCCATGAACAGCTGGCAATGCCAAAGACTTTTCAGCTTTGTTGCCCAGTTTAAAACAAATGTAAAAAGTTACATTATTTTCAGGTACTTGATATAAGTACACTACTTCATACATTTTTAAAGTAACTATTAACTATTAAAGATTATATTCCAAAAGTAACATTCTCAACACTGATTATCACCTCACTGATATGTGTTAGTAGACCACAGAGCAACACAATTATCCCTGGTGACTTTATGTTGTCCGTCCATTGTGTTCACCAGTTGCTAACTACCTTTTATTGAAATAAAAAATGTGAACACAATGAATTGACAGTAAAAAGCTACAGAGGCATTTCCACCATGTGCCAGTGTCAGTTCACTGATTTGCATGAAATGCCACTAATGCCACTCTGATGTTCAGCTGTTCGAGATGCATTTTGGAAAGCAGAAATGTCAGGAAGCAATGTGGTGTTCTGTGCAGCTGAGCTTGGAATAACAATTATGAAGCTGCAAGGTGTTGAGCACCAGAAAGGCTGTATGTTGATCTGTGAATTCTAACTTTATTCCTGGGGCATGAAAACTAAATATCAGAGATATTTGATGATGATTTGATTAGATGATTTGCTGGAAACAAATAAAAAGAAAATCTAACACATCTATGTAATAACTAATAAGTGGCTACATCATCCTGTCACTGATCTGTGGAATTTGAAGGCTTGTTAAACAACATACATAAAGTCCAGTAAAGCAATTTAATCCAGCTAAAAGCTTATATTTGATAAAGCTTAAAGTTAGAGATGGCCCAGGTGACTCTGAACAATCTCTTAGTTATGCTGCTATAGGTTTAGTCTGCTGGGGGACCTCCCACATTACACTGAGCATCATGCCATCATTTCAACTTTGTGTCTTTTCTCTCCCCTAGTTGTGCTTTGTCCTCTCTCTCTCTCTCTCTCTCTGTATCTCTCAGGTATCCTTGGCCTTGGAGCTGTAGTTGCTGGTCCAGCCAACCTGCCCAGTGCCTCGTCTGCTGCTCCATGTTGTTGTTGTTTGCCTGTTGTTCTTTTCTCTCTCCTCTGTCCACTCACCCCAACCGGTCGAGGCAGATGGCTGCCCACCATGAGCCTGGTTCTGCTGGAGGTTTCTTCCGTTAAAGGGAGTTTTTCCTCTCCACTGTTGCCTAGTGCTTGTTCAAGTGGGACTGTTGGGTTTTTTACATATATTCTGTATATATTTATAAATGCATAAGGTAAGGTGTGTAAGTTCTTAAACCTTACACTCCAAAGTGTCTTGAAGATGACTTACGTTGTGATTTGGCATTATATAAATAAAGTTAAATTAAAAGTTGAATTGTTCTTTTCATGACTTTCATGATTTCATTATTTACAATTTACAGTAAACATTTAAGACTTGTCAATCCCATTTATACATTTCAAATGATAAAAGGATTAAAACTATGCAAAATCATAAAGTTGTGGTTTGCCAGTCTATGTGGCTTTACAGTGTTCTTCACAGTTCGCATTTACAAAAAAAGGCCGCAAAAACTAGATGAATGTGACGTCAGTGTGAACTTGACCTTTAAAATTTGGCCACCAAAATCTATTCAGTACATTACTGAGTCCAAGATGACAGTTAAAAAAAAACAATTTAAAGGAATTCCCTCATAGTGTTCCTTAGATATTGTGTTCACAAGAACTGGGTCTCTGTTCGAGCAGAAGGATGGACGGACAACCCGATACATACTGCCTCCAGCCCTTGCTATGTGGAGGCAGACAACATAAGCAGTTTTGGAAACGTAAATCATCAAAAACAATTTAAGTAGAGTGCTTGAATAAACACTGTTACCATGTCCACGACTCTCTCATTTAATGAGTACATAAAACCTTTGAGAGTCAGAGTCTCAAAGTAGTCTTCAAATATTTTTTGGCATATTTTTGACATTGCAACTTGTTTTTCTTACGTAACTGTGCTTTAACTGTTTTACCTTGCCTGTTGCTCAGAGGAATTTGGATTTTACCACACTGCGGATACCAGGAAGGTTGAAATTCTAGAAAATGACGCCACTTGAGGCTAAAGGTTTGCTGGAACTTTTATGCTTAATTTTTTGTAATTCTGTCTGAAAAAATACTTAACTACACCTACCTCTTTTGAAACAACAACCAAGCACAAAATGTCAACACTGAGAGTCACGGATTTATCTAATTTCTAAAATAAGAGACATAGCTGGCAAAGTTTCGTGCTCAGAAAGTAGCTGTCATGTCTGTTCTAATTTAGAGGACAGGCAGAAATAAAAGCCTCCGCAGCCCTCTGATGTTAAACTGCTTGATGTAATGTGACATGTGCACTGTGTGTTCCACTGTGTTTCTGTGAATGTGTGTGTATGTGAGTGTGATATGAGATTATATCCTTTTAGGTGAAAGATTTAACAGAGTTTTTAACAAGTTTTTCAGAGTCCTTAAGTGGCTCCTTTGGAAGTGTTTGGTACCATGTCCAAACTGGAAACTGTTTGCATGTTGTGCCAAAAACTGTAAGAATGAAACAACACATTTGACACCAAATGATCCCCACCTTCACACCCTTTCTTTCTTTTGTTACTTCTTCTTGTTTAACATAAACCACAGAACTCCCATCACCAAGGGGATCCATTGCCTGATACAGCAGAATTAAGACTGTTTAGTGTGCACAAGAGTGTGTCTGCATGAGGCATTATCTGGCCTAACAGCTTAGTTCAAATGAAGGTTAAGAGGCAAGGATCACAGCCAGATCAGCAAATTCTCTCCATTCTTAGACCACTCACAGTAAATCAATAGTGAAATCATTAATAGTGAATCAATAGGAAAATACTGGCATTTTCAAATGTTCTTTTGATTTTAACTTATTTTTAATTTTAGAAAGTAGGATTACAATAAACAACAATATATGAGATGAGTTAGGGATTAGAATTATGTTTTTTTCCACATCACATCTTTTTATTTCACATTCACAATTACCCTTTAAGCCTTGTAATTATACTTTACTTGACAGTTATATATAGGTATATCGTACAGAGAGAGTTGAAACAGACAGGCCTAAGTGTAGATCAATTTTTTTACTTACTAATTTCAGTCAGTACTACATTACCCCTGCAGTACAGCTTAAGTATGAAGGAGCTAGTGTACAGTAGTATGTCCATGTGTCTTTTATGCTCGTTGGTTAATACAACAAAGTGTATAAAATACAAGTATGTTGTTTACTGTATAATTGCAAAATATCATATTCTAGTTAATTCATGCCTAGCATCCTGTGTCTTAAAGTTTAGTGTGGATGGATGAGTCCTAAAAGAACATGTAATATTAAGGTAGTACTTGAACTGTAACCATTAAATAATGATAACTATGTGTTTATGATTTCTTCCACAAGGATGAAGATCCAGCTAGCCACACTCAGGGTGTTTGCCGCCATTGGGGGAGGGCTATTTCAAAAGATGGTGCTGCAGTTTGTATGCACAGGTACACACAATTGAGATACATAATCATTTAGTTTGGGGACTTGTTGGATGTTTGGCCAATAATCAGTGTACCTTTTTCAAGATTACGACTCCATCTTGACTTTGGCCATCAGAGATAATGTCAAACATGTTGCCCTCGTCTCCTGGAACAATGGTGTAATCCACCTCTGCATTGCTACCAGCATCCAAATCGTGGGCTCGAATCCGGCCCACTGCTGAGCCAACTGATGCTGACTCAGGCACTCGCAAATGGAAAATACCTGAGATAATGACACAGGGTGACAAAGGATTATTCATCCCCTTAAAAGACAAACCAATCATCAATGTATTCAAACATCAAAACAATTGACAAATCAAGCAATCAGAGACTTTTTCTTACTCTTAGAAAAGCGTGGTGGGTTGTCATTGACGTCATTGAGGGTAACGTTGATGGTGGTGGTGGAGGCCAGGCCCCCAAGCTGACCTCCCATGTCCTTGGCTTGGAGCAGAATCTGGTACTCGTCTTTCACCTCACGGTCCATGTTAGCCAGAGATGTCCTGATGACTCCTGGATGACAAAAGGGAAAAAAAAAATATATATATATATAAGAGTGGTTCATTATGATACCTAGTCCTCCAAATAGATAGATCCAGCCTAATCTAATATCATTTATCTGATCTTCATCTACTAAGTAATAAATAGACAAACACAATGTGCAACATTCAAAGTACTGGTGAAATATGTAAGTAGGATGCTGATTTCAATGGAAACTGTCAGGAGTTCAAGCCAAATCAATGAAATGAGAAACTGTAGAAAAGCACCAGTGTTGTTTTTAAGAGTGAAGTGATTTTCTGCTTGCAGCTCTGCCCCGCACACAATGGTTGTTCAATGCTGTCCTCATGGTAAACTCATGAACTTATCCACTGGAAGGTATGCCTTAGGTTTCCTAGGCATTATTCTGAGGTTCCATGTGACCAGACTATTACACACCTTAGTGTGATCTTTATTGGTCTACCACTACTGGATAGGGTAACAATGGTCTTGAATGTTGACTGGTGGAGTCCAAACATTTTAGAGATTTTTTGTAAGCCTTTCCAGGCAAACCCTTCTAGACTTAGACCTGATTGTTATCTCATTGATTGAAACACCTGTCTCTGATTTTTCCTTTGAATGAATTGATAATCCTACAAAGTGTTCAAGGGCAACTGTATTTCAAATTCAAACTGTTGAATGTGTTAACACATTCACCTAACACCCACAAAGTCAATCAAGTGGGCATTGAGTTTAGAACTTTTCATTTTTCCCAGAAAAGTTTTTGTTGAAGCCTCAGACGAATCCATAGATTACAATAAATACATTCACTAACATTTAAGGGAAATATCACCAATCATAAATCTAGCATGACCTTAATACTGTATACTAATATACTATGTGACCTCTGTTTCCTAGAATGTAGCTAGGGTGGCTGGTCAGTGAGACAAGACGTATGTCAGGAGATGGGAGTAGAGACACTCCCTTTGTGTTGAAATGAGCCAATTGAAGAATTAATTTCCTACTAGTGGTATTCTGGGCACATCCAACTGGAAGCACACCCTGGAGCAAGCCCAGAACATACTGAAGCACAGTTCAGTTCACATCAGATTTATAGCCATTAGATTTTTTTTTTTTCAGCTGAACTAGCTGAAGAGTTACAATATGGCACTATGTCAAAGCCCCCACCTGTAGCATGTCAAACACATGTTAACGTTAAATATGTTTTGGACAAATAGGGGAAAGAAACAAGTACGTACAGAACACATTCTAGCTGCTATTTATAGCTTACGTTTGACTGTTTTTTGCCATTTGTAAAATAATAATGGTAATAATTTTATTTTAATTTTTCTTTCAAATCCAAACTGGAAAGGAAAACTGGTCACAGGTGCTGATTACTCCCAGCACTCTTGTGCCAGTTTGATGTTTTCACCACTAACACCGCCTTTGTTTCAACACTTAATTTTTGATGCGGCCTGTGCTTGTGAGGAGACTTCACAGTGAGGCACGATGCTCCTCAGGGTGAAAATGAAACACAACGCTCCACGTTTGGAGTAATTACCACTCAGTTGAGATGTCTGTTAAAGGACTGAAAATCTTTACAACCCTTCAGTGCTTCAGGTGCAGCACTGAGGAGAAACTCACTCTCATAACCACTCACTGTGTCATGACCGGTTGAATTTCAAGCTGTTGAGGAGGGAGTGAATACAGCTGGGAGCATGAGCTGTGGGTTCATGCAAAAGTCACAGATCTGTTATACAACTGTATGGCTAACTCTTGGTTTCATTGTGGAAAAGTGCTAACATGTCCTCTCACCTGTCTTGGGGTCCACAGAGAAGTAGGGTTGGCCATGAAGGATGCTGTAGACAATGCGTGCGCTGTTGCCGTATGTGGGGTCATCTGCATCTGTGGCAGTCACCTGTGTCACGTAGGTTCCTAAAGACACACAAACACTTTTTAGAGGACATTAAATTGAGTTACATTTATTTACTTACCTAACTTACCCAAACCATAATCCCCACTATAAGGTTAGGTATAGGTTGTGTAATTATATGTTCCCTTTCTCACCAGGGCAATGCATCCTTTTTAAAGTGTCTCATCTGTGAAAATAGACTACCGTACCATACTATAGAAACCCAAACCACTCATGATTGTCTTCCAACAGTTCCCACCAGCCGGCTCACGTTTCTTATTAATTTTTCTCACTTAGCAATACATCCGATGATCCATTCTAATTATTGGCAGGTCGATAGTCAGGAACATGAAGCTAGAGACTCCAGAGTTATATAGTAGTTATATTCATAAAGCATTAATCCTTAGACTGTAAAGGTCCTTTGAGATGACACCTATTGTGATTTGGTGTTATAGAAATAAACTGAATTAAATTAAGTTAATGACACCTGATTACACTCCAACCACATATATGATAAATAAAGTTATAACTATTGGAGAAAACAGTGATCAGATCCTCCCTGCAATTGACATGGACATACGCACTTGTCCAACCTCAGTAAGACCTCAGTCTTACTTACACTGCTTCTTTCCTGTACATCAATTCATCTCAATAATTAATTTATCTAAATCTTCTACATGTCTCTTAGACCCCATCCCAACTAGATCGCTCAATAATTTTTTACCTTTAATCCGCACGTTTATATTAGAGCAGATAAATCTAAAAGGTTATGTACCACAGGCTTTTAAGGTAGCTGTAGTAAAACCTCTACTCAAAAAGCCTACTCTTGATCCAGGGGTTTTAGCCAATTATAGACCAATATCAAATCTGCCCTTTATCTCTAAAATTCTTGAAAAAGTAGTTGTGAAGCAGCTATGTGACCACCTGCAAAGGAGCAATCTGTATGAAGATTTCCAGTCAGGATTTAGAGTAAATCATAGTACAGAAACAGCACTTATTAAAGTTACCAGTGATCTTCTCTTGGCTTCAGACCAAGACCTTTGTCTGTACTGGTTTTGTTAGATCTTCTTAGAGTGCTGCATTTGAGCTTGTTTAAACAAGCCTGTTAAATCTAGAATATAGTTTAAAATCCTTTTTCTCAGATTTAAAGCACTAAATAATCAGGCTCCTTCATATCTTAAAGACCTCATAGAACCTTATTATCCCAGAAGAGTATCTCTGTTGCCTGCTGTTCTTTTCTCTCTCCTCTTTCCACTCACCCTAACCGCTCGAGGCAGATGGCCGCCCACTCTGACTCTGGTTTTGCTGGACGTTTATTCTGTTAAAGGGAGTTTTTCCTCTCCACTGTTACCTAGTGCTTGCTCAAGTGGGACTGTTGGGTGTTCTACAAATATTCAGTGTATATATATATTTATATATTTTGTGTAAAGTCTTAAACCTTTCACTGTAAAGTGAAATAGATTTATTTAGCCTCACTGAAACCTGGCTGCAGCAGGATGAATATGTCAGTTTGAACACCAAGTCAAGTTCCCAGAAACCCAGAAACCCATTTCCAGGTGAAGGAGTAGCAGCAATCTTCCACTCAAGCTTATTAATCAACCCTAGACCAAAACATAGTTCTCCACACTCCACAACATCTCACCCCACTCACAGTTGTAATCACACCCTTGATCTTGTTTACTATAATGTACTGATTCCATCATCATTTACCAGCACAAGGGAGGGCAGCCAGCTTAACTCTACTCCAGTTCAAGTTGAATTCTGCAGCATCACTGCATACTATATTGTCACTCTGAAAAAGAGGGTATCTGAAGAGACTAGCTCACAATTCACAAATCTGTAGCTTAAAGTACACATAATTTAGAGTTATAGCTCTTTTGAACCTACTATTCCAGTATATCTCAGCAGAAATTAATTTATGAATTTAGTCAGTCTAAAACTGTTTTAGACTTTGCTGGAAGTAATAATAATAAGTTGTACGTGCTGGATATTTATGTCCTTGATTTAGCTTAGTGTAACTATTGACATTTCATAAGAGCCTCAGTTAAACTTATAGTTTATATATAAGGAGTATATTTTGCATGAAACTTATCTTGGTGTTGTCATACTTAGGCTGATATATATGCAGAGCACAAACAGTTATAGACTGAGACTGAGTATGATTTGGTCCAGTATCATATCAGAGTCTAGAAGTCATGTGATGTCATGTGCTACTTCAAGGTCATACCTAAATCAAATTTTATATCACTCTTGTTCTATAACTGCATAAGTAGTACTACATAAGTATCCTCACATAATAAACACCCACAAATGAGCTGGTCAGAATTAAACAGTGTGAACCTGCTGTTAGCTTTTCTATGCTGAACCCAGATGGAAGCAGCTGCCTGATGAAGAAATGAGACCCAACTCTAACCACTATTAATATTAAATTTAAAAGTTATATTTTAACTGCTATTTCCCTTTTATTAAACTGTTTCCCTGCTGCAGTTTGTCTCCTTTGTTGCATTCTGGATGATTTTAAGTGTATTACTGCACCCTTCTGCTCTATATCCATGTTCATGTCATCTTTATAGTATGCTTGTTTCTTTGCATTTGCTACCAGAGCTAATCCTCTGTACAGTTTGCTGCTGTATTTCAGAGTAACACACACATACTGGGGACAAGCCTGTGTCCTTTCAGACTTGGGGCCTTAGCTGAAGCATTAACAGCTTAAGGCCTAAAGACCTTGGCTGTTAAATTACCTCACAGTAATGGTATTTAGCAGACAGATGGGCAGAAAATCGGGCTTAGTGGTGTGTGTGCATTTGTGTATGTGTGTGAATGTTTAGTCCAACAAACCATAAATACATGACAAATCATTCTGGTACCTCACTTTTAAACACTCATTAAGAGAGTTACAGATAAATATTTTGCTATGATGGAATTTTGTGTTGACCGGATTTTTGAATTGTTTTACATTTAATGTTTCATTGTTCATCTTTTTTTTCCACTCTACTTCTGAGCACCTTGACTGACGTAATTTGATTATATATCTAAAACAATGCAACATGTGCCAGGATATCTCAGCAGAACACGACCAGATACAGTTACATTTTTTGACTCAAGGTTCTATAAAGATGAATCCTAATGCTTTTGGTGAGTCTCCAACCTTTTCTCTAATACTGCCATTCTACAAAATACTAATAAAAATTTTAAGTCATCTGCAGGTGAGATTTTATACTTGCATAACATTTGCTCTAGTGGAAATGGAACTAAAGATTTCACTGAGCTTATGCATTCATCACCAGCTGGTGCATGCGGATCAGTGGGGGGCTCTGGGGGATCAAGACCCTGCCCTTTTCACAAATCAAAGATGCCCCTCTCTACATTAATTAACCCTAAGAGGTCTTAGCCATTTGTTTTCCTATTACTGATGCCTCAATCCTCTTGGTATATAAAGGTACAAGCTATTGTTTTGTAGAACCAAAATTAGCTATCTGAATATATTTACTGCAGTTATGTCACACTGCGTAAACTACGTAAGTCAGAAGACCAAAAATGTAAGAGGATATTGAAAAGTATCCATTTTACCACAATAAATAACTATATGCTATTGTTTCCTGAATAAAGCTAAAGCTGCTGTTTTTGTTATAAATATATCTATCTAGGTAAAAAATACTATTTGTTTATATCAGTGGTTTCATTAATTATTTTAATTATTTTATTATTGAAGAAAAGGTTCAAATTAGCTATGTCCTGATGCCCCCCATTTGTTTTTTTATTTGAGCCCCTGCCCCTTAGAAACTCTCAGGATATCCCTGTTCACTAAAGGATATCCTCCTTATTTAAATGTTCAAACCGTAACTGATAAACAAATATACTGATATTTTTGAGAAATGCAATGAGACCGAAGTCTCACCTGTTGGGGACATCTCAGGAACACTGGCACTGTAGGGTCCATATGGGAATCGTGGCTCATTGTCGTTGATGTCCTGCACCTTGATGATAAACTCAGACTCGGGCTCCAGAGGGAGACCTGTGTGGATGTCCACAGCCTGGGCCCTCAGTGTGTAGAAAGACTTTTCCTCCCTTTAAAACATTACGGAGAACATACACTGATCGTATAATTTCGAAGCAACAGTAAATAATCTTGTCAGGCTTTTTGCCATGTCAAAAAGATCTAAACGTCAGCTGGAGTTAATGCCAATCCTGTGGGATTTACAGATATTATCATATTTCCCATATGTGTTGCAGATGAGATAGTATCTAACCATGAATAATTAAAATCATGTCTGTTTTGGGTTAAATCAGATGAATTGCATGTGTTACAGTCTTATTGTCATGGCAGAACCTGCAGCATCTCATCTTTAAGTCTCTGTGCTTGTTAAGATAATTATTTAAGCTATTAATAACAAAGCAAAGAATTTCACAGCATATCCTATATACAAACTTAAATGTTTGTTCATGGGTTGTCATCTGATGTACCATTTACCCATGCTGTATACTGTATAGCACACTCGTAGTACTACATGTTATCTGTAGCTGATGTCATTTGTAGCGTGACGGTTTCTCATGCAGCTATGCCTGAGGGCTCAGTGGTCACACACATTCAACAGTGGTTTTTGCCTTTATGCACTGAGATTTCCCCCTAGAGCCCCAAAACATTTTTACGTTATAGCAGTAGATGGTGAAAGACCTAAATTCATTGCAATCTTACTTTGAAAAATATATTTTTTTAACAATTCTCTTGGAGTTTAGTACAAAGTGGTGAGTAATATTTGCTTGCAAACAGTGAGCTCTGGTGGATGCTCCTTTTATAACCAATCATCCTATTCTCACCTGATACTAATTAACCTGCTCATTTTGGAACCATCCAGAACAGTACTACATGAAAAATGTATTAATGTCGCCTCTTATTTTGCCTCCGTCTCAAATCTCAGATTTAGTGTTGTGGTCTTAAAACTGTAAATAGACTTATCTTTAGACGAGTTAATTAACAAATTATAGATTTGAATTTTTGTTGCATCTTAGAAAAAGTCCCATTTGTTCTGGAAATGAAATGAAAATAGTCTTCATGCTGGTAGACTTTGCTGTTAAATGTCTCATCTACTTACATAAGGAGGGAAATGCAATGCTCCTTTATTTCTTGCTTATTTATAGATGTAAGGAGATGTGGCTGTAAGTGTTTTGATACAGAAAGACTGAGAAACAATAAATATCATTATTCATGCTTTGTGTAGTGGGGAGACAGCGAAATGTGATCCAGGGAGGGTTATCAATGTGACAACTGTGGAGCAAGCAAACAATACAATTATGCAATTATTTAAGGTACTGGGCAGCAAAGGTGAGCAAGGGATAACTTTCTTCTGCTCCAGTGATGCAATTGATAACGGTAAATCATTATTGCTTCCCATTACTATAAATGCTATACAGTAAGTCCTCTGAAGACTAAGACCACTTGAAAAGTGTATACAATGTAATAATATCATTATCATTTTTTCCTCAGCCATCATTATTCTAGCATCTCCAGTCATAGCTGGAAGGCTGCTGATAGCAGCTGTTTGCACTCTACAGATTCTGTACTGCTTTATTTTTTAGAGCTGTAACATAACATCTGAACACTGGTATATACAAAACCAAATCAAAGAAGATAGATTGCCTTAAAAATCCCTTGTAAGTGGAATAATTCACACAAAAGTACTAATATTCCAGGATCTTATTTTTTTATCATGAAGTTGAAGATGAATATAAAATAAGTCATAGTCAACATAGTGATTGTTATTGTAGATATGAATATATTGCCAATTATAACCTCTACACTTCAGCATCACTGTATTGTTACTGTATTGTTACTGATACGTACTGACCTGTCAAGCCCCACCAGCGCATGAATATCTCCTGTTATTTTGTCAATGGTGAAGATGGACCCAGCTCCTTCTCCTGACAGAGTGTACTTCACTGCACTGTCTCCATGGTCCATGTCACTGTGGAGCTGCCGGAGGAAGGAAACACACTATGTTTCAACTGCAGCAACATTTAGCCATAAAAAACCTACAGTGGCAAGAAAAAGTAAGTGAACTCTGTAACCCTTTCTAGCTACATGTAATTCCACAACTCTTGATCATTGGTCTCCAGAGATCTCTTTTTTTGTGAGGTTTGTCTTACATCAGCTAATGCTGCTTGTGAATAGCACACTGACACTGTACAGCTGTACACCACACCTCTATTCTCATTTCACTGATTGGACTCCAGGTTTGAGCAGTTGTCTTCCAACCCAAGGGTCAACGTTACGACCCTCAGTCCCCCCAAAGCTACATGTCGAGGTGTCCTTGGACAAGACACTGAAACCCCCTAGTAGCGCTTACATAGATCTATCAGCTGTGCAAACAACAATTTCTCCAAGAGGATAAACAATTATTATTATTATTGTTAAATGAATGAAATTAAAAGAAACTCTGGCACCACAGTGAAGCAGGAAAGCTTATTACTGTGCACATAGAATCAGTCTACATGGGGTGAAACACTATAATCATACAGTAAACAGCTTTAGCTTCATTAGTATTAGGAAGAATCTTTTTTATGCACTATATAAGCAGACAGTTCTTTAAAACAGGGTCAGACATCAACACACTTTCTCTGCTAAAGTGAAGTCAGTTTAGTTTTTTACATGTTGAGTTTGTTTGTGTTGTTCTTCTTGCTTTTTGCTTTTATTCCAGCTTGCCTGCTGCCTGTCCCCACCTTAGTAACCAAAGCATAATACACAGTTTAAAAGGCCGGGGGCTTCCGGTATAATGCTAAGATGACTGACAGTCCTAGACAGTCTCCTTGCTTCCCTGAACCAAACTAACTAGGTGATTTGAACTTCAAAATAAGAATGAAGGGGGAGAAACAATGAAAGGTGAAAGGCAAAACAACCCAAAGATACAATGAAAAAAGACAGATGGCTGAACATGATGACTTTAGGAACAATGAAAAACATGGAAAAAATGAGGCACTGCATGCTAGCATCGAAGCCATACATGCCGAAATAAAAACCATCTGCTTTGATACGAAAACTGAGTAAAACAATTTTCATGACACCCCACCAGATTTGTACAGCCATCCATTCTGGAAGTAGTGAAGCAGACAAGCTTAGTGACTGCACATACTGTACTTTATGAAACAAACGTCCATGTAGATCAACAGGCTTCTCTGGGCAGTTCCCTCTACAACATACTCCACTGTGTTAAGATATTATGATACTAATACTTTCATTAATCCTGTATGGGTATTACAAAAGCAGTTAGAGTTACAAACACAGACAGAACAGAATAACAATAATAATAAATTATGCAAAATGATCTATGCAGGTTGTTGGAAGTTGATGGTGGCAGAGATGGTAAAACAAAAACATTTACTCAGGTAATATACTTAAGTACAATTTTGAGGTACTTGTATTTAGAGTAGTTTAGTATTTCCTTTACTAGTTACTTTTTGCATATTTGTCAAAAGAAAATTAAAAATGGAGATGTATTAAATATGGATGAAGCAGCCGTCAGCACTTATGGTCATTAAAATCAGCTCCACTTTTACCAGCTGCTGTTTTTATTTCACATCATCATCTCTATGGTGACACAGATCTTTGTTTGCACTCATTGGTTATTAGTGGTGTACTTGTACTTTTGTACTTGAAGTAAATTTCAGAACATTTACTTAATATTTTAAGTAGATTAAGACATTTTAAGTGGTACTTCTTCTTGTAGTGAAGTATCATTTAAAGCAAGTACCGTACTTTTAGTTTTACTTGAGTATTGCTATGTATTTCAGGGTGCAGAATCCTCTAAAGCCATCAGCAGGAATTAATTCCAGTTACATGATTTATTAATACAACATTTCTGCAGACAACATTCCTTAGTAATATTTAATCAGTCAGTTTAAAGTAAAAAAAAAAGTAAAACACAAGTACTAGCTACCCTATATGACATGTTCCTTGTTCCTTGTAATGAAATAATATATACAATACAATTACCACACTAACTAAGATCTCTTTAGACTGAACAAAACAACTAAACACCACTTCTAGACCAAACCAAATGTTCCTGGCTAACAACATCACGGGTGAATCTGTATGATCTAAACATCACAACAATTTTTTTAATCCACAAAGTCTTTGTAAGTACCAGATACAGCAATTAGATTAAAACACTTTCACAGTGAGAAGATTCTCCCAGACAGTGAATTCATTCTGTTTCTCTAAAAGGGATCCAAACATCGATGTGAACGTTAACAACTAACTGACCAAAGCCCAGTGGGCTCCAGACACTGATGTGAACACAGCACCTGAATATTGATGTAGTTTAATGAAGATCCAGTGGAGCTGAACTGTTGATCAGAAAGTTAATAAAGACCAGAGGAAGGCTATAGGTTCAGTTCTGGCATGCAATTGTGAGGAACTCAACACAACATTAGCCCTATATAAAGGCAGAATCAGAAGAACATTTTACACTTCACAATGCACAAAGTGGAACAGTAGGTCTTAGTAGCCGTAAAATAAGAGTAAAATAGGAGAATAGAGAAGCAAATGAGTTTCTCATCTACAGAGTGGATTTAACTGCAGTTCAGCATTTTAACCTGTGCATGGAATTCATTTATTTCTTCACCAGAGTTTGATTCTACAGAAGGGCGTTAGAACTTCAGTGTCAGATTAAATGAAAAAAGGTTTTGTTTTCATGGACGACATGTTAGAGAGCCTTGAAAAATAATTGTTGGTTGTTGTTTTGTTCGTTAAGTCAAATACAATCCCATCATATGCCAATACTCACAAGCAAAATATGATGCATTGGCACTTGCACATATTTGATTGGCCATATGCAGAGCACCATAATAAAATGAAAACTAATATGAAAACTGCTGATTTTGAAAGATTTTCATTAACTAAAAATACATCATTAACCGGCAAAACAAAAGATTTTTCATTTCCCTGGTGAGACTGTGGTTGTGATTATGAAGTAGCAAAAAGAAATGCAGCTTTAAAACTCATAACAAAACTACAGTGATATTGTCTATCAACCATTAAAACTACCATTACCATCAGCATTTTACTGGGAATTGAATGAATCATTGCATTAATAAATCATCACATCGACTCCACACATCAGCACAAACAGCAGTTCTGACACTTGACTAATTAGGAGTCTCTGACAGCAGCATCATCCTTACACCAACTTACATCACTTCATCTTGATCTTTAATCACTCTCTTCTATTTTATTCCATTACAGTCGGTCATAATAGAACGTGACACCGCTGATTAGGAGACTTATGTGTGGAATGATTCCAGAGATGGTGTTCTGACCAAAGTGTTTAATTAAGCTGGAATAAAGACCATTTGATTGTAAACATATGAAGTACCTTTCATTAATCCACACCATTGTGTCCTGATTCTTGATTGGGAATAAATAATACAGTAGGATGAGATATTTCAAACTGAATCACATTTATTGTGTTTTAAACGTCTCTCTTTGTTTCTCTCGTATCATAGGTGTTGCAGTTGTTAGTTCTGAAACTCAGTACTGCAAACCTGAGTCATACCTGTTTCTGATAAATGCTGATAACCTCCCAGTTTGCTTCACTGTGGTCAATTTGTTTAGCAGGTCATGTTACACAGTGACAGATGCAGACGCCACTGCAAAGGTCAGGCAGACATGTGTAATGAGGGCAATAAGGTGATATATGTCTGCTCCAAAAGATCACAAAAGCAGCACATACACCATGCTGGGAGACACACACATGACTTCTACATAATGATTAATCCTGATCAATCCTGTAGTGTTCCAAATGGAACTGATGTCATGTGTGTGACTACCTTGATGAGTTTCCTGAGTCCACCATATGATTAAATGTAGGCATGGAAAAGAAAACTGGTTAAGTAGACGCTTTGGTTAAGGTTAGAGAAAGATTGTGGTTTTGTTTAAACCCTGAAAACCCCTGCACCCTGAATTCAACTTTATTTGTCACACATAACCAGTGAAGTGAAAAAATTCATTCAGCTCCCACCTCGACCCAGGATACAGGGTGTGCTAGGTGTCAGTGTGTTTGAGTGTGGCACAGGGCTTTTGCACAGACTGTATCCTCTCACAGTGGAGTGAATCTGTTCTGCACAGTGAAGTCATCCTTCCCGCGGGTTTATTTTATTCCTCACAGCCTTCTTCACCCCTTCAGCATTTCTTCTCACTTCTATCTCGCTTGATTTAACAGGTTTGTCTGTAATTCAAACATGAATGTTCTTGACTGCAAGGTTCCCTTGCTAATACCTGCAATTTAAAAGTATATTTCCTCTTGTTTGTATATTGTATGAAAGTACTGTAAATGATCAAATTATTAAGAGGTCAATTTTAAATCCATGGATGCAAAACTGAATATATCTATGTTACAGGAGCAGGCCTTGTTGTACTGTTTAAGCGTTGTGTTTCTAATGTTTGGCTGTGCCAGTGCCTTCTCCTGGTTGGTGGATCTTCCTAGCTCCTGACTTGGTCCACTCTGCTGCTTCATACTCCACCTTCACATCCCACCTCTGCTTTCCTGTTGGACTGGCTTAAGAACGATCCTCCAGTGAAGATCCAGGATGCATCATTAGCACCTATTTATTCACCTATTCATTCTGCGCAGCTGCACTTTAGGTAGAGCAGCAGGTCTCTGTTTCATAACTGTTTCATGAAACTCTATTCACCAGAGGCTTGAACAGAACTTAGACAAACATACATACACTTACATACACATGCATCCATGCACCTTGTCTTTGTACACTGACATCTCCATGCACTAACACTGAGGACACTCTTCTGTATAGACTACACTAGGCTTACAGGTTTGCTTCTATTTATGTTGCTGTAGTTAGAGCAGAAGAGTTAGTGCTAGATTTAGTTTTTGTCTAGTGTACCTTAGTCTGGGGGTTTCTACCTCAGTTCCTCCTTATATAGTTGTATGGTTACTGTTGTTTTTGCTTTTTTTCACGCTAAATAATAAACGGCAGCTCAATGCTGTTAATAACCTGAACTATCTTGGTTGTTGGTGTTTTATGTTACTCCTTTAAAACTAGCAAAGGTTGTTGTTGGGGGCTTGTCCTGGATAATGTCTAATCTAATGAACTGTGTGTTTAGTTCAGCTGAATGAATTCAATGGGTAAGTCATGGTGGTGAAAAAGTGACTAACACATTGCTGGTTTAGTTCTTTTTACATGATTTGTTCATTTTTGTTCAACAAATGTATAAAATTAGGCCATCTTTATCATTTCAATTAGCAGGAGCTGTCAGGTGTCCATATCAACACTGTATTAATTCCTCCTGTTCATTCTGGCCATGGTTAGAACCTATCTGTCTGTTTTAATCAAATCAAGTGGCAATTTTCCAAAGTTAGTCTGTTTAATATAAAATTCCCTCTTTGTGTTTCCCTGTTGAGTTGCAGTGAAGAGGAAGTTAAAAACAGGATTTCATACTAAAATGGCCAACACTGTGAAAGAGCTACTATTAACGGGACTAATATGCAAAGTTGGAGTCTTAAATGAGCTTCATTTGAACTGCTAATACATTTTGGAATTTAGCCCCCATCACTTATATTTTAAAATCACCTCTTGAACGGATCTCTTAGTATATGAAGAACAGCATGCTCAAATAAAAACAGTTTCAGTGCTCATATGGGAAACTGACTTGTTTAATAAAAGACCTGAAAAACTGTGAAGTTAGCATTTCAGTTTGCATTTCTATTTGCTGCTATTATATTTTCTATATATCTATATATCTCTCTCTATATTGTTTAAGTGGTTGAATTAATGGATTTACATTTAAATTGCTCACTACAAAAACATTACATATGCAATAAATTGTATGAAGAGTTGCTGGATTCATTTTCACACAATACAAAATTCATACCACACACAAAACTTGTATTAATAATAAGAATACAAATTGGGGGACGGAGAGGTTGTAGAAGTACGCGGAAGTTTGTTAGATTCTAACAATTCTACAACTTTTCTGTTGTCCACATAACGAGGCTCATTCATCTCATGTCAGAGGTGAGAACAACCTGCATGATAAAAACATTCTCTACAAAATATAATGTATGTGCTTGCAATAAGATTTTATTAAATGAGGCACAGATACACATCCTAAGCTCAGCCCTGAACCTTGTACATAAAAAAAAAATTAATGTCGTTCTTCTAGCTTTATTCATACTGCATCAACTTTACTATGTCGTTTTACTTTGAAATCTAGCCTGTCGACAGTTAGTGCTTTAAGCAAACAGTGTTAGGGGGTATTATGGTAGAACAAGCAGTACAGCTGATGTCGCAGTAATACTTTAAATCTCCTTTATTTGTGTGTCCTGTTTGCCTGTTAGAGGTAAACAGTAATTGATAAGTCATGCATGTGTTTAGCTGGATTTTAATCCTAGCATGGCTTCTGTTCTGCCCTAAGCCTCTAAACTTGTCTTCCCTCACAGATCCATTTTAGCATTAAACGCTCTGACTGAAGCTCCAAGTGGCATAAGGTCATCTCACTCCCTCTGCCCCCCTCCTTCCACACAGCCCTGCCTCCTCTGGTAATAATAAAGCTGTGATCCTGTTATTACCACCAACAGCAGATTACTCAGTATCTCCTGGGTACAGGACCTCTCAGGCAGGGTTGTTGAGCCAGGCTCATTCAGTTTGACTGCCTCTTCAATCCTTGCACGTGTTCTCTCTGCTGCCTCTAGTTGGGCTAGCAGAAGCATTTTGTTAGTACTCTTTACATTGTTAAATACAGATGTATCTTTGGACACAATAGCAAGTTTAGTGAAGCACACGCAAAGTCATTAGTCTAAAGGTCCCATACTATACATACTAGGCCGCGCAGCTCCTCGTCCAGGCAATGGTCATCTCTAAACTAGACTATTGTAACTCTCTCTTGGCTGGGGCTCCT
>JAUYWH010000009.1:1399063-1409268 GCA_034779795.1 Ctenopoma multispine | reverse complement strand
TGCTTGTGTCTCCTTGTAAGTCGCTTTGGATAAAAGCGTCTGCCAAATGAACTAAAGTAAAGTAAAGTAAAGTATATTTGAATGCCATGGTAAATATCCAAGCTCATGGTATTAGAGCTTGAATCTTGAATTCTAAGAAAGTTCTTCTGACTTTATCTGCAAACTTGAAATGTCTGTAACAATCCCTCATTAAACAGAAAGAAAAACTGAGGCTGAAGCAGTAAGTGACTGTACCTTGTAATAAGTGAGTAACAGACGTAATAATTTAACTGTCTCAGACTGGTTCAATGCTGCACGGCTGAACTGCTGTGGCTGCTGTAACGCTTTTTGGGTGATCAGATCCCAGCATTAAGTGTAAACAATTAAACTATTTTCCTAAAGTGGACTGGAACACATCTGACCACAAATCTTTTTCAGTGTACACCCTAATGCGTCTTGATAGTTCCCCAACAAGGACATTCTGTATTGTCATCAGTACACAGTTTTATTGACACACATTTCAGTTTGGGATAGAAAGGATTATACCCAATGGAAACTTGATGGCTATAGTGCTCTGATACATATATGGTGCTAGTCTGGCAACAGACTGGTGTAATAACTGAGTTGAGTCAAAGTGGTGATAAGCATTAAAGAACATGAACTCATCATGGATAGTGATAGAATAAGCCTGTAACAGTGAGCCGTCCATACAATGATCCATGACACAGAGGCTGGTAAAGAAAAACATATTAATTACTTGCATATTTAAAGTGAATTAATCATGGATGACATATGAAACAACGCATACTGATGTTACACAGCAGCTGCATAACATTAAGATTGGGCTCAGCCATCATGTCAGCACCAAGTCGATATTGTTGTCAGATGAGGGGATTATACATTGATTGGAGACTAAAGCAAGTTATCAGATCTTCACAGGACATATAATGAAAAAAAATTAAAAGTGAAACACACACAAAATGCCACCTGGCTGGCAACTGATGAAGTCAAGTCTTATTCAGAATTTCAGGACCGTTAGGGTCCCACTTATGAAAAAATAATAAGAGTGAGCTGTCACATCAGCCACAACTGGTAGTGATCATATTCACTTCTGTTTTCATTCTCATCTTTCTTTCATCTGCTACCTTCCCACTTGAATTTATATTATTTTAGTCTTCTGGGTTTTCCTGTGGGCACCTGTGAGTAAATGGTAAATAGCACTTTTCTAAAGCTCAAAGTGCTTTAAGCTGTTTCTCAGTCACCCAGTCACGCACACACACCAATGAAAGAGGCCTGCTGGCCATTATGACAGAAGGAGCCTGAAATAAAACCATCAACCCCCCGATTGGTGGACATCTACTGTACTTCTTGACCCACAGCTGCCCCATTACCAGTGCAGTACAGTTGCACTCATGTCTGAATAAGCAACATAATAAGGTCAATAAGGTCATTTGTACATCAATGTCACTGCAGTGATGTTAGTGTAAGTGTTTCTAGAATCCTTTCAACACATCACAATGGCTGCAGTGTAATAGATGTATAATTATAACCATCCATAATCTGAAAGTGCTTTTCCTCTTAAAGGTCACTGGGGTGCTGGAGATTATCCCAAATGTCATTAGGCGAGAAGAGGGTACACGCAGTCTATCACAGGGCACAAACGACAGCAGTGTAAATTAAAATGTTTAGGAAATTCATGACACAGATCAGATATCACCACTAGATAGAAAGATAATACACTACCAATAAGACCAGCATTTACTGTTTTACCACTAGATACAGTACGTATGTGTCCTAGCTTAACGTCTTATCATTCTACGCATGTGTAATGTGATATCTAAGAAAAGAGGCAGCAGAATAAATGATGGAAGTAAGAAATCTGAATAGATGATTCATAGATTCAACTACAAATTACGTTTTAAAATGCATCAGTGATGCAGTTGAGAGCAAGCAGAGAAAACAAATCTCTTCTCTTTCCATCATTAAGCTGGATTTATGATTATTACAAAGGAATTCAGCTGAGTTCCATTTATTGTTCAGCTGACATAACCACTGCACCAGAGACGTATCATAAAAAATCAGGCTGTATCAATTTTTTTTGGAAATCCTCAGGTAGTTCATATGTTTACATCCTTACTTTTAATGTGTATTCCAGAGGGATGGTGGCACATGCACTGTCAGAATCACATTCAAGGCAGACAAATACGCCCTTCTTCAGTATCAATCTGCTAATCTGTAACACAATCTTACACAAGACCACATGCTTACAAAACTCAGTTCAAGAATCAGAACTTGCTGATGTAATGCAAAGTGACACGTACAGTATATAACCTATTTTATGATGATTATCTGTCCACATCTGCAAAGTGACTCCTCATCAGCTGCATTCTCAGCTCAGGCATATTAATGAGTTGAGTGGGTGAAGGGTTGCATCGCAGGCAGGGGTGACTCTGGAATGGTTTTAATGGCATTGCCATGTTGTGGAACACACTTAAATAAGGATGGCACATTTAGAAAATGAATAAATTAAAAATTTTAAATTAATTAAAAGGTGTTTGTTCACAGTAACAAAGACTAAATATGAAAGACGATATTATCTGCAATACTAACAAATGACTACCAGGTTTAACTCCAGTCATAAACAAGTAACAGTCATAATTACATTAATAAACAACTGGTTAAAAAACTGGGTAAGATGTAAAAATCTCTCCCTGTAGAGATCATCAGCCTGGATAGACCTAATACAGAATTCTAGTGGGACATATTTATCCTTTATATCAGCCACAAAGTTCCTTGTGTTGATTCTTCATTCATTTACAATTATCAGTCCAATTATCTCCCGCTTTGTGACTCTGGCAGAGGTGGCACCATGTGAGTGAGCAACAATATATGTACGTATATACTGTATACAGTATATGTGTGTGTATGAGGATTCAGCAGTTGTGTTTCTTTGGACTGTTTCCAGGAAGCAGGAAGCATATCTCATGCAATTTGTGACAGTGACAATGAAACTAAACCGAAAGTTCATTTGAATGTTTGTGTGTTGGCGTCACTAACACTTCATCTGTAAATGAAAACGATTTCAGGAGAATTCACTGGTTAAAGATTAGGTCCAGGTCTAACTGAATGACACTGTACTGCTGCAGGCTGCAGGCAGCAACAGCTGCAGAAATTTAAGCATGAAAAAGACTTTTTACTTTTTACTTGTATTAAATCATCAACAATTAAATCAGACAAACTCAGTTATCCACAGATGAAGAACTAGGGCGCAGGTTTCCTCAGCATCACAGCATTAGTTTATTTCATTTTTCATTTTTTTGTTATGTTTTGAGCCACATCTCATGCTGACATGTTTTGACACAAATTCAGATTATTCAATTTACCAACAGAAATCCTGCTTTTTTATGCTCCTGGCGCTCTCTTCACCTTACTCTCTCTCTCTCTGTCTTTCTCTCTCTCTCTCTGTCTTTGTGCCAGCTGGAGGTCTCAGTGCCTCTCCTGCAGAGAAAAAGATTCTGCCAGTCTACAGTGGTAGGCTGGCTGGTGGAGAGCTGCTGGCAAGTCAGTCTGCCAGTGATCGTATACACAGCTACATCCTGTCCTGTCATTTGTGTTCTGATTTACTCACATCTCTGCTCTATGTGGTTGAATGTTAATGTAAATAGCTAACTATTTAATACACTCCATCGGTGTGTGTGTGTGTGTGTGTGTGTGTGCTTGTGTGAGTGAATGGGTGAATGAGAAGCAGTGTAAAGCGCTTTGAGTACCAGTCTAGGTAGAAAAGCGCTATATAAGTGCAGATCATTTACCATTTACCATTTAAATACATGTATTAAGAAACTGACTTCTGCCTAAACCCAGAAAAATCTATTTATACACATTATCACATATCACTCCTGTCATATTATGCTTGACCATGCTGTGACACCAAATTCAGAAGTGTGATAATGTGCAGAGCAAGGCTTTGTGTTTCTTCATTGAAGGTTGTGCCTGATCTCCACTGAGCAGTTGCATGAGCCACAGTGGCGCACACTGCTCTGTGACTTTGAAACAAATTTAAACAGTTAGTTCAGGTTTAAGCCACTCATCAACTGAGACATTCTGGATCCAGGAATCTGCTCAGAACACTCATCCACACCTTTACATAGCAACAACATCAACATTAGAATGCCTTTGAGTTTCTGAAAATTGGTCCAGATCTGATTTTAAAAAATCAGTTACAAAGTTACAACATCAAATTCACTTCCTTGTGTGGACCTACCTGGATAAAACCTGCACAGGCACAGGCAGAACATGCAAACCAGTCAGCAGGTCTTGTAATTCAAGTGTCATTATTTATTTATACTACTATAGACTCTTACCAACTCCTAATTTCCAATTTTCATGTATGTTTGTGTCTACGTTTTCAAGGTAATAGTTCAAACTCAGCAGAAATCTGGCAAATTTATACATGTAAAAGTTACAAATTTCAGATATAATAAACATGTACTTACTTTTCCAACATACTGTGGTTCAGACCCCATGTACTCCTCCAGGACGAAGAACTGGTTCCACACCCAACCTCTTTTAATACGCTGGGCCCTCAACCTCCCATGTCTCCATAGTCTTGTGCTATGCTCTGATGATGTCTCTTCCACAACAGATGTCCTCACATTCTTAATTCCTCTGGTGGACATCACTGCATCCTTAGATCTGCTCTGGGGCTGAGCCTGCAGGGGGATTTGAGAGCTGCACTCCAACAGGAAACAAGAGCCCACCAGAAATAGAGTGACATATTCCCTCGTGATCATCAGGGAAAGTTGGTGTTGTTAAGAAAAAAAGGGAGGTCAGAAAGTTGCCTACTTCCAGGTTGGAAATACATCCAAAGGTGGATCTGTCGTGCAGGTTAGCATCAAGACAAGTGCTGAAGTTTGAAAATGGTCCTGAAGTGTGTCACTTACAAAAGATCATTATGCTGGCTGGTCGAGTTCCCTTAAAGGTTACAGTCTTAGAGTCTGGCTTTATGATATCCAAGTGACACTTGGAGTATGACTGTAAAGGAACTAAGATGGCTGCCTCGTCTTCTCTTCAGCTGAGACACCTGGGGAAAAATGACAATATTAATGTTGAGTGTAAAACGTCACTCTTTTCCTAGCTACATATAAACTGAGCTGCGGAAAAGTTTGGGATGTCTCTGGACAACATGTGAACAATCGATGCAACACTTACTTCTTACATTATCATAATAGATGCAAGGGATCTGAGGGGTGAAGTGTTTACCCAGTCCGAATGATTGCTATCACCTCTGCAGTTATCATCACCAGAGCATCGGGCCCAGCACCAAGGCTCTCAAATCAGATCAGAAGCCACTAATTAGAAAAAGACTTTAGCATGCAGGGTTGGCAGCTTTGCTGGATTAGTCTGACAGCTGATGTGTGGCATGTGCACGTGCTAAAAGGCACTGTGCGCTTGTGCAGGGAACTTTTTGAAAGCCTTGGTATCTGTGTAATTATCAATTGGATAAGACTGCCTGTTTTATATTTTCTATTAAAGCAAAGGTTTGAGTCTGACCACTTCAGACAAAATCCAGATATGTATGAGTCCATATGTTTTAACACAGATGTTTGAAAAGAACACAGTGCTTCCTCTCAATTGACAACACACTCTTTAGTACCACACTGTAGCTTTTACTGTTGCTAAATTACCAAAATCTTGATCTGTTAATAAGGAACTTAGAGTAACTAAGTGAAACTGCAGCGCAGAAAATTATTTAAGCAATGTTTTTGTTGCATTCATCACTGTTTGTCATGACAACAAGTCTAGCCACCATTTTTCCATGGTTTCAAAGAGTTACACAAAAAAACTTGTACAACCTTTAGCATTTAGTGTCTCGGGAAATGTACTTCTTGCTTTTTAAATTGCATAACTCAGCTTTAAGAGAAACCTCAAGGTTAACGTTAACAAAAACATTAACATAAACTGAAAGTCTGTGATTGTGTCACAGGTTGCATGCTCGTCCTCCACAAACATGTTTCTGCTAGGCCTGGGCACGTGTTAAAGCATTAATTAATCAACACCAATAATTATTTTAACGCCTTAACGTAGTTTTATTATTATTATTATGATGACTAAGGTTGCTCACTGGGTCTGAATACACACACAGACAAATAATGGATCACAGAAGGGGTGAGATGTTGATCAATACTGGTTTTGGATTGGTGTTGTTTGGTGTCTCAACCAATGAGAGCCTATGGAGGTGGGCCTAAGACTGCTGCAGCGTTCTGCAACAGAACTTTTACAAGGACATTTTAATTTTAAATCTCTTCCACACGGCAGAGTTGATAGAACCACAGTTATTTGTAACCACTGCAAAATTGAAAGTTTCTATCACCGGAGAACTTGGAGTCTGGCGTATCACTTAAATACAATACACCACCGTTGATGCAGCAGATCGTCTAAACAACGGACACCAACACTAATCATGGTGCTTATGTGTTCCTTTAAATGACAGCAGTGAAATTAACAACTGTGTTTAAAAATCCTTTTAAAAAATCCCGAGCAGGTTCCAGTTTGTGACGTGCTCCATGTGTGTGTGTGTGTTTGCTATCCGCATCAGAGTGGAGCTCAGACGTGTGCTCTGTGTGTGTGTTTGTGTGTTCACATTAAAGTGCAAAGTATAGAGAAAGAAATGACATAAGATAAATGACATGAGGCTGTTTAGCTAGTTTAATAAAAAAAAAGGTACAGACCTGTGGTTACACACAGGTTGTTCTAGACTCTGAAACTATTTTTTCTATATTAAACTAGATAAATGTTAATGTCCTGGCAAATTGTTTAAGTTTTCTATTTAATTTGATGACATTAATGTTTAAGTTGAGATTTACAAGAAATAAGTAACTGCTACTGTATGAAGGGAATACTGCTAATACGGTTGTTTTAAGTGTTTGAAGACTAAATATTATTGCAATTTTATTAATGTAGCAGCAGCTTTTAAAATAAGAATTAACAAAAAACTACTTTGAATTATTTTTACATTTCGCCTGTAACACTGTAATTAATCCCAGAAAAATCATGCGATTAAAAATTGTACTTGTTGCCCAGCACTAGTTTATGCCTTTCTGTCTGTAAAGGACACACAAACTGCTGCAGTGGACAAACATTACAATTGTTAATTGGTGAATTAAATACCCAATTTTGAATTTGAAAGAGCTTCAACTGAAGTGTTTAAGGGGCCAGCAGGTCATAAATATTAATCCTGGCTCTGCTAGTATTTAGCCTGGACAAACTGCTGCTACAGGCTGTAGATGTACTGCACGCTGTAGTTCCAGTCAGACTTTCACTTGCAATAGCTTTGTTCAGCACAGCATTTCTGCTACAGCTGAAGGGACGTGGCGTTGTCAAGCCTTTTTTCTTTTCAACTCTTCTCCGCCAGCTTTGTATATATCGTGCATTGTCAGGTGATGTAAAAGCTTAAACTTGAATGGAGCCATATTAAAGGTGAATATAGGAAATCTGTTACAATATTGTCAGGAACAATAATATTTGTTTCCTTTCTTTAGGTGACAAAAGACATTTCTGTGCTCCACTGCCCCTTACACCCTCACACGACCACGCTGTCATGGATCAGTGCTCCCTGAAACAAGAGACGGTAGAAATGCCTCGTGGGCATGTGTGTGTGTATGTGTTTGTGTGTGGTCTCCAGAGAGCCTTTAGCCCAGTCAGGCGCTTAACTTCACAGAATATTAAAATAACTTTTAAAGGAAAATGAAAGTGGAATGGTACTTCAGGGCTGATAACCTCGTTGCAGATTGCTATGAGCTGCAGCTTTCCAGCATACTGTACTGTTGGCACTACCAACTACGTTTTATACTGTTTTGAGCTGAAATATTTACCAGTGATGGCTGGTGAAAATAAATGTGTAGTGTATCCATTTATTCATTATCCTAACTGCTTTTCCACCTAAGTGTCTAGGGTCAAGGTGGACTCTTTTCCAGCTGTCATTGAACAGGAGGCAGACACACATTCACACCTATGGGCAGTTTAGAGTCACCAATCAATCCTGCATGCATGTCTTGTGGAGGAGGAAGCAGAAATATCCAAGGATAACCCACACAGATGCAGGGAAACAAACAGAAAGGCACCTGTGTGCCCGTAAATTCAAACTCCTCCTTCTTGCTGTTAGGTAACCACTGCACCACAATGCATTCCACTTGTAGCTGCATATGACAACCAAATACTCTGCCGAGAATAAATGTTCTGAGGCAATCATCATTCATTTAAACTGTCCTGTTTTTTATTTGTGAATAAAGCAAATATAAAAAGAACTGATGCAATGGCTGTACATTGTGTCCATGCCTAATGAATTTACTTTCATGCCATCATAAATCTGAATGGCTTTCAAATATTATTGCATCTATACATTTTTAAATACTTTGAATGTGTTATCTTAAGGTAGTAAAATTTATATAACTCTGGTTGATACATGAAATATAAAATAACATATTTACTCAAACGATGAAATCCATTTAAAATTAAATGTATTTCATTTTGCATTTTTCGCTTTTTTCAGTACTTGATGTCTCAATGAACAGAAAGGCTGACTTTATTAAAAATGTGACAAAAAACAAAAGATGTGAAATAGTAACAATAAATGGTACCTAAACTTTTTAATTACATCGCCAACAACTTTTCCTGTTGTTGCCTACTAGTTGCTAGGAATTACCATGCTTGTTGATGATAACCAGCTACTGGCCTACTGGTGAGTCAGGAGGTTGAGTCAGGAGGTTCAACACAAAAGCTGTCTATATCAACAGCATGCATGTACAGTATGTTAACTATCACCATAGTTTATGTTAGCATTTCTGATTATTAGTCCAGGATGGTAGGTTTCTCTTTCAAATAAAAAGACCATATCAACATACATATACGTACACTACCAGTCAAACATTTGGACACACACAGGAAATACCACGTTTTCATAAATAACATTTATGTCATCAACTGTGTTATCATTGCAAGAGGGTTTCTAATGATCACTTCTCCTTTTAAATTAATACATTTACACTAGCAAACATAACGTGGTATAAGACAGTAGTAATGTTTTCTGATAATAGGATAGTACATTTATTAATATAATAATAATAAAAACTGTTGATTTCAGCTACTGTACAAAAGGCATTTACAATATTAACAATGTCTACACTGTATTTCTGATTAATTTGACATAAAATATGCTTTTCTTTCAAAAACATGTTAATTTCTATGTGTGTCTAAACTGGTAGTGTACATACATACATGCATAATTCAACTATCTAAACTGTGTTGACAAGCTGATGGAGATACTGAATGGATTTTTTCTTTCTGAAGTTTGCTGAAGGAGCACAAATGTATGTGAGAGGTCACTTGGGATATGCTGCTTAGACTTTTTATGGTGAAAACTCTCTGCCAAATGGACAGGTGTCTCCTGTAATATTCCATGCACCACTTAACACTAACTAGCTAATTAATGACCCAGTCAATCACACATTAAACCCAACACCCAGGAAAAGAAGATTATTTTCTGTCAGTCGTCAGGGATGGTTCAACCCTGATACCTATGAAGCTGACTTTGACTTATGTATGACGTCAGATCTGTAAGTGATGGATAAGTAGTAGCCTTTAACATGTTGCAACTTTGTTACTTTTCTAGCATTTTTCCTCAGTATGGTACTTGCTCAACTCGACTCTACTTGTCTGTTTTGATTTTCATCGAACAAAAGTTGTTTTTCTTTGTTATCACCTTGTTTCTCAGACTTGTTTCTCATTTGTAAGTTATACGTTGCCACAAATTACCACACTTGCCTAATAGTATGAACTATGTTCTCTGATTAACTATAAATACAGGCATGATAACAACTGATAACTGACCATTAAATAGTGTAGTAACAGTGAAATCATTTCACAGTAAGCCATCTTTCAACAGCATAAACAGCAGTGTCCATCCATATTTCTGACTCTGCCATAGCAGGATGTTTCCATCGTCATAATCCTGCCTACAAAAAGCTTAGTATCAGACCTACTGTATTTTTATCTCTAAAACCTTCTCAGAATGTGGTGCAATGATCCAGTTGAAGATGCAAATAGAACAGCTCAAAGACAGTATAGCAGTATGGGATCAAATCACCGCCACGGTGATTTTGTGCGTGTGTAAAAAAGATCTGTGCGTAAACCGATGTTTGTCCGTAATTACGGTTTGTAAAAAAGATTTG
>JAUYWH010000009.1:1378559-1398963 GCA_034779795.1 Ctenopoma multispine | reverse complement strand
CGGACAAACATCGGTTTACGCACAGATCTTTTTTACACACGCACAAAATCATTGTGGCGGTGATTTGATCCCATATAGCAGTCCTTTATCACAACTGAATCACTAGACTCACTCCAGAACATTTAATGTATTGCAGAACTTTCTAAACTGTTACCAAGGCATTATACTATACAGGTACTTCAAACATGTTTACGATGGACACAGACAAGTTATGATGAACATCCAACTAGCAAAAGTGATGATTTGTTTAAGTATGTCTGAGGAATTGTTTTCATGTTTCCTGTTCCATGCTTTTCTGAAATTCACATTTAAATGCACAGTTGTTTGTCTTTATGTGTCGGTCCTGCAATAGACTAGCGAGCTGTCCAGGGTGTGTACCCTGCCTCTCACCCGAGGACTGCTGGGATAGGCTCCAGCACCCCCCGTGACCCTTGCGAGGATAAGCGGTTAAGAAAATGGATGGATGGATGGAAATGCACAGTTCATATACGGATATGCACCATCCACATTATTACCAACAGATTTCAAATAGTACCTGTGTACCAGTGGACGTGTGTGTGTGTGAGTGTGTTGTTGTAGTTGCAGGGCTATCGAGGCCCAGTTCTACTGCAGTGATCTTTAAAGAGCCAGACAGTGTCACTATGATTCAGACTCAGCTGCCACCTACCAAGCCACAGCAGTGATTTATAACTTTTTAGATAAGACAAAGCATTGTGTGTGTTTGTGTGTGTATCTGTGTGTGTGTGTATGTTAGTCTGCAAACATGATGTAGTGTAGACACAGAATTTGCAGATGCATTTTTGTTTCTTTTGTTTCACTTTATTCTATATTTAGATTCTGCCCACACTTCAGTAAACCATTACATATCCATGTACCGTATGAAAAACAAAATGAGTAAAACCAGAATAAATCTCATGCAGACTAGTAACCACTGTTACTGTGACATGCTATTCCAATGGCACTGATGAGACATACTGTAGGTAAGAGCTGTTTAGTGCAGTCACAGACTTGTTTTTATATGATTGCAGCAGCTATTGACAGTCTAATTATTTTCCCCTGCTCTTAATGTCCATTTTTAAAGGAACTTCACTGTTCATCAGCATAGAAACAGTCTTATCCATAATGAAGTTATACAAACTATTTACCATCGCTATGGTTTGGTGGATGATTCTGGGGAGCTGTGAAAAAAATACTGGGCCACCTCCAGATTTAATCTATTATTGTGTGTGTACTGTATCTCAGACTAAAGTGTTTCAGACCTTCAAGCTAAATAAAACATAAATCAAAGGTGACCTGAGCAAACACGAAATACAAGTTTGAAATGATAAAGCAAAATGTTAAGTAATAAAAAAAAAAATATATATATATATATATATCTATATATATATATATAGATATATATATACGGATATGTGCAGTAGAAAAGTTTTTCCACAACCTAAACATGCAATAAGCATGGCAGAAGCCCTGTTTATGCAAGTGCCAGTGAGTTGTTTTTGAGGAGAAGTCTGTCTTCTTCAATATGAAACACAAAGCAGAAGCTCTCTTCAACATCACCCACTTAAAGGACCAAAAAATTTCTGAAAGAACCTGTAGTTTCTCAGAAAACAGGGACCTCCTCTAAAATCCTCACAATCTTCTGAATCCTAAGCCACTCAGTAAAAGACAAAGAAGAGCCTGACTTGGAGATAACCCTGCCTTTTTTGTAACAGTCTCTGAACAGCCAACCATTTAAGAACCAACATGAGGCTAAAGCAGTGGGAGCTGTTTGTGTTGGGGGCTTAGGGGGATTCTAAAGCAAACAACAAGACATCCTGCTGCCCTTTTAGAAGAAAGTATTCTCAGTGATTTAAAACTTTTCTGAAGACTGACTCCTGAGTCTTAGCTGATAGCACAGCTGGACACACAGAGGAGAGGCTGAAGGCCATTGTCAGCTTCATCATAACAGAGTTGTACACCAGAATGTGCTGCTACCTGGTGTTAGGCTGTGTCACTATGACCTAACACTGCCTTTTGCTTTACTTTTGTACTTTTAAGGTTCAACAACCAACTACAGAAAAGGTGAAGTTGAGAAGCTGACCCATATTTATATATATACTGATAAAAAAAATGTTGTTAAATAATATGTGAAGCCTCTCTGTCTGGAGTGACATGACAGCATGCAGGTCTCAACTGAAGAAAATGATGATTAGTGTATATTTTCGGTCAACCTACTGTAACAGATTACATCCATTCAGCATTCAGCCCCAGGACCCAACATAATTTAACAGCTTACGTGGAAACAAACTCTTGAAAATGTCCTGGAGGAAAAAAAAAGGCAGGAGGCCTTACATACACCAAGAAGTCACTCAATAAGCCATGCTGCTAACACAGTGCCGCTCCCAGTGGAGTATGCTCCAGTTGCTCAGGATTGCAATTGATCATGATTATACCCAAAGTAATGTAATCCAACTGAACAAATGTTGTTAAACTAAAAATCTACACACACACAAAATTGTAGTGTCCTAAATATTAAAACTCATCACTGTCACTGTAGTTGACAGTAATTACGTCCAAGGACAAGTTAGTCATGGTCATAAAGCCTAATTTGGCCCAGTACAGCCTTCAGCCAGATATACTGGTTGAACATTAGAGAAACTTTGACTTTCTGTATGTGTCTCAATGTGTGTGTGTGTTAGAGAGAGAGAGAAAGAGAGAGACGTCGGGAACAGATGTCTCATTAGGCAGCAGAACCCATTTTGTCCTCACTGCCATTGTGTTGAACAGAAGGTGAACTGATCTTTATTGACAACAGATTAAGCCACATGTGAGCTTAAGTAGGTTAGTAAAATATCAGTGGGGCTCAGGCTGTAGTACCCTACTGGCTTGAGGAAAAAAGGGGCTGAGGTGTTTCTCCTCTGTCTCCCCTGCAAGGCAAAACTTCTCTAGTCACACTCAGGATTTGTGACATGTATTGCAGACACAGAAAGTTTCTTCGTTTGCTTTTCGGGGCATAGCCTAACAATATCACAATCTGCCATTTGGGCTGTCACTCACCCCGGGGGTATTCAGCACATTTGTCAAAGACACTGTGAACTCTATGTAACCTACTAAAGTCTAGATCATGGGCGTTCTATGTCAGAGTTGAAAACAGCATTCTGTTTCAGACTACAGAATACCTGGGCCTCACAATAAATAAAAATGCCAGTGGAGAAAAACCCTCATGATGGATGCTTCACTGATAGCTATTCATGGCTCCCTGCATTCAAAGGTAGGGCCAGAAACGACACCTGGCCCATGCGGCTCCAGTTTGCTCACATATTAAGACCAGAGCTAACAGAAAACTCACATTACGCCCCTACATAGACACAGTTTTACTTTCTTCATGTAAAGTGATTTGTTACACTCCTATCAGTTGTTGTTTCAGCTCTCTAACAGTTTGTGCTGTCTCGGCAGAATTGCCATGTTCTGTTCACTCACTCGCATATATTACACAGACTGGTCCATTACACATTTATCTCAAACAAACTATGGGGTTTAGAGTGAAACATCTCTTTGTATTTTGGTCCGCTTATAATAGAGGGGAAGGCTCCATCTCACCAGCACCTGTCATACAGAGTATTGGAGGTAATCATGTATGGCAATCATAGGCCACAGACCAAAGAGCCTGCTGGCTCATTCCACTAAGGGGATGGCAACCTCATGCACAATGTTCAGGAGCATTTCTGTGAGTGGTATCCATTCTGCTCTCAGCTGGGCACCTGTACACATTTGTTCTTAATTTCCAAGCGTAACATCTATGACTGATCACACCAGAAGGCACTTCTGGAAAGGAAGAAATTGTTCTGTTTGAACTGCTAGAATACTTTTGTAGTGGGGAATTTCACTGGACCTTCTTCACCAAAAATATTCAAAAGTCTTAAATTAGTTCTTTAAAAAATCAGGGTGGAAGAGGGTCCAACCCAAGGGTCAGCGGCTCAATTCTCAGTCCTCCTGAAGCTACATGTCGAGGTGTCCTTGAACAAGACACCGAAACCCTGTAGTAGTCCCCAAGGGGATCAATAAATTATTCCTTATTACTATCTTCATTTTCAAGTTTAAAGTGTGTTCTAGGTTTTCCTATTTAAATGCCATGCCAGTGTCCTTAAAAGACTACGAGACTGCAGAGCTGTGCGCACAAACAGGGATCACACACTGAAATAAAAGACAAACAGTGGAGCACCGGACTCCCGGGAGCTCAGTAGCAGAGTTACCATTACAGGAAGTGAACAAATGACATTCATATTTAGTAGTGTAAGTAGTGGCCATAAAATAACACACACAACTGAAATCTCATAGTTCTGGAGGACAGGCTTGCCCAGAATCCTCTGCAGTGAGTGAGTCTGCTGTCTGGTGCCAGGAGTGGGTCAGGATGCTGTGGTGGTGACTGAGGGGAACACATGATGATTCATGGTGATGTTGTACAATGAGACTTAAAATGCGAGTGTAGTGTTTAATAAAAATATATATATATATATATATATATATATATATATATCTATATATATATATATAGATATATATATAGATATATAGATATATATAACTATTCTGCACAAACATGTCAGCACTGAAATGTGTGATCTTTAGTGTGCATAGATTTTGTTCCTACCTACCCGCGATATGAACTAGAACAGGTGAAAGACAACACCTCTTGTCCCAATTTTACTGAATTTCTTTAAAAACTCAAAATTTTTTAGAATTATAGATTCTATATAATATATTGTCATTGCAGACACTGATCAGTAGGAGTGAGAAGAGTTTAGAGAGAGAAGAACGGGTGGGGGGAGAGGGAGACACCGGGGGGGGAAACCGACAAGTGGAAACAGGTGCAAATCCCACAAAACCCCGAAGTCATCAATCTTCCACTGAGGTGGAACAAGGCGAGCTGGTCCAATTGGAGCCACAATCCATGCCGCCCAACAGATTACTCTCCTTCATTTCCATCTTTCACCAGCACTTCCTTCATGAAGGCAAGAGCAATTTGACAGGAAATACAGATTTTATTTATTTATTTATTTATTCATGGACTGCTATTTTCACATTCATTGTATTGCAGCCTTGATTAAAATTGATTTTTTGGGCCTTCAATCTGGAATCTGGCCCTAAATGTTCTTCACATTTGAAGGACAAAGGCATCTTATGCACACTCTGTCGAACTACACAGCATGTCTCACTAAAGGACTACGTTTAAGGGGAAATCAACAGGAACCCCTCCTATAAAGTGTCACACTTCTAGCCTGGAAATTAAAGGAGAGGTTAACAATTTTCCAAGTTGTCAGGTGCTCATATGCAAGCCTGCCTCCTAACAATTCCTTTTCTGTACAACTAGAGTCATACATTTATCCTGTAGGGAACCTTATTGCAACCAGATTATATTTTCTGTGAACATAATGAGGATTTGTTGTTAGGCCAGTCACAAATATGTTGAGAGGGAAAATATCAGAAAAATGTTACCAGACAATGTTTTGCTTTTCATTCTTGCAGTACAACATCCACTTTGCCTGACTACAGCACAGGCACACACAGCACTTTGTTAGGACTAGGGAAATATTCTAATCTGTTTTAAAAGAGAAAAACACCTCACTTCATGCAGAACCTCAATCACTCAGCAAATACAATATGTTTCATCGGAAACATGGTTACTGAACCACTGATTAAGCCCCCATCAAGTACACATTCATGGATTCAGTTCAGTTGCATATGAATGTAAATTGTTAGGAGAGAGGATTGCTACATATATACAACAGAGGACTGAAAAGAAAGCTATGTCACTGTAAACTTACTAGAGTAAACAAAATCAACCTCGCTGTGTCACTGCACTTCCCTCATGCCTGTGAGTGACAAGAACTGGATATTTTTTCATGCTGCTGATACTATGCCAATATGGTTTTACACCATAGAGAATAAGCAACAAAGTAAACAAACTGGCACCGCAGCCTACATGTCATGAGAAAACAGTGAGCAGGGATCTTACCAGCATCAACCTGGATCCAAGTGACATTTGAGGGCAGGTTTACAAATTGTTTACTGTGCTGCGGCTGAGAAACTAAAAGCTACTTCACCTGCCAACGTGAACATTGTCAGTGCATTTTGCACCATGTAATGCTTGGCAGGTCATATAGAGACATGATTGTGTTGCTAAGACAATGGCAGGAAAGCTCTCCGTGACCATGTGCTCTGCCTAAACACACTAATTTATCTAAATAGGACAGAAATCTCAGAAAAAGATCTGACTGCCTCTAAATAAAGTCTACATACATTTACATAAGCTATGAGTGATATTTAAAAAGGGAATTATGTGTAAATTGTGATTAAATGTATGTAAATTATAATGTATTTCAGACTGTTTCCTTATCCACTCATTTAGAATTGGAAATAGTGGAAAGCTTTAAACTTAGAACGCAGAACATGCATTAAAGGTAAAATAAAATAAGGTTAGAAACAAGTGAGAGAACAGGGAAGGAACATTACCTAGAGGGACTCTAGTTATAAGTTTCCAAGAGCCACAACTCTTAGCAAGTCCTGACAGGTCATTAATGCGTGTGTGCTTCTAGAGATAAAATGTTCCATGTCAACCCAGTCACTGACCAGCTAACTCAGGATTTCAGTGATATCGAATTAGTACATGGTAAAACTGGTAGCACTTAGGAAGATCTAAAGTCTGCCACTTTTGATCTTGATACACAGTGAGCATGCTTCCTTTTCACTTTAATTTCTTTCCCATTTGGAGTGATGGTTCTGTATTATGTCCACTTATTAATCACCAATGGTTAAATGGTTTCTTTCTTTCTTTCTCTCCCCCAGTTTATCAAGATGTTGTTTTACTAGCTATGCTCTATACAAAACTGTACAGCTAAAATAGTGTTCTAGTACTGACACGAGGATGTTTAAAGCTATAAAGGTGTACAGCAAAGCACCTGTTTCAGTCTGAGGCAAGTCTGATCCCAATCGCTCAACTTAACCTAAATAACTCATACTGACTATCTTGCAATTACTGCATCTCGTTTTGGTCGATTCTATGTGTTGTGTCTTTTGTGTTGCTTTGTCTTTGTGGAGTAATTTGTCTTTTAAACAGAGTTTTGCAAGTTTAAAATAAAATTATGTTTGTACATAAGAGACTCTCGGTCTATTTCCTATGTAGTTAGCAATTCATGTACCCAGCCACATGGATGGATTGCATTCAACACACTGTTTTTACTGTGACTGTATACAATTTGAGAAAAACTGCTACTCCACTGAGATCATTAAAAAATGAACTTGCTTGTAATAATCAGTGTGGTTTGGGTCACCGTCAGACAAGTGTTCATCTCTTCTTTGTATGAAGTCAACCGTGCAGTTGTGTGAGTTTCCTGAGTGGAAAGGGAAAAACATACATTCCTCTGAGAATATTTTAATCATTTTTAAGAGCTGCGAGCCGTGCTAGTTTGATTTCTCTCTTGGTCAACATGGTATAGGAGACAAGATGTGGACGTTTTTTGTCTGAGTTGTTTCTGAAAATTTCCTCAGAGCAAGTTGAACCTGAACTGATTTTAAAAACAATGTCACATTTATCTGCTGAATATGAAATGTGACAATGGTGGTGGACAAATGATTAGTGAAAGATTTAGATTAAGGTGTTTTAACAGTCTGTTTTACTGTGTGGAAACTGTTTGCTGTTATCATACTCCACACAGATTGTGGAATCGCTATTATAATCAGAAAATCCCATGGTGGACATGATGTGTTTTACTGTGTACTGTGCTTTCAACTGTGTTTTACATAAAGTCAGAAATAATTAATTTTAATGGAAATAATAAACTGTGTCCTTAACATTTGGCTTTCATTAAGAGATTCTCAATTTGCAGCTATTACAGTCTTGTAGACTTTAATCTGAAGAGTTTTCACCTGATGCTTCCTGAAGCTCCTTCCATAAGTTGGACTGGCTTGATGGACAGATCTCACTGTAAGTACCATACGGTCACGCTGCTCCTACGATAAGTCACTACATGTACCTGGTGTCTGTACTTGCTCCATTATAGAGAAAATACCATCTGACTGCTTCTTCCCTAAATGGTTCTTCTATAGTTTTGAGCTATGTCACTGTCCTGCAGTAGGACATAAGTGGCTCCTGTCAAGCATGGTGTTACAAAATGGAGTAACAGCCTTCCTATTTAAAAATGCCTTTAAGCTCTGCATCACACAAATGTTTTTCTTTGTGATCTAAACACCTCATCTACAGATAACATTTCCCAAACTTCCTCTGTTCAATATCTGTGCTATTTTTTGTTTTCTTTTTATTGGTCAGTCTGAGGTATGACTTTTTCTTTGCAACTCAGACAGCATCCCAAAGTGTTGATGTTGAGACTGGACTTTCGTGTGCGCTCTTGAGGACCTGTGAGGTGTCTGTCTTTCATACTAGCTACACTAGTCATTCTACTCAGTAGTGCACTGGATCCTCCCACACAGCATTGTCTAAGATCTTTAGTTCTTGAACATATTTCACATGGAATAGTCTTAAATTCTCAGAAGACGAACAAACTGGTGAGTTCCAGAAGAATGTTATTTGTTTCTGGCCATGTGAGTTTGTCATGAACCCACATGATGCTGATGCTCCAGATACTCAACTTTTGTATTGCTTCTTTAACAATTTTCAGCTGTCCTGGTAATAAGATTTATTATGGTTTACTAATGTTCAATTAGTCTTGCAAATGAATACACTTGCATTAGCAAAGACAACAAGCCCCTGTAGATAGCTGTGATAGTCATGTCCAACATTAACAATGCCTACACTGCATTTCTGATCAATCTGATGTTATTTTAATGGAGGGAAAAATGTTTTTTTCAAAACGAAACCCAAGTGTTTGAACTGTAGAAGTAGTAGAGTATGTGCTTCTGTTTTAAAAGCAGTATTCACAGAGGTGTGGATTGAATAAGTGGAGTGGAGCTAATTGTGATATGTGCTTTAAGGCCATCAGGCACTGTTGTTTGAGAGGAGGTAAGCTAAGATGCAGGCCATCTCTCCATGCCAGGCTTAGATTTCCCCTGGAGGTGTCCCAGTTGTTTGTGCAGTCACAGCCAAAGCTCCAGTCAACCAGCAGAGCTGTAGGAGATAACCAGTGATTGGTGATTTGACTGTTCCCTCTGACACAGACCAGCCCTGAGAGGCTGCTGCTGAAGGTCGAGTAGTACAGTACTGTACATACAGCACTATTTGATGAACAGTGTGTTACTTTTTTTTTTGCTATTATGAGTGACCAGTATCATCACTTGCTCTGTCTCTTGCTTCGTGATTTTAATTCAGTCAGTTATTCCTATAACCTATTTCTAGGTTTCTATTTATCTCTATAAGCCTTAGAGATAGGGTGCTGAGCCAGGACATTCAGATTGACCTCAGAGTAGAGCTTCTTCTTGTGCTTCTTTGTATCATAAGGATCCAGTTGAGGTGGTTCAGGCATCTGATCAGAATGCTCCCTGGGAAACTCCTATAGGAAACCCAGAACACACTGGAGGTGTTACATACTCTAACATGGCTGTGGATAGATGTCTGAGCTACCTTCTCTAAACCTGCTGCTGCACTCAGATCAGTGGCAGATAACAGACAGACAGATGGATGGACAAATCTGTTACTGTGTGTGTGTGATGATGAACTTGGAAATAAGAGAAAAAAAAGGACTATACTTTTAGCTTTGCACTGCCTTTGTTTTTATATTGCACATGTAACTATTATTTAACACACACACTCGTCAACCTTTTTTCTTATTATTGCACACTGAAACAGACCCCGGGGCGACCCACATAACCCTGACGAAGTGGTAGCAGTAATCTTTACACCCAACCTGAAACCAGAAACCAGAGCGCTTTTAAATCAGCACAGTCTTCTCTATTTGTTGCTAACTTATGTGGTTGTTTACTCCTGCAATGCCGACTCTTGCATGTTTTTGTGAAAAGGCATAGAAAAGAACAGGGTAACAGGCGGTTGAATCGTCAGCATTATACCTTAGGTGTTAAAACAGCCTTACTTAAGAAATAGTAAACACAGTCTCAGACTGATGGTCAAATAAATGCATCAAATTTAGAGCAGATACATTAAGTATTTTACACTTGCATTCAAAATGTTTGTCCACATTTGTCTCTTTCCTGTAGTTCACTTGGCAATTCCTCCCATACACAGTCAGGTACATAAAGGAATGTTACCTGCAGTTTGATGTTGAAGAACTGAGCCTGCAACTCCATCCAATACTATCCGTGGAAACTGTAGTATGACAAACAAATTTCCATCTCAGTCAGTCCGGTGCTACAAACTCGTTTTGTAGGTTTTTCCCACACAAATGAGAAGCCCTAAAACTGCAGTGGATAGATAGATAGATTTGAGTAGTTTTACTGTACTGTGCACATAATGCATTTAAGTGTATCCCATTCGTATTCAAAATCTCTAATCATTTCAAACCAGAATCCTCACTCATAGCAAGTTATTTTAATGAAGTTAGTTTGGGGTAAGTCCTGCAATATAAAATCACAGCAGAGCCACTATATTCTAACTGTGTACAGGGAAATGAGTTTACATCAGTCAGACAGAAAAATAAGTTATGCAGTGTTGTCCACTTGTCCAACACTGCGCACTAGTCGTGAGGTTTTATTCAGCATAGACATGCTGTCACAGGCCTACTGACATCATTATGTTGATTAAATGAGAAGACATGTTAGTGTGTAGATGGCCTATTACAGAGTTGTCAAGAAGGTGGTGTTTAAGGTTAAATCTGTTCTCCAGCTCACCACTACTGTGCAGAACAATATAACTAGAAATTTTAGAACCCGCAACAACAATATTAATTATGCTATTGATTATTATCTATTATATATATTCTGTTAAGATTTGCAGATGGGCAAGAGATAGCATACAGTACACGCAGTAGTACAACTATTCATGCTGACATTCATACTTATATTCGAGGAAACCAGTGCAGCCAGACCTGTATTTTTCTAGCTGTGGGAAGGGAGTATTAACCCCTGTGCCACTGTGCTTCTTCTTTAATCACTTGTTTAGACTGCACAGACTAAACTCCTTATCGTGATTTCCCAAAGCCCAGGGTGAAAACTTTAAATTACATTCATTTATTCAAAAACAAAATCAATATATATTACAACACAAGGCAGCAGTGGTGGAAAACAAGTATATTTAACTACTGTACTGTACTTGAGTACTATTTGGTACTTGTATTTAAACGTGGGTATTTTTCATCAGCAGACTGCAGTTCCACTCAACTATGCCACAGTGTTTAAACAACTTTCATTTCACTCTTTTGCTTTTATCACACTCAACTTTTCAAACATTCCATCCAACACCAAACATCTGTCTAAGTCAGCAACACTGTATTAACATAGTGGGACATTCAGAAACTAAAGAAGAAGATCATTATGAGGTGGTGGAGACCGAATTAGAGCTAAAAAAAGGATTTCCCTCCTCAGCACTAGCCCTTCAGACGACTGATAAGCTTACTCCATGTCTGCAGGATGTGTACAGAGGCTATGTTGCCTACACATATTAACTTCATTGGTTGTTTACAGCTGTTTGGTCAGTTACAGCAACATCTGTATAAATAATACACATATATAACATTTAATCTGCTCTATCTTAGCTACAGTTGCTTCTTCCTCACAGTGCTAAAATCCAAACCAGCCTTCTTATTCAGTGTGCCTCAAATCATTTACAACGGAAGACTTGACACTGCACTGCACCACTTGTCTACAAACCCCAGTGTTAGTGGTTTGATTCCTGGTACCTCCAGTCCATAGTAGTGCAACATGTAGTATCAGTGGCAGCTGTCCAACAATCACCTGCAATAATTTACCCAAGGGAATCAATACAATATCTCATCATAAACAAAATAAATGCATTGTTATAATCAGACTGTTGAATCTGATTCAGAAAATTAACTATCAAATTAATGCAGTAGTGTAAAAGTACAGTATTTACCTTTAAAATGCACTGAACGTAGAAATAACACAAGTAAGTAAAAGATTTTAGTAACGTTTGTGTTTGGGGACTCGGTTCAGTTTACAATCACAGTTTTAACAGCCATTTTCTAGAACATGTCTTGTTTAATAAAATATGTAAATGTACCCTTGACAGGTGTAACCTGTACAGTACTTTCATTAATCAATCAGCTCCACTGAATTGTAACTCCTCCTGTCCTCTAACACTAGTGACAACCCATCCAGCCGGCTAAATGAAAGGTGAACGTCCTGAAAAGGAGACACTTATCACAAGCTTAGCACAAGCTTCAAATCATAAAGTTCTCAAAGACTCAAACACAGACATGTGCTTCTACACAAAGTCAACAGGCTTTCCTGCTTAGCAATCCACAACATGTCCTGGTTGCAGCTCCTTTACTGTAGCTGTCACTTCTTTAATTGATTTAAGAGAGCTGAGAGGCTCCCTAACCCCCTCTGGATTACTGTCCCACCTCTCACATTGAATACTTCCAGAATAACCTTGATACTTGACAACACATGAAACCAACCATCGCTAACAGACAAGTACCACAGAGATTTCATCTGAAAAACATCTGATGTAAAACCACTGCTCTTTTTGTACAAGTTCTCATAAATAAGCAGTGGAAAGCAGAGCAGTTACCTTGCACAAGCCTCTCAGTGTCCCTCCGAGCTGCCGCTGAGTAGATTAAGTCCAAATATTGTACCCAACGCTTTGTGATTTCTCTCTCTGTCACTTCACCCTGTTGAACTAAAAGCATGCTCTATCTGCTTTTCCCCTCTCCTCCCTTCTCTTCTCTCTCTTTTTCCCTCTAAGTCCCTCCCTCTCTCTCTCTCATACATCCTTTTACCCCCTCCCTCCCTCTGCCGCTCTCTCTCCCTCTCCCTCCCTGTCTCTTGATTCGCTCTCTCAGTCACTGACTCTCTAGGTTTTTCTTCTCCGTAGTGAATTTGCTTTAATAACAGGACTGTAATTAAGTAGTGTGTTGTCCAAGCATGTTGCACAGTGTTTAAAATGCAATGTCTAAAAACAATGTCAGTGTTTAAAATGTCATTTAAAAAAAAAAAAAAAGTCTTCTGAATGAGAAGGTAAAAAAAATGTTCCTGGATTTTGGATGAAGAAAGAAAGCGACAGAAACACTGTTTCGCGCTGAATGTACATTTGTGTAGTTTTTTATGTCAACAACAGTTCATAGACACAGGAAATCTACACACAGAAATACAGTACAAAGACTGAAGAAAACCTGTAACTATGAACAAACAAATGACACAGGCTTATGGCACATATTTAGGTTTTTATATTTAGAGCTGTATTTAGTACTTTGATGTCCATAATTTAATGAATGATTGAAACATTATATTAGTTTGACTACATGTTGCGTTGTTTGATTTTAGTGTTTAAGCAAATGAGAGACACTGTAAACAGGAAAAGAAGACACATTACGGCCTGTTTGTTGTCTTCCACAGAGTGGGCTTATTCTCTTTCTGGTGCAGCAGGAAGCAATTAGCTCCCTGCTGCCACCGGTGGTCGGTGTAGAGAACAAGCAATCTCACTGTGCTTCTCAGAGTGGTAAATAACAGGCCACGCGGGGCTGAGTCTGTTTTTACAAGAAAACTGAGTTTAAAGGTGGGAACTATGCATCTTGTCTGTTTGCTCACCAGTGTTGTGGTGGGATGAATCAGGGGACAATCCTGCTAGTTCGACTGCCTCCAGTCCTTTACCAGACAATACTAACTACTCCACATCCCCATGCTCTGTACACAGCACATAGAAACTGGTCATCATCTCACTTACACATGAAAATAATATTTCTCAAGACGAATGTAGAAAAAAACCAAAACAACTATGAATAATAGTATATTAAAAATAATTGATACTTTATTAACCTCATTGTGGAAGGTTCTGAATTCTGTACATATAGAAGAAAATATAAGTAGTTGTGTAGATGTATTCAAAAAACCATAATAATAAAACATCAAATGATACAGTTGACATTTATTATTAATGTAGTGTATTTCCTGCTGTTCCTCTTTCAGATTCGCCTGTTGAAAATTTCACAAACTTATATTTTTCTTTTCCTCTAGCTAAATCCTCTGCCTCTCTTATTCCCTTGTTCCCTCCACCCTACCACACACCCCCTCACTCATCCCTCTCGGTAAAGATAGTTCAGAGTTGTTGACAGAGTATCAGTCAAGAAGATTCTAGGCAAACGCTCAGTTTCTCTGCCGCCTGGTTTTTGCTGTATTGTAGCAGAGACGCTATCTGACTGCATCTCCCCTGAGCTTCACAGGCAGGGATCTCTCCCAGCACTTAATCTCTCTCTCTCTCTCTCACACACACACACACACATTGGTGGTATACCTGTTGTGACAGCCAAGTGGAAAAAAAAACACTCCAGCAAATGAGAACAAACACAGGATGACTTTACACATGCGGGGCTGTGTATGAAAAGAAAAAAACATGGCATATGTGCACACAAACATGAATACACACATAAACATCTGCTATGCGTGGAATTTTCCCTGATATGTACACACTAACACACTTCAAGTGCCACGCATTCACAGCCAAACATGAACAAAGTGAATACACACACACACACAAGCATGCACACAGAGACTTATTTATGGATTAGCACAAATAATCCACACACACCCACACACCCACCTTAAAGCTTGATGCCACAGGGTTCTGTGGTGTCACAAAGACCCTCATCTGTCTTCCATCGTAACCAGTGAGTTCTATGTGATGTTGCCCGCTAGTCACTGCCAATGTGTGTGTGTGTGTGTGTGTGTGTGTGCGTGCGGGGAAATTCACATGCAGATGCAGCCTCATTACTTGACAGCTCGTAACTCCATCTCCCTGGCTGAGGAGTTTGACAGACGATCAGAGATGTTCTACTATAAGTGTCTTTAATCTAAGTGCTAATCAGAAAAGTTGCAGCTCTTACATTTTTGATGGACTGTTGATGGATGAATGTCCCTCACTGTTGACTGACCTATATACAAACACACAAACCGCTCTCTCTCGTACTGCTACCGCTATTTTTCCATCTGACTTCTTCTTTCCTGCTTTTTTCCCGTTGACTGACTACGGAGGTGTCCCTCCTTCTCCGCCCATCTTGCCTGCACTCTGTCTCTCTCTTATCTCGCTCACTCCCTGTCTTCCTTCAAAACTGGAAGAAAAGGATAAATGCACATTGTAACTGGAAATATTGATCTCAATCATTCCCTTAAGATCTAGTGATCTTATGATTACAGGGACTGTTTGGTGCTTGTGCTGTGTGTTCTGATATAAGATAAGTGTTTGTATGTATGTAACAAAAGTAATAATGTCTATTAAAAACAATAACCCATTTTAATAAGAGAAACAGGCAACCAGACAAACACTACCAACAAGACAATAGCATTTTTTGGACTGGTTTGATAAGGGCTGTGGCACACCAAACTGTGTCCTAGTTTTTGTGGTGTCCCACAAACTTGACACTAGTCATATAGTCAACATATGGTCAGACCACTCACCTGGTGATTGGTCACAATAACCATGCTGTAGCTTAGTAAATCATTGCAGAAATCTGCAGCAATCCAGATACAGACAAAGCAAACAAGATATGCTATCCAAATTCAGAGAGAAAAATGACAAAGATGATTGGTTTGTGTGTGCTGAAAACAAAGTGGATTGAATTTTTTTTACAAAGTGACACATCCCTAAAAGAATCCTTTCACCCATGGTAATTTTAAAAAAGGGCAAGAAATACAAAGACAGACAAAAACCTCTCAAAACTCTCAAAACACAAAAATGTGAAATCTTTTAAACACTCAGCTACAGTAATTTAATAACGAGCAGAGGTATTATTACCTGGAAGACCAAAAATGTTTTCTATATGATACAATGCCCATGTGAAAACAGGAAACCATTAGAGATGTGATGTCACTAACCATGCTACAAGACATTTTATTGAATTTAAACATCACACATTATTTTGCACATAGAGGTGATCAAAGCCAGAATAAGAAGTGGCAATATCTATTTTTTTTAGGAAAAAGATAAAGGCATTCTTTATCTTTTTTTTTGTCCCAGAGGGTATGAATGAGGACTTCTCAATTCAATTCAATTAAATTTTATTTATATTGTGTAAAATCACAATACAGACAAATCCGGCGAAATGCGGGAGTAAATTAGCGCCGCCATTACTGCGGTACTGTTAGCTAAGGAAGTGGCTTGCTTGTCACATAGGCTGTAGTTGCGGAGGTTAGCGGTTTTTCTTCCTTTTTGTTCAGCAATAAATTGATATGTTGTGACAAACGATGCCGGGAAGGACATGTTGCATGTTCGGCTGCTTTAACAGCTGGGTGAAGTGGCGAGATGTTTATCAAATTAGTTAATTAAATACATTAACCGAAATGACTTCAAAACTGAATACCTGTAAGAACAGTTGGTTATTTGAAACTTGTGAAGCTTGTGAAAGATTACATTAGCAACAAAGCTAATACTGACAGTGTTATGAAAGTTTTAAGTCTAGTCTTAAAGCTAGAGAGGTTGTCTGCCTCCTGAACCTGGATTGGGAGCTGATTCCACAGGAGAGGAGCTTGATAGCTAAAGGCCCTGCCTCCCAGTCTACATTTGGAGACTCTAGGAACCACAAGTAGACCAGCACTCTGAGAGCAAAGTGCTCTGATGGGATAATAAGGTTCTATGAGTTATTTAAAATATGATGGGGCCTGGTCATTTAGTACTTTGTAAAAGAGGAGAATGATTCTTCACAGTAGTACTTGAGCACAGAGCTATATCATCTATAGGGTACCAATATGACTAGATAACATGTCTCTGGGGTTTTTAGGCCCAAATAGAATAACCTCTGTCTTCTCTGATTTAAGGAATTGAAAATGACGGCATATTTAAGCCTTTATGTCTTTTAAACAAAGGGTAATAAAGGAAAAACCTTTAAATTATAAACTCACTACTTTCGTTTTGTGCAGTTTGCATTATACTCTATTGCACTTCATAAAGTTAAATTTTTATTGGTTTTGGCATCTTTTATTATTTTATTTTTGTATATGTATTTCCTTCATTGTTTTGCTAAATATTTTTACTTGCCTTTGGAAAACTGTATAAGTTCTGGTGTTTTGTGAGCTATTTTAAACCACACCACATTCACCACACACCTACCAGGTTAGTTAGAGGTCTGTCCAGTATATGTGTCCTGCTCCCCTGTTGATCATATAAGGTGTTATTGTGTCGAACCAATAGACACTCCCCATGTTATTTTTTGTTTAACACTCATTCTATTTAAATTCAGCATAAGACTTGCTTTTGTCTGTTCTGCAGTGATTCACAAAGCTAGGGTGTGGCTATGGCTCAGAGTGGCATAGCCATGCATATGCATAGCATAGTGGTTTGGACAGCTTTTTTCCTTAATAAATGAAATCATCATTGAAAAACTGCATTTTGTAGCACTATTAGCAGTATTAGTTAAAGGTACAAAGGTCAACATCCATAATGTTGATATGATGGTGTGTCATTGATGTGTGACATATGTGTGAAGATACCACAGTAAACATTCACCTGTTCAAAGGCTTTTGATTGTGTTGCATCAAACTCTATATTAACTTTGTAAATTTAGAAAATATAATTATGTAGGTCAGTGAAACTACTAAAATTCCTTTCTTTGCACCTATGTCAGATATTAAGATTTAGATAAAGATTTAGGTAAAATAACAGATCACTGATTTTAGTTTTAAGTGCATTTGCATTGCATAGAGGAAGTCTCTTCTTCTTCTTTTAGTGCTTACAAGAAATTATAGACTGCTATATTTAAGAAATTAGAATACTAATTATCTTCTTTCTCAAACCCTACAAGTAACAAATAGTCTTTTATCCATAAAAACACATTTGAATTTAAGACATTTTACAAGAAAACATTGAATATACAATAAATTATAAAACTATGTTGCACTGGAAATGATCCATCCACTGATTACTTGCCACTGATATCACTGCAAACATGTATTTAATGTTGCTGTTTAGTTCTATACTGGAGAATTGTCATTTTTTAAGGGAGACAGGCTGAAGGATGAAGGATGAAGTGGTTAATCCTAAACTTGCACAAATCTTGAGTTTATGACAAGTTATGTCTAAAAATAATGTCAGCATCCCTGTCAGTCTCAGCTGTACACTGAGCTCAGTGTACCTGCTTTAGCGCATTTATATTTTTAGTGAAGAGAAATATAACTTGCATTGGATCATTTGTAGAGTGAAATGCAACAAGACAACCAACTGTACTGTGATACCTAAACTGATGTTGAAATAAGACACGAAAGGCTAAAAATGGAGTCAAAATGTCAGGCAACACACAAGGTTTACAGCTTGCTTGTCTATTTTAGTAGGTAAACAAGTGGCAATAAGGAAGCCCATAGCTTCAAAGTCACATAATTATTTAATATTGTTTTAAATTTGTGTTTACACATACATATGCATGGATCTAGATCTGTGCATAATAAAAAAATTTTCCAGGAGGCAGTCAAGATAAGTCAGAATCATTTGACGTGCATCCAGACAAACACTACTACTACTACATGCAATGTAAATTTTATACGGTGCTGTTATGTCAAAAAAAAAAGTGAAACATCAGCATCTGTTATGATTGCACAAATCATGGCCATCTAATGTGTTCCATCTTCTCTACATATGTCTATCATCATCATCATCATCATCATCATTATTATTATTGTTATTATTATTAGATTATTTTGAATGTTGGTTTACTATATTTTTCATCTTTACATTGTTATGCATTACCATTATAATACAAGGAATGTTTTTTTGTGTAAAAGAAATGACAAAAAAAATGAGTCATATGCAAATATGTAGGTCAATGGTCAGGTTTTAAAAGTCTGTTGTGCAGCTGTCAGAATGCTCTCCGTATACATTTTTATTTCTATTTTTTCTCCCTAATTAGCTCAAGACTGAGGAGAAAGGAGAAGCTAGTTAGATAATATATACAGTAGTTGTCTGAGAATAATAAACTGGTTTTAGATTAATGTGTACTGTAGCCGAACATAGAGACATAAGATAGTCAAATGTAGGAGTATTCTGCATCATTAGTAAATCAAACACACTCCCTCCTCCATCAGCACAGACTAAGGAAAGCAGCCTGTAGCATTTACTTAAGCTATACAGCAGAGGCCCTGCTGTTGTGTGTCAAACATATCTCCCGCAGTCATGACAAGAACATACAGCCTATTGTGACCTATCTTCCCTGCAAAGTTAATTAACATGGTCACAAATTGATAAGTGTTTAGGGGTAGTCTTAACAGTGGAAATATATACGTTTGTGTGTGTGTGTGTGTGTGTTTGTTCTTTGGTTGTCCCCTGCACAGATGGAATGGCATGCTGCTTTAGAGATGCACAACCTAATCCCTCAAACACATGGTGGGTTTAACTGTGTGTGTGTGTGTGTGTGTGTGTGTGTGTGTGTGTGTGTGTGTGTGTATTAAAATATACTTTCTCAGCTTTTAACCATTTCACTGGCTGCCCAGCCAAATATGTTGTGGTAGATCAGTGGTAATGTTTAATGTAATGTATTCTTCGATTGGCATTTGAATGGATTAGTAGGTGGACAAGATGGATGACAGCAGGTGAGTGCAGTAGCAGGTGAGTAGGTGGCCAAGATGGCCACGTGTGTGTGAAGAACTGAAGAGGCAAACACTCATGTGAAAGCAGTTCCTGGATAATGGCAGCATGTGTCCCATAGAATGCACCTGACATCACGCAACCTACATGCAATTCAGCACTTATGGGAGATTATGGGAGACCGTTGTTGTAGTGGTGCCTGGAGAAGTATGTATAATGTAAATTTATTACACGCACGTTTTTTTTAAGTGTCTCATCCAGCAACGGAAAACCTACCTTCTGTTATAAAAATGTACGACTACTCTTGCATATTTAGTTCACTCTAGGAAGCCAGTAGTATTTACACATAGTATTTGTCCTTTCTGCTGCTTGATTTAGGGACAAGGATCATTATAAAATTACAGTAAACCACAGAGATTCACATCCAACAAGATAATTAGGTGCTATGCATTTTTTGGTGTGTAGGGTCAGTAGAGTTTGTGGTACACTGTGTCTTGGAAAATCTAATTTAACACACAACACACAATGCAGATCTGTCAAATCTCACAATTATGAAAAACATTTTGTTCAGTTTGACAAAACATAGGCCACCACTGACAAACCTAGGCCACCATTATATTTTTGGTGCTTTAGCAGTACTATTATATATACCACACACACATATATACAGTACAGGCCAAAGGTTTGGACACATTCAATTCAATCAATGTTGTTTTCTTTATTTTCATGACCATTTACATTGGTAGATTCTCACTGAAGGCATCAAAACTATGAATGAAC
>JAUYWH010000009.1:1349752-1362504 GCA_034779795.1 Ctenopoma multispine | reverse complement strand
TCATAATAACCTGCTGACACATGACTATAACATGTTAAGTTCATAATAACCTGCTGACACATGACTATAACATGTTAAGTTCATAATAACCTGCTGACACATGACTATAACATGTTAAGTTCATAATAACCTGCTGACACATGACTATAACATGTTAAGTTCATAATAACCTGCTGACACATGACTATAACATGTTAAGTTCATAATAACCTGCTGACACATGACTATAACATGTTAAGTTCATAATAACCTGCTGACACATGACTATAACATGTTACCTTCATAATAACCTGCTGACACATGACTATAACATGTTACGTCATAATAATCATATATTATATCATATACTAAGATACAACAATTAAAACTGTTATATGCTGAGTATTTGGTAAATTCAGCTTTATGAGGAAAGCTTTTGTAATTTTTTCTTGTGATTGCATCCTAGTCGTCAAAAACAACTCAACATATGATGTGTTTCGACTTTGTTTATGTGAAAAAAAGTTAACTGTAAATAATATTATTACAAACTATGACTCACCATTATGTTGTAGTTAACAGAAAACTAGTTTAGTGACGTTTGGTTATTTAGGACATAGTGTCAATCATATGACATGATTTGTTGTTTTTCTTAACATTACATTTATATCTAAGATTACTTGATATTATGTTTTAATCTATTATGACTCAGTTCAGTTGTTGTATCTTCTTCCCTGTAAATTTCTTCCCTGCACTCTGGTCCTGGGTTCTGCTCTAAACTAATCTAACTTCTGTAATATGAAGTGTGTTTGTAAATCATTTTAATGTCCAACACCGTTTACTTTAAGTTGGCTGCAGGATCTATCTCTGTACTTCTGTGTTGACATAGATGTGAGGTTTCTTTTTATCAGGTTATATAAACACTCTGCTGTGTCGTCCCAATTTACCTGAATGATGCTGCCGCTAACTTCCAAACCATGTTTGGTCATTTGGGACACCAAGAAAAATGTTACCCTTACATACCAACCAGGCTGAAACATATGTCATTTCTGATATGTCTGACTGTTTGATGCTGACCACGCCCTCCCAGGTGATGTCACAGGTGTTATATGACTTTGGTCTCAGCATCAATTGTTCTGACTTAAAGTTTTCAACGCAGAAGTACAAAGCTGATTTCTTAGGCTGCTCCATGCTACCTGGATCCACCTTTACACCTGTATCCACCTTTACACCTGGATCCACTTTTATCCTCTGTTTTTCTTAAACTCAGCATATTGGTGCTGCCTCCTTTATCTTGTAAGAGCTGTACAAACAGGTATCACCTGTCCTCCTCTTTAAACCTGTTCTCTACCTCTGCTCTCTAACCTCTGAGAGCCTAATTTTGCTGCCGTCTGTTTGTTTGTGTCTAATTCTGGACCCGGGGAGGACCACCGGACTCCTCATGAGAGCAGCTTTGTGGGAAATGAGGCATTCCTATGAGCTTCCCCTGTACCCCCCAGTAATGTGGTCCAGACCTGCCCAGCTCGGAGCTCAAGGTGTAGAAGTCCTCCACCGTCCCGTCCCGCCTTGACCCGTCGACCCAGAACTCCACCGGCTCCGAACCAGGCCGGGATGTAGGCATTATGACAGCGGGACTCCTCTGAACCAGGACCAAAAAGGGCCAGGACCAAATCCAAGATCAGGACCAGGGACTGTTCAGACCGGGTCCGGCGCGACCCGATCAGAACTAGGAGCAGAGGAGTAATCCAGATCAGATCTCAGACTTAAATCCAGCTCGGTAAAACCCAGATTAGAGGAGCAGAGGGGGAATGATTCATGATCCTGATGGGCTTTAATCCAGACCAGCAGGATGAGGAGGAGGATCCGCCTGTTCCTTCAAACTCTCAGCCAGGACCGTGTATCAGAGAGAAACGGATCAAAACAGAAACACTGAGAGAGGAAAAACATCTGGATCCCCGGAGACAAACGCGGCGTCTTATTTCACACTGAAGCAGAACCTGGGATCCAGACGCACCACGTCCAGATTTGTCGCAGCTTCCATCGGGCCTAAAACCCTCAGATGTCGGATCAGTTCAGTCCATCAGCCTCCTCACGTCTAGTCTAGTCGTGTTTCCGTGTTTTTACCGGCAGGAATGATCCGTCTCTCCCTGCGGAGCAGCAGCAGCAGCTTCCCGGTGGAGATGCAGCACGGAGAACCGCGACAACAGCTCCGCAGCCCGGCTGCGTTTTCACCGGGAAACAGACAGCGAAGAGCGGGCAAGCTCGTCGCGGGACGTCGGTGCTTGATGCTCGGAGGTTTGATTCCCGGGCAGGGCTGCGCCAGATGTCCGCTGGATCTTCGCAGACCTGCTGCTGTAATCTCAGTGCCCCGCCCCTCTGCCTCCGAGCCGACCAATCACAGCGCTGCATGGGAGAAAGCCGCGCTACCATTGGACGGCCGGCCTGTCAATCACCGCAGCCTCTGTCAGCAACCTAAATACAGAAATAACCTAAATACATAAATGTACATTAGCGTGACATGTGCGGGCTTTGATCCTGCGGGAATCAAACCCGCAGCCCGACAGCGATGCACGTGCCTGGCTGCAGAGAACCACGTCTTCACAGCAGGAGGCTGTTTTATTGGTTTTAGTGTCTTTGTTTCCTGATGAGTAATGAAGTGTTTTTTTATCAGACTCAGAAGTAAAAAGTTTGAAATGGGTTTAAATAGATGAACGAACGTGAAGCCTCCTGGATTAAATCCAACACACCTTAAATGATGGAGGAGGAAGATATGAAATGAATTAAAGTCCCTAAACCTGTGACCTGTGCATCATCTGAACCAGTGACATTACTGAGAGGAAACACACAACCTGCTGCGAATAATCACTTAGCTCACACAAACATAACTAGTTTTCAACTAAGTGACAACATACCTGTCCCCTGGTAACCATCCCAATCACCGTAACAACTCTCCTAGCAACCCCACAGCATCTATCTGCCTCTTAGCAACAACACCTTAGCAACCAGAGTTTTACTCTGGCAGCAAAAGACACAAGTCAGATAGTCCAGAGACACTTTATTTTTATCTTAACTGAGTTAAAGGTGTTAGTAAGAATATGTGCAAACATACTGAAAAATATTAGTAAGTCATCGAAAGTAACAGTGAACTGTAAACAAAAATGTAGGCTCATTAATTACTAGAGTAATCATTATGTCAGTGACACGTTATAGAAAAATCTGTAAAATATGCTCAAAAATAAAAGAGTCAAAAATGCAAAAAATAAACAAAATACTGATAAAGTATCTGAAGAGGTTTTTGGATGTACTGTATTGTATTTTATTTGTACTATAAAACCCTGTGTCATCAGGACAGTGGGGTTGGATTTATTATTATCAGTGAGTGAGGTCAGATGTCCACAGCTGTCCACATGTGACTTTTCTCATCAGTTAAAAAGCTTCAGGCTGCCGACAGGTAAACAGCTGCTAAACGGAACCGGGATTAAAGCTGACAGTTCAGTCATCACAAGGACAAAACATAACCACAACTTTATTTTCTTCACATGTGCAGACAGCTGTCCGTCATGTCTAAAACAGCCCATAAACACACAGCCTATGATAACAGTGAACTCCCTGCAGGCCGCTAAATCCTCCAAGTTAAAAGAAAAGTAAATGATTTGTCCTGAGTTTTGTCTGTCAGGTTACACAGATCAATGACTAGCACTAAGGCTAAGTTATTTTACCTTTTTTTGTTGTAGGTAGATGCCATTCAAGGTGCCACAACCTGGGGAGTTCACTGTAGATGGGAGGAACTAGGACTTGAATCACTGACTCTGCAGTTTGACTCTACAGCCACTTCTAGTGACGTATATGTGCTGAGTTTTGTGTCTGCGTGATAATTAATATAAATCAGAATAAACAGTGAATGTTACAGGTATAAAATAATCATATGATAATAAGAAAATGCCACTGTGATGTTTGGAGCCATTTTGTGCCACTTTATGGTCATTTAGCATCTTTTACCAGACCTCTGTTATGTTCAAACAATATAAATATTAGCACATATCCAACTGTGACAATAATAATGGACTTCTCTCTGTACTGTTCGATCGTAGTGCGACTTTTGACACTATAGATCATAACATTCCATTGCACAGACTGGAACATGTCATTGGGATTAAAGGAACAGCACTAAGCTGCTTTAAATCCTATCTATCCCATAGATAGATCCCAGTTTGTTTATGTTAATGATGATCTTCCATACACACACAAGTTAGTTATGGAGTTCTACAGGGTTCTGTGGTTGGACCAATTCTTTTTACTTTATACATGTCTCTGCTGGTCAATATTATAAGAAAAACTCCACTGTTACACAGATGACACCCAACTATATTTATCTATGAAACCAGATTAAACTAGTCTATTAGTCAAACTTCAAGCTTGTTTAAAAGATATAAAGTCCTGGATGATCCCCTAGGTGTCCTGCATCTTTCTGCAGGTATCCTCAACCTTGGAGCCCAGTGCCTCGTCTGCTGCTCCTTATTGTTCTTTTCTCTCTCCTCTGTCCATTCACCCCAACCGGTCGAGGCAGATGGCCGCCCACCATGAGCCTGGTTCTGCTGGAGGTTTCTTCCGTTGAAGGGAGTTTTTCCTCTCCACTGTCTCTTACTGCTGCTCAGTGGGACTGTTGGGTTTTCTACATTATTCGCTATATATTTATATTCTGTGTAAAACTGAGGGTCTTTTAAACCCTGTAAAGTGCCCTGAGATTACTTTTGAATAATATATACTATACTGTATAAATTTACGGACATTTTGAACTTACACCCTGCGTGTAAACTTTCAGGTGTCTGCGGTCGCTGTGATTGGCTGGCAGGCAGGTCCTGCGGTCCTGTAAGTCAAACGCAGGGTACATTTTTTTGTGTGTGTGACGTCAGCAGTAGGAAGAAGTGAACTTCCGTGTTTGTTTGTACTTTATGTCAACAATCTGGAAATCCCCGGTCCTCGCTCCGGTACCGGCTCAGAACTCTTGCCCCCGCGTTTCTTTGACTGTTGCTGGCGGTGAAATGACTTTCTACAGGCTCCTGTCCGCGGCTCCTCTGCTGACACTTTGGCTGTTCGTGGCCGTGGCGGGAGTTGGATCCGAAGCCGACACTAGGATCCCAGCGGCGCCCAGACCTGCCGTGATGAACTCCACACACGGGCTGAACCCCACACACGGGCTGAACCCCACACAGGGGGTGAACCCCACACAGCGGCTGAACTCCACACAGCGGCTGAACTCCACACAGCGGCTGAACTCCACACAGGGGGTGAACCCCACACAGGGCTACGGTAACGACGGCTCGATGATCCTCAGGGGCCTGTACGTCGTCATCAGCATCAGCATGATCGTAGTCCTGTACTTCCTCATCCGAGCTGTGCGGTGAGAAGCGCCGTCGTTATTCTAATGTGACCCCCGCTGCTGCTCCCTTTCCCTCCACAGTGAAAGATTATCACACGTTTCAGAGATCAGACCCAGACGAACCGAGGAGCGGCTCCGGCATCTTTACACTAACACACAGGTCACAGTTTCTAAGTGTGTACAGCTGCTGCGAGGCGGCGCACATGTAAAAACCCAGGATTTTTGAATGGAGACTGGTGTAATGTCTTTACAGGACGTACGCAGATATTAATCTAATGTGTCTTTTCAGCACAACATGGATGAGGAAATACAGAAGTAAATGATTTTGGTTATGTGTATAGTTTTACTGCTAACTATGATGTTCATCAAAATAATAATATATATAAAATAAAAAGTATATCTTAACAGAAATGACGCTAAACTCCATTCAAAAATATGGGAATTCAATTTATTTCATTGAAAACTTTGAAAACTGTACTGGTGCCTCATGGACGCTTGTCATGTGCAGCCTTAGAAAAACACACATTATCCTTACTCCTACAGAGTATGTAGAACTGCTGAAACTAGGAAACATTAAATTACTAGATTTATTAATGAAGTTTGGTGTGGCTTCTGTTGACATACAGGGTGATACTGTTTGTTTTTGTCACAGTTTGTATGATGGTAAAACACTACCATTAGAAAACGTGTGCTTACTTTCCCCTCAGTGTGGATCAACTACACACCAAACTCCTAAATCCTAAATCTCTCAGTTTAACAGTTACTCTCTTAGAAGCAGCTCTATGTATTGAGGTCAGTTTCCAAAGCAGGTGGAGCTACTCAGAGTTCAGTGTCTACCAAACCCTAAAATGTAGCTTTGTGTCTTTCCAATAACTAACATGTGGAAATAATCCTTAATGCTATGAAGAAAACTGTTAAACAACAGTTTTACTGATTAACATATCGTTATGTTGTCAGGCTGAAGAAGCCCATCCAGAGGAGAAAGTACGGTCTGCTGTCCAACTATGACGACTCTGTGGAGATGGAGGCGGTGGAGAGCGACGAGGACGACACGCTGTACGAAGCTCGCAGCCTTCGCAGGTCAGAGGCCGACACACAACAACACTGTTAGAAAAGGAGTTTTTCTTTGTCTCTAGAAGGAAAAGCTGTTTCCAGAGTCACAGGGACTCGGTGTAGACTTACAGCTCCAGAGCTACGCCCAGGGCCCGTTACACCACCTCCTGTTCTACAGATAATGATACTACTCTCTTCCAGAGCTAGAACAGGTACAGCACGAGGTACGAGTGTTTACAGGAGGGAAAGAAATCACACAAAAACAAAAGCCGAGTCTGGTTCTAAAGTCAGGGACTGAGTCTGGGGTTTAAAGGACCATTACACACGTTTGTTTTTCCCAGTAGCTACAAACTGCTCGTTTAACTGCTGAACTGTGCTGACGTGCTGTAACTGATCAAACTATTGATCTGATCACTCTTTATCTGTGTCTCTGTCCAGATGAGTCCTGTTGGAGCTTCTTTATCTCGTTATGGGTCGGAGGGCAGGAGACCTGTGGGATATATTCATTATGGATCAGAGAGAGGACTGATCAGTGTGGAACTGAAAATGGACCAAACATTTGTTGCCAAAGCTCCGAGCTGCTCGAGTCCTGAGCAGGATAATGAATCTTTTTATAGTTTGTTGTTGGATGATGTGATCGGCCTCTTTTCTCTCCCGTCTTCTGTTTATTCTGCTACTGCAGCAGGCCGCACAGCTCTGAACTGGACACTTGTCAGCTTCATTTCTGCAGTTTACAGGCTAAAACGAGGTGTTAAAGGATCATTCCGCTTAATTTCAACCCAGTGTTTTTCTCATCAAAGTAGTTTGTGTGTTGTGGGATTCTCACAAAACAATCGAGCTGAGCTGTGTGGGATCAGATAAGAATGAAGGAGGAGAACGCTGTGTTTCTGAGGCAGAGAAGAGAAAGTCCAAAGCCAGAGACGCGACTTAAACAGGTTTCACATCTTCAGAGCTGCAACAGAACACGAACACGTTATGACATCAGAGAAATGATCGGGGGCCCCACGGGCTCAGTCATCATGTTGTTTTCTGGTTCGAGCTGATTTTCATTTCAGGTGTGTTCTTACCTGTAGACAACCTCCTGTTGTCTGACTCTTTACATTCACATAGTTTGAACAGATGAAGCCATGAAACAAGTTCTGTTTGGATCATATCTGAGTCATGTTTAAACTGATTTCATCTGATTTCCTTCACCAGTCTGAGTTTTTACATCACTTTATATGTTTAACTTTGTCCTGCAATAAAAAAAAATAAAATTCAGTTTCTGTACAATTAAAATAACATCACAGATGTCAGTGAACGGTTTATGTTAATAACCTTTGATCCACAAGTTGACTCCACAGTGTAGAGGCCTGAGTGACATGGACCACGTAGTCTGCGGTTTGACCCCTGCTTCCTTTACTGGATGTGACACTGAAGCCTCATGTAGTGAGGTTGTGAACGTACCTGACAAAGTATCAGACAGAAATAACAAATCTGACTGGCCAAATTTAGTGAGAGAGTAGAACTTGAACCTGGGAGCTGCAGGTGATATGTCCACTGTCTCTCCTTCACCTGGATCAGCAGGTAAACAGTGTTGTGTTGTCACTGTAAAGAGACGTGAACGATTAAAAACACAACATACAGGATTAGAAAGTGACGACTGATCGGCTCACCTGGTTTTACACGCTCCAAATCCTAAAATCAAATTTTATTTCCACCCTCATCATGAGTCACTGCTGCACCTGAACAAAAACCTCCTTCACTACAGTATTGTAATAGGACCAGCAACTACAGCTTCAGGGCCGAGGATACCTGCAGAAAGATACAGAGAGAGAGAGAGAGGGGGAAGCACAACTAGGGGAGAGAGGAGACACAAAGGTAATAACATGCGATGATGGTATGATAGTGGACAGAGAGAGAAGGAGGAGCTCAGTGTACCTAAACCTATAGCAGCATAACTAAGAGATGGTTCAGAGTCACCTGATCCATCTCTAACTATAAGCTTTATCAAAAAGGAAAGTTTTAAGTCTTGTCTTAAAGGTAGAGAGGGTGTTCCACAGGAGAGGAGCTTGATAGCTAAAGGCTTTGCCTCCCAGTCTACATTTAGAAACTCTAGGAACCACAAGTAGAAATGCACTCTGGGATAATAAGGTTCTATGGGAGCCTGATCATTTATTGCTTTATAAGTGAGGAGGAGTCTTTTAAACTCTAGTCTAGATTTTACAGGGAGCCAATGGAGAGAAGCTAATATAGGAGAAATATGATATCCATCCATCCATGGATGGATTGATTTCATGCATTAAAAAGCCTCCAGTTAATCCAGAATGCTGCAGCCAGAGTCCTGACTGGAATTGGGATCCATCCATGGATGGATGGACATTATTGGGACATCCCATCAGTAATGGATTACAGTAGTCCAGTCTAGAAGTAACAAGTGCATGGACTAGGGAGAGACAGAAGAAGACAGAGGTTATAGCTAACAGTTTAAGAACAAGCTAGTAAAACAACATTATACTTAGTTAACAGGAGTTTTAAAACAAGTGCTTGAGTAACACAAGCATCTTATATAACACTTAAAACACTCAGTATCCAGAAATCAGTAAATGAGTAAGCTTAGATTTTAGAAATTAATTGATAAATCAAACCCACTGATGCAGGAGCAGCAAACAATCCACATCAAATACAGGAAGCAGGAAGCCACAGGAACCAGCTAGACAGCCAAAAATCTTCTCTATGGTAACAACACTTTCCTATTTGGCAAAGGCTGTGGAAGGCTTGAATCACAAGGAGTGGAACAAGAATCATTCTAATTGGATTAGCAAGATGTATGTGAGACCTCAGAGCCACCAAGTAACTAATCTAGTCCAACAAAGGCTGGCAGTTATTTCTATTTGAGGTCAGATGCAGGGGCAAGATTCTTACAGCTGTGGGAATAATTGGAAGAGAGATGAAGACAGTTGCTCACAGGTTGGGAGAGGCAACAGAAAGAAAGGAAATGAAGGAGGAAGAGAATAGAAGGAGATGTTGAGCTGGAATGATGACATACTTTATTGATAGCCTTGGGGAGATTGTTGTTTGGACAGCTGTCATACAGTACATGTACAGGGTTTTGGTGTCTTGTCCAAGGACACCTCAACACATAGTCCAGAGGAAATGGGAATCAAACCACTGGCCTGTGATTTGTACACAATTGCACTGCCAACTGAGCTATTGTCGCCCTATTAGAAGGACGGCAACTGTGGGACACTTTAGTTTAGGACTGACACGTCTGAGGACAGTTAAACACCCCCTGATTACATCTTCTCTTGGTTGAAAGCTTCAGTAATAAGAAGACTAGTAAAAGTGCTAGAATGTTGACGTGTCAAATACAAAGACATTCATGTTACACATCTGCATCTTCCCAACTATGAACAAGGACGTGAGTTTGTTGACATTTGGCTTAATGATTTTCAGGTGAGATCGGTAGGATTGATGAACCTTGGTCAGTTGCAGTGATTGGTCAAAATTACAAGTTTGAGGAGCAATCACTGGGAATGGCTGAAGTTCATAAACTGTTGTGATTGCAAACTATCACCTGTAAGACAAGGCTCACCTGACTGATAGGATTAAATAGCTCTAGCAGTTCCCTGCAGCTTGTGATTACCTTTTTACAGCATAGGCAGCAAGTCTACTGAGAAGTTGTGACCTTTGCCTTGCATGTTGTAGCACATTCAGTGTTCGGAATTGCTTTTCATATAATGCATTCACATGCAGATATAGAAAAGTTGTTGTTTTGTTTTTGTTTTATTCTCTTTTTGAGTCTGTTGAACTCAAACACTGCAGACATTGCTGTCCCAGGTTTTTAATCTTCCTTTGTTAGTGACCTGCAGAGGTGTGTAGAGTAGCCAAAAATTGTACTCAAGTAAGAGTAGCGTTACTTCACAATAATATTACTTCAGTAGTCATCAAGTAAAAGTAGTCATCCAAAAAATTTCTCTTATCCTGGAAATTCTGGTATTTCTGAATAATAAAAAACATCAAAATGGCAAACATAAATAACATTTTTACAAAAGAATAAGTTAAAGCACAATAAGTACTTAAGTAAATGTAACGGAGTAAATGTATCTCGTTGCTACCTACCTCTGGTGACCTTGTAACCTGAAAGTAATCATGTTTCGTAACAAACTTGCCAGCACTACCTAACTGACATAATTAAGTCTAATAATACCTGTTTTAACTGTAGTCCCTGTGATCTGTTGTCATTATCCAATGCACAGACTGCTTGTTAATATCTAGTGCAAATGCATTCTTTATATTCCTGTTAATATGTATATTCAGTGAAGTTTGCATTACACAGTCAGCTTATGTCTGACTCAGTTATATCATATGCATATTTTTGTTAACGCTTGAAGTGATTGATTTGAGAAGGGAAAAAAATATTTTATGATGACACATCTCAAACATATTTGCTTCAAATTCCAGCTGCTTTTGACTGTGCTAAAAAGTTAAAACAAGAACAGTCCTGACAGCTGTCAAATTTCATTTCTTGAAGTGACATTTCTGTAGACACTGCTGATAAAAAAAAATAATAATTTGTTGGCTTCTGGGGCATCCTACTGCTTCACTTATGTAAGGTACACAGTATACAGTGTATGTAGGACATGTAGTCCTGTAGCTGTGAAGTTTCTCTGACCTTGTCACATGGCATCCAACTCTATGTCCTAACGCACACCATTATAAACTACTCTGATACAGAATCTTAGCCACAATTATAAAAATACAAACTGCAACACCCCAAAATACAAAAGCCTACAAAACAGGATAGACATTTTAACAAAGCAGAGAAATTTAATTATTAGTTTGGGCTTGGTTGTCAATGCCATGACCTACATGGATGATATTTCAGACCAGTTCCTTGTGACCATATTGATACTAAACACTAAGTGGTGGCTAGTTTCTCTTGAACATATGTTGAGGTGTCCTTGGACAACACACCAAAACCCCGTAGTAGCACCATATATGCACAACTGCCCAATAACTTAAATAGAAAATCAAAAGATTACTTTTAGTTTAAAATTCATTCATGTCAGGTAGTAAACTGACTCAGGCTTCAGTTTCTGCTGGGATGAAGATGATCCTAGTCTATGCATTTGTTACTTTTAGACTACCGTAATTCACCGGTAATAGGATGTTCCATCAGTCCAGTGAATACAAAATGCTGTTGACAAAGTTCTTACTGGAGTTAGAAAGAGAGATCATATTTCACCTACATTAGCTTGGTCTACTTGTGGTTCCTGGTTTCCAAATTTAGACTGGGAGGCAGAGCCTTAAGCTATCAAGCTCCAAGTCTCAACCCATGTTCAGGAGGCAGACACTGTTTCTACTTTTCAATTCAACTTCAGTTCAATTCAACTTTATTTATATAGTGCCAAATCACAACAAAAGCCATCTCAAGAAACTTTACAGTGTTTAAGGTTTAAGACCTTACACCGAATACGTATACAGTATATGTATATTAGAGCTGCTCACGTTAATGCGTTAACGCATTAACCACCTGCAGGTGGTTAGTGGGTGGAGTCTGATTGAGCCTTTTACCATCTGGGCGTGGCCTCAAAACTGCATAAAGGCCTCTACTTCTAATCCTGCAGCCTGGCACCCTCCGCAATATACCTCCCTTTGTTTGGTGGTTTGTTGCACTTTTCTACAACACTACTATAACATCTTTCACTCATCCACACATCACATGCATTTTGCCTGACTAACACAACACAACACTAACACAACTCACTCTTTATGTTCAGTTATGTATGTTGTTTTGATAAAATAAACCACCTTTTAGAATACATTTCTGTGTGCGACTTCCCTTTTTATGTTGCCCTTGCTCCAGGTGATAACACTAGGCTTAAAACGTTCCTTTTTGATATAGCTTATAGTTCGATTTGGCTCAGGTGACGGAACCATCTTTTTGTCAGGCTGCTATCCATTTATTTTTCTGGGGGACATCCCGCAATTCCCTGAGCTCTTCTACTCTCCTTCTCTCTCTGTCCACTCATGTGCCACAATTTCATGTCATTAACTTTGTGTTTTCTCTTTCCCATAGTTGTGCTTCATCCTCTCTGTCTCCCTCTCTTTGTACCTTTCTACAGGTATCAGCCCACCCTGGTACTATTTCTGCAACTATTGTGTTTTTATAAATTACTTTGGCATGCCACAGTAACTGTAATACCATTGAAAAACTGTATTGCTTAGCCTGTGCTTTACAGTTTTTTTCAATCGTTTACACACAATTTTGACAACAGGACTCTGTCTCCTAGATGCAGCACACAATTAACCAAACACCACACGCAATTAGCAGAACATCAGATCTGTTTGCAAAATGACA
>JAUYWH010000009.1:1318514-1336943 GCA_034779795.1 Ctenopoma multispine | reverse complement strand
TATATATATATTGGTGGTGTGGTGTTACTGAGCCTTGTAATAAATATATCGTTTTTGTATGTGTTGCAAGGAAACTAGTAATATATACTGTACACTATTTAGTGAGGGAGTTTTTGCAAGTGTAGGTCTACAAAACTGTTCATGAACCAGCTTGGCTGAACTGCTGTTGTCTTAGCAGACAAACAGTATCAAATGTGGCTTTAATTCATATGAAAATGCAGCTAATGTTACCTGAATAGACCATTCTAACATACGACCTGGATAATAATGGTCCGTGGAACAAACAGACGATATAAATAATTTTTTTCTCGCCTGCTGCTAGTAAGGTCTGCAATTTGTCGAACACGCTGCGTAACATTATTAGAGCATATGCATTATTGCGTGACAACTGACAGCTTTAACGGCTAGCTGTGAATACTGTTGAATACCAGTAGAAAGAAGGTGAGCCAGGCCAGCCTCTTCGTTCCACTTCATTAGTTGTTCCCTGCATTCATCACTACAGAATAAACATGATCTGTGGGGTACAACTAATTAGCTCAGGTTGCTGCCAGCATTTCTTTATGCTTTTTAGCATTACAAGGTTGTCAATTAGAGGCAGAGCAGCAGGTTGAAGAACAAAAATGTCACTGGTTTCCATTCCCATTCCAGCTGGAAGATCTGGGCAGAAAAACTAAATTCAGTGTGGTGCCCCTCAGCAGGACATTTAACCTGTAATTGATGCGGTTTATTAAGTTGCAGAGCAGAGCCGATGGCTTACTGGGGTAATTTTCTCAATATTCTCTTTGTAAATTTTCATTCTACATGTAAAATATTTTTAAGCAGTGATTGTTTTTCTCCATCACTATTTTACTCCTGGCTGTCTGGAAAAGGTGCTGAAACAGTATGTACTTTCATGTTGGGAAATCAAATGGTAATTTTTTATTTTACAAGTCTGTGGTTTCTTAATGATTAAGACCATTTCTTAAGATCGAGGAGGAGCTACAGAATGCAGTGGTCCTGATTATATGGAAAACAGTTTGGACAATCATGTCTCCTACAAATTATGTTACATTTTTGTTTTTGTAGGGAACAAAATTAGTGGATGGATTATTTTCCAAAGCACAGTTTTATAATGAAATAAAGTGTTAGACTTATCTGTAAAACTTGACTTACAAGGAGTTGGTTGGGATGGATGGCAGATACAAAGCACAAGCACCAAACTGTCCTGAACGAGGTTGTCCTGCAGTGTCAGATATTGTCTCTTTGTAAGCCCTCACACTGACGGCACAAAGACAACTGGATAAGATGCAGGAATTAAATATGTTTTTCAGGGTTAGAAAAACACTCACACTTACACTTACCTCATACATAATTAATAATGTTGATGCACCTTGTCCATTATTAGATTAGGTTTAGGCAACACAAGCATTTTGGATATGGTTAGAGAAAGATTATGGCATTATGTCTGAAGTGAGTGTTAAAATTTTTTTCTCCACAGTGTTTAGTCAGACTATAGTTTTTTTCTAACCATAACCAAGTGACATGAGTCCCTGAACATTAGTAGCCATAGTTGGTTTGGAGGACTGTTTGTTAATTTTGCTGAGTTAGGTGTGTTGGCTCAATCAGCAGTTATGAGAGATTTTAATTGCTAGATACACAGTAGTACAGCATAATGATGAAAAACTATTTCCTAACTCTTACTGTGTATCTAGGAGCCATGGGTTTCTGTATCCATTTAGACCAAGAGGATTAAAAATTGGCTCAAGCAAAGGATTAATGTTTCCTGGGTTTCAACTGTTGCAATCCCTTTTGTACAGAATCTTCTCTTTGTATTATTATCCCTCCACCATACTGTATATCAGAAAAAAGCACTGTCTGTGAAGCATAAAGAGAAATTTTTATAACAAACAAAAACTGTATTTATATAGTGAAACTGCTGAAGCCTCATATTAGTTTGCATTTTTCCACCTAATGAGGATTTTGTCCCCCATCAGTTTGCTCTTGCACACTGACATTTCTTTGTTGCCAGAAGGAACAGTTACATCAAGCAGTAATATTTTCCTTGTACGTAAATGTATAAAATACATATTTCTTATCATTTTGGTGATGTGCTGTCATTTGGATTAATATTTGTTTTGGTGATCAAGAGCGAACAAGCATGACTATGTTGTGTAAATGGAAAGTACTTGTCACTGCTCACATACTGTAATACTCCGAGGTAGGTTATGTGTTACTCTTGTAGTCACACTAGATACACAAGTAATAGTCTGTTAACAATAAATACTGGAGGAGAGCAATGACAGACACAGGTGAATATGTGATTAAGTAGTTCTAGATTTGCTGGACATCTATGGAAAATCTTCAAACCAAACTGGACAGAAAATAGGTAACGGAGCAGCTTTGAGGAGGTTTTGTGATTTCGTTGTTGCACAAATGACATTAATGGGGCTCATACTTAACTTAAATTTCATTTTTACTTAATAACCTAAATGAGAAGCAGACCTCTGACTGAAGTGTTAATTAGCTAATTCATATTATTCTAAAATCTATAGCCATAAATCTGTAACAGAAAATCTCAAAAGCATGAGTTGGTTATCTTTCTGTTTAAAAGGTGGTGACAACAAGGAAGAAAAAATAGATGTGTTTTTTTGTTAACAGCTTGATTTACTGGTTTGAAGTAATTAGGCTGAGTTGCCCAGGATCATTTTCCTGTTTTCATGTGCTTCACGTTTGGGAGTCAGAAGGTAAACAGGTGAAATATCACAGCTTGATTAACTTTATTTGCAGAGAATTTGTCAAAAACAGTTGAAAATGAATTAACAAAAGAAGCTAAAACAAAGACACAGAGGAGAACAACACAGAAGCAGGGGCGGCTGTGGTTGGGAGGTATAGCGATGGTCAACTGATCATGAGGTAGTGATTTGATTCCCAACTACTCTTGTTATATGTTGACATGTCTTTAACCAAGACTCTGAACCCCAAGTTGCCTCCAATGAGGCGGGTCACTGAGGGACATAACTCTGCATCTGTCCGTGTGTGTGTGTGTGTGTGTGTGAGAGAGAGAATGTGAAGCAGTGTAAAGTGCTTTAAGTACTCATAAGGCATAAAAGCACTACTAAGTGCAGGCCATTTATTATTTCACTAAAAATGACCCTGTGTTTATTTTAATTTGAACAACCCAAAAATCACTTACAATAAGACAAAATAACACTTTTATTGAAATTCATGTATAACAGCAGAAGAGTAAAACAGACATAAAAACATAATTTCTCCTTCCATGCAAACTCACTATTCATTTAACATTCACGCAACAGGTCCAGGTTCCAGAACAGGTAAAGAGAGACCATGAAGAATCAGGAGGGGTGGCGCAGATTGAATGTGCAAAGATACATAGTTTGATAGTGGTTTTAATTCATCACATGATGCACAATAACAGGAATGTTAATGTTTATATATTAATGCATCAGCATCAAAGCTTTCTTCCTGAAATGTTTTTTACTGTGGATGAAGATGTTACTCTAAAACCTGGTGCAACAGTACAACAGTACTGTACAACAGTTCAAATAAATCTAAAATTGATAGATTTAATTATATATTCACTTTTTTAAACATTCACACAAAGTCTTATATGTCATCTATACAAGACAGACAACCATTCACACATATTGGCAATTTAGAGCCAAGTAGAGCATGCAGACTCCACATAGAAAAGCATGTGGATTCAAGCCACAGGTCCTTCTTACTGTAAGGTGACAATGCTAAATCTTATGTAAAAGTCATACAAAAGTCACAAACAGCTATAATAAATGTTACTTGTGGTTATGTTAGGCTTATTCTGTGCTCTTAGGCATTTACAAAGTGTTACTCAAGACACACTTTACAATAAGAGTCAAAAAGAGCCTTAATAATTTATAATTACAGTGAAGTAAGGCTTCTTATGCTCTGCTGAGCATTTTTAAGTGTTACTTAAGGGTTTTTTCTATTGAACTGACAAGTTTAATGTCTACATGAAGCTAAGTGAACATATGAACGTCTAGATGAAGAGAGGTGTGTCCACTGTTCTCTAGCTTTACCAAAAAGATGTCATAAGTTTGAGGATGAAGCATTCATAACACTACATGTTAATTAACATTTTTATCAAACATTTATTAATATTACTTAACACCTTACTTAATGTATAAATTAATGCCTAAGTTAATATAAATACCATTAATAAATGGGTTAGTAGATGCATTTGTTAATCTTACTTACCTGTTAGTTTGTGCTTATTAATGCATTAAATAATGTTTATTAATGTACCCTTATTGTAAAATGTTACCCTAAAAGGTTCAGGTTTGGCTCAGATTCAAGCAGAGAACCAATTTGAAAAATCATCATTCTAGTGAAACTGTTTTTTGGATTTAGCTAGTAACAATAAAAAACAAATGCTGAATGAAACTTTTTAGAAGAAGACAAATTTGTTTTTGTGCTGTAAACCGCAAACAAACATATGTAGAACATGTGGCAAAGAAGAAGATGTGGCAGAGACTTGGTGTGAAAACAGCAGCACCATTTACCATCACTGTGTTTCTGGCACTAGTGAAGTAGTATTATTATCTGAGTAGAAATACTCAATCACGAGTCAAAATCCTTCATTGTAAATACAGTACTTACTGTATGTAAATGTACTTAGAAATGAACATGTTTTTGAAAGAAATGTCAAATTAATCAGAAATACAGTGTAGACATTGTTAATATTATAAATGACTATTGTACAGGAGCTGGAATCAACTGTTTTTTAATATTATATTCATATGAATAAATGTACTATCCTATCATTAGCAAACATTAGTATTGTCTTCTACCACGTTATGTTTGCTAGTGCAAATGTAAATCATTTACGTAAAAGGAGGAGTGATCATTAGAAACCCTCTTGCAATGATAACACAGCTGATGACATGAATGTTTTTTATGAAAACGTGGTATTTCCTGTGTGTGTCCAAATGTTTGACTGGTAGTCTTTGCCAGACATGATCAATTCAAACTGCTTACAACTCTTCTTGTATGTATTCATACATTACTGTTTTATGTTTAGGACATTTTTATATTTTTAAACAAACTTATACATACATTACTCATAACAGCATTAGCAGACCACCGCCTGATGTCGGTATTGTTGGGACCTGAGCACTCTGTTGTTATAGAGTATGAGTGCTCTCCAGAGGTCATTGTAAGACATTACAGCCACAGTGCAGCCAGAGGTCTGTGGATGTTTTTCCTGATTTAGCCTATGCTATTTAGTTCCAATGAATTTCAATAATTCTGCTGAAGCATGCAATGATATTTTTGACAATATGCTTTCAACTTTGGGGCCACAGCTGAGAAAGACCATCTTCTTTAGGGACAATCCAATATCTAATCACATTTAAATATGTTAATACATTCAATTATTATTGTAATTATTATTATAATGATATAATTGAACTGGTGGTGGACTTCAGGAGGAGCAGGAAGATACTGGTCCCCCCACCATCCTGGGAGAGAAAGTAGAGATTGTGGACTCACAACCCACATCAACAAATAATGGTCAAATAATACAGATGCCTTATACAAAAAAGGGCAGCGTAGACTGTTCTTCCCCAGGAAGCTGCGTTCTTTTGATGTGTGCAACAAGCTACTGAAGATGTTCCATCAGTCTACAGTTTTGTGCTGGGGAGGTGGCATCAAGGTTTGTGAGGGCAACAGGCTGAACAAGCTGATCAAAAAGGCAAAGTCTGTAGTTGGACTCAAAGTGAAGATTCTGGAGGCTGTGGCAGAAAGGAGGATGGTGGATAAGCTCAGTGCCATACTGGACAATCCGTCTCATCCACTCTGTGATGAACTGTGGCAGATGGGAAGCTCATTCACCCACACACTAATTCCACTTAAAAGCAAGATGTCTATTGTGCCTACTGCCATAAGACCGTACAACAGGATCTGTCCACCTTCTCAAGAATAATGTGCACATTACTGTACGTGTATATTAATGTGTATCAGTGTACATACTGTATATAATTAATGTCAGCTCTGTAGAATTACTTATACTATTTTACTATTAATACTTAAAATGAAACACTTCTTTTAATATAATATTTACCTTTGTTATTACGTGTTGTTACTTTATTGTTACTGTATTACTACAGTACTGTAATGCATTACTGTAATCCCCATAGTTCTATTTTTTTTGTATCTTGCTCTATTGTGTTACTGATATTCTCCTTATGTTGCTGTAACAAATCAATTTCCCCCTTGGGAATCATTAAAGTCTTATCTTATCTTATCTTATCTTATCTTATCTTATCTTATCTTATCTTATCTTATCAATATTATTATTGTTCTGGTGGTGATAGTTTTGTCTTCTGATGCCACCGACTGGTACTTCTCATGCACTTGGCTTGCTACACTGAGGATGAATTACACTATTCTGTGTAGTTTAATATACTGATCTCTGATACACCTTCATATTAAGTTATAACCTTGGTTCTCTGAGAAAAGAAGAGACTATAACAGAGCCCTAACTAATTCAGATGAGAAACTAAACAAACTAACGGTTTGTGACAGTAATCCACAGACAGATCTTTGTCACTATTTGTGGCTAATAGTGACTAATAATGTATTCTGTTACTGAACTGAATGTATAAGCTTTTGGTTTTTCCTGGATGGGTCACTTTTTAGCACATTCTTGCAACAGTGACTTTCCTACTTCAGAACATACAGAAGATTCAGTTTATTACTGATATTTTGTTAATATTGAACATTTGCTCTTTAGAAAGTGATACACTCCCCTGTTATCAGCCTTAAGAACACTGTGAAATCTGAATGTAAACTGCTGCCATTTTGGCATAAACCACTAGAGAGCAGGCTTACACAGAATAATTGCCTGTTGGCTCTCGAGTCACTGAAACATCTTCAGTAGCTATGTTCAAGCAATGCATGCTTCATGTGTACATGCGCTACTGCTTCATTCATGCTCTATCAAATATAGGCGACAATTGCTCGGAAATATGGTAACAAAAAGTGGTCAGAGGATGGGGTAAACTAATATCCTAATTAATAACACGTCCAATAAAAAATTAAATACAATATAATTAGTTTCTCTTAAAAATATATATCCAACAGGAAATGTGTTTTTTATAAATTGATATAAATCTGCACACACTGTAAATTCTAATTTGTTAACATTACTAAAAATAAGCATGCAAACCTTCCTTTGGTAAAAGTGAACTTGGAAACTTTATTTTGCACTAACAAATGCTTATTAGTACACTTAACTTGAGTTTAAGTTGTACTCTTGACTTAATTCAAATGAATTATGTTGTATTTGTGTACAATCCAAGCAATAAATTTATTTAAATTGAACTAGTTACTGTCACATTTCTGACTAATAATTTCTCAGTTGTACTTACTTGATCAGCAATAGAATTTATTTAAAGTAAAAATACTTTGTTACTTATGCCATTTAATCTAATAAACTTCAGTTATACATTAACTGGGAACACACTATTGGTATGTCAATGACCATGACTGTGCTTTTTACTGAATATTTTTAAGGGCATCCTGACAAACCTGATGAGCATTTGACAGTGTCTGTCCGATTCAGACTTCAGCCTTTATCCTGTGTTTGATCACCTGACACATTGATATGCATATCATGCAAACAACTCCTCTAAATGAGCAGGCAGGCAAATACCCCCTCCATCACCTAATGCTGATATAAATTGCCTCAGCTGTAAATGTAATCCACCATGGATTGGAACCCTCGCGCCCTTAAACCCCCTTGTAATTAGAGTGTTCTCTGATGTGATGTGAGATTCCAGCATGGAAACTGTCTCCCTCATTTCACCTGACTTGCCAATAACAATGCTGAATCTTTGCATAGCCTTTATGTCACCTTTTGTAAGAGTTTATATTCGCTACACTATTTTGCAGGAGCTACATTTGGGAAAAGCCCAGTGAACTGGACAGAATCTAAATTTGAACAGCCTCATTTAGATCGGTGAAATTCATATTCATTATTCACATTTCCACATTGTTTACATACAGTACATACATGCTGGCACTTGTCAACCACTTTAAACAAATTCCACTCACTGCACAAATGAATACTATGAAAGATAGGTTGTAGCGTGCAGACTTGTTTCTGTAAAAATGAGCTAAATTCAGCCCTTCAGCCCAGAGTTAAAACATGCTGTTGAATATATTATTTTCAACTGAATTAATCATTTGCAACTTTTCTTTGCATGAAGACTCTTGCCACCTGTCTGGAGGAGATACAGGTTTGGATGAACTTCCTTCAGTTAATGGGCTCCAAATCTGAGGCAATTGTAGTGGAAACACCCCACCAAACCTGAGCTTAAAATAAACAGTATTGCTTTCTAGCCATGACATTTCCCCCTCATCTATATTGACCAACGTCGATATAAGGTTTTACCCCCATCTCACGTTCGAAGACAGCGTTCTTCCACCTTAAAAATATTTCCAAACTCCGACCTATGCTTACTCTCTCTGATGCCGAGAAAGTCGTCCATGCCTTTGTCTCCTCAAGACTTGATTATTGTAACGCACTCCTCATCAGGATCCCCCCAAAAAACCTTCAAAAGCTGCACTATGTTCAGAGCAGTGCTGCCAGAATCCTAAAGAGAGTGAGGAAATATGAGTATATCATCCCCATCCTCCTGTCACTTAATTGGCTTTCAGTCTCCGCTAGGGTCGAGTACAAAATCTCTCTCCTAACCTATCAGTGCCTACATGGAAATACCTTTCAGAGCTCCTCAGCCCCTACAGCACAACCAGATCTCTCCGCTCCAACAACATCTACCTGCTCTATGGGAGATGTCTGTGGAATGCCCTTCCAGACAACCTGAGAGTGCCACAGACTGTGGAAAGCTTTAAAAAGGGACTAAAGACTTTTCTTTTGAAGAAATATTTTAACTTATAAATTGTATTGCTGTTTATCTTTAGCATGTTATTTATTGTTTTCTTTTTTATTTGTGATGTAGCACTGAGATTTTCTCTAAATGTAAAGTGCTTTACAAATGGAATCTATTATTATTATTATTAGTAGTAGTATTGTAACATATTTGTCCATTAATATTTGCCATTGCAATGGCATTATTATAATTTTTAAGATACAAGTTTTAAGATAATTACTTCTGTATTAAGTAAATCTAACTAAATCAGATAGTAAGTTGGAGAATTCACTTAAAAACTCTGAGTAAGGGACAGGAGGACAATATACAATAACAGACAGGACTAACAGTGATTCTGAACATAATTATAACTATGTTTAAGCTTACTGCCACTACTCCTCCACCCCTGATCATTTATAAAATTTCTATTAACTGGCAGCAGTGTCTCGCACCAGACACTGGTGATAAAACAGAGTGGGAAGTGATAATGAAACAATATGATGATAAGACATACTCTCAATAACTTATTTATACCTCTAAAACAATAGAGCACGATTCCCATGCATGAGTAATGGTCACACAGAGTAATGGGACTAACTAATAGTGGTGGAAATAAAATGAGCAGTCCCTTTCTGCTGCTCAATTCCATCCGTCCATTACTTATCTTATCCAAAATCAGGCAATCTTCTTAAGAGTGCAGTCATCCCTGTTGCTTGTGCAGTTTTTCCTTCCACATTGTCCCCTTCCAGTGTACTTTCTATAAATGTGCTTCAATACAGCACTCTGAGAACCGCCAGCCCTTTGAACAAAGACCTTCTGGGGTTTAACCTCCTTGTGGAGGGTGTCAATGATCATCTTCTGATCCAACTGTCAAGTCAGCGATCTTGCTCATGATTTAATTTGACAGAGAGATGTTCAGTATTTAGACTGTATGAATAGTACTCAAAATTAAAATTATAATATTCTGAGATACAATTTTTTTGATTTTCATCAAATCAAAACAAAAAATTAAAATATTTAATTTGACATGTAATCAATCTACAAAAGAGTTTCAAAAATATTTGGAGATATTCTAATTTGTTGTGATGCACCTATATAATCCTTCCTCCGTGTTCTAGATTTACGCCAGGACTTACCAGTTGGACATACCAGGGGAACGTCCAGTGGAATAAAACTTTTGATCTGGATCTTGATGTGATGCCCGAATTGCCTCAACTAGCTCCTTAGAATAAATGGAAGGAAGGAGTTGCACCTCTACTCTGAGCTCCCTCCAACTGTCCAAACTCCTTATTCTGTCTGTAAAGATGAGACCAACCAACTTGCACAAAATGACGACATCCAGTGTTGCAAGCCCTTCCGTTGCAATCAGGATTCAGATATGGATCACTTATTTAGACAATATCAAGATTCAAAATTCAAAAAGCTTTATTAATCCCAGAAGTAAATAGTTTTGCCTTGTTACAGGAAAGAAAAGAACCAAAACTCAGGACATAAAATACTCAAAATATGATTATGGTCTTTGAATATAAACATTTAAATTTTATCTCAGATGCCCAGTCTTAGTAGGAGGTGTTGCTATTCGCCCTGGCTATTCTTTGACAAATTTAAAACTGCTGAGAGCTTTTCCTTTAGGAGACTGTTGTGGATCTTGTTAGGCACAGAGGTGATGTGTTAAGAATCATTGGATGTTGGTGATGGGGAAAAAGAGCTTTTCTGGTTATAAAAGAGGAAGACTGAGAAATCAAGTTAGCTCTTTGTTAATAAAACATACCACCTAAAGGTTTTAAGATAGAGCTAGAACAATTTCTATTGAAGAGACACAGATAATACAAATCCTCCTCTATCCTCATCAAACTAAAAGGATTCTTATATTTTACATACGTATGTACCTCCTGTTTCAGTGCAAGAAAGAAAAGGTAACAGTGGAAACCAAAATGTGATTGTCACAACGTGTGTTGTTGATTTCTCTCATAAGAACAAAGTGCTGGATGATCAAAGTGAAGCAGGGGATTAGGCTGGTAGTGAAGTAGGACAGCACTCATGCATACTGAAGAGCCACTACAGTCAGAGAGCGACACAATGTAAGAAAGTCAATGGTGCTCCAAATGGACCAAATGTTACAACCTCACCCCAACTGGTCGAAGCAGACGGTCGCCCACCCTGAGCCTGGTTTTGCTGGAGGTTTCTTTCGATAATGGGGTTTTTCCTCTCCACTGTTGCCTTGTTCTCACTGGAATTGTTGGCTTTTCTACAATATTCTGTATATATCTCGATGCATGCCCAGTAATCCAGTTAAGGAAATCCTAGAAATTAGATTCTGTTCCTTGTCCAGATGGACGAGACGAGATCAAGACATCGAGAACCACTTTGGCAAGGACTGCCTAAAGCGTGTACGTGAGTGTGAGCAAACAGCACGTAAAATGGCAGACTACAGGAACCGCCTGATTCAGCCTCAGATTAGACAGAGCGGGATTACTCTTAAAAGTCTAGAGATGAAATCGTCAGTTAAGGACCTCCGAGTTAACAAAATCCTCCAGAAGGCACAGAGTCAGCTGCTAAATGAGCAGGTGAGACAAACTAACTTCACCAGTGAAGTTTTAAAATCTTCAAAAAAAGGTTAATCTTTGTGGTCAGACCGAAACAAATCCCGCTAGTGGAACTGATCACAGCCACAGAATCTGCAATCAGAAACACCAACATTGCAGATTTGGGAGCAGAACAACTGCAGATGGAAAACCCCCTGCAAAACGACATAACATCTCCAAGTTCTGGGCCACTGTTCTTAACCCTGTTGGTATTCAGCTCAGAATATCACATTCAGAACACATTGAATTTTGTGGAGGAGATGAGAGATGTCATTCTGGAGGCAGAAAAAATCATGGTCTCATTTGATGTCACATCTCTGTTCACTTGTGTTCCAGTTACTGAGGAAGTGGTAGTACATAAAAGGTTACACGATGACCCCACCCTCTCAACACAGACCAAGTGTGTCTGCTTTTGGAACTGTGTCTTCAATCCACATTATTCATATACAAAGACCAGTACTAAAGGGAGAAGAATGGGTGTGCCATGGGTTCCCCGGTTTCACCTATAGTAGCCATTCTGTATGTAAAAGAGGGCTCTATTTACCTATCCTGGAACTTCACCGAGCCATTGGTTCAGGTATGTGAATGACACCTGGGTGAAAATCAAATCTCAGGACGTATCACAGTTCACCGACCACATCAACGTGGTAGTAGTACACCAGGGAGGACATTAAACATGACAGACTAGCCTTCTTAGACTGTGAAATTTCCATCACCAACGGGGGACGTTTGAAAGTTGATGTGTACCGCTGCCTAAGCAGAAACCCTTGGTGATCCCCTATGTGTCAGGATTATTGGAACAGCTGATATGCATTTTCTCTAAACACCGGATCTCAGTGGCTTTCAAACCCCAAAACACGCTACACCAAAGACTGGTCCACCCCAAGGTGAATTATATTTCGGGGAAACCGAACAACCACTGCTTTAGCGTATGGCACAACACAGAAGAGCTACCTCATCAGGCCAGGACTCTGCAGTCTATTTACATCTACAGGATAGTGGTCACTCCTTCAGAGATAAAGAAGTGCAGATCCTGGACGGAGGGAGGAACACGGGTTTGAGAGAGAAGTCAGGGAGGCCATTTACCTAAAAAAGGAACGTCCATCTCTGATCTGAGGAGGCGGCCTAATAGTACATCTTTCACCATCTTACAATGCTCTGATTGCAGCCATTTGCCAACCCTTTATGAATGGTACACACGTCCATTAATCAGTGGACAATTTTGCATATCATTGATCACACAGCCCATTGTTAGTCAATGGTGCCAGTTTCAGTGTTTATGCAAAGGTGTTGTTTATGAGCTGTAGAGTTTTTAAATATTTCTCCCACTAAAAAACCTTGTCCAGATGAACAGAATCAAATTTCTAGGATGCTGTAGATATTTACTGTATATTATGTGTAAGGCCTTAGACTGTAAAGTGCCTTGAAATGACTTATGTTGTGATTTGGTGCTTTATACATAAAGTTGAATTGAACTAAATTGAACTGATGTGTAACTAGTGTGAATAAAACAAGCAGGATCCTCTATAATAAGTTGCATTTTTTGGGGACCCAAAAGTGCAAGACTAAATTGACATCAGTGTGACATACTGTACTGGACACAGGTTCTCACATAGCTCCATCCAAGACCCTTATTATTGCTCAGTCAGTCTCCTAATCTAAAATCACAAAAATCTTTAAGATGATTTTTTTTTTCTTATTTATACTTCTCTTTCCATATCTGTTCTGGATAATCATCAAAATTGCCAAAATGCAGTAGGATTCTCTTTAAATTACTATTATAACTTCCTTGCATTAGTAACTACTGTAGCTTTGTTTCCTGTGTGTTTAGGTTGGTATTAAATTAATGTAACCTTTTTAATCAGTCAACTAAATCAAACTGGAGAGAAAAGACAAATAATGCTAAACACGACAGGAAATCCACTGCCTGCAGAAATGTGATGTCAAGTAAAAAAAGAACATAATTTGCCCTTGGCAGCGCACCATCTGCATCCAAGGACATCAGTTTCCTCTTGGGAAAAAGTGTTTCCACTGCAGGCTGCTTGGTCTCCTCATCTATTACGAAACTGTCACAACACCACAGTGAGGAGTGCAGCACTTTTAAAAGCATAAACATGGGGTTAAGACAGATAACTGGATTTTGATATCAATAAAATGCTTTCTGGACATGAATTAAAATTGCATCACTGCAAATGAAATTTTATAATATTAGTAATACAGATTTTATTATTAAATAATACAAATTTAATTTTACACATCACGCTTTCTAGTTATGACAAGAAAATGTTATCAAGGTTATCCCAGCTTAGGCTCCTTTCACTGTTCAACAAATAAAGAATTGGGAGGGGTTGCTAGAGATCAGAAGCAATAATAGAAAATGCATCTGTAAACCTCCATAAACCTGAATAAACGAATATTGCACATTCTTCCTACATTGGGCTATAGATCAATATTAAAACATGTGGGCATTTGCAGTATTAGGGTTAGGGTAAGGAGCATAAAATAGCCTAACTTTGAAATGGCATCAATAACTCAACTACATTTTTTATGCCTAGTTGCAGCAATTCAGAATCGGAGCAAGAACCTGGTCTGGAAGCTGTGATGGATGTGATGAGGCTTGTATCGTTTCGGTGAGTGACGTCGTCAATGACGTTTAAAGTCTTGCTGGTTTAGGAAGTGGTTTGAGTATTGGTGCGATTTATGAACACATATATACACATATATACTGCAATGGCCTAGCTGTGGCAAGACAGTGTATAACAAATAGAATTACCTAGAATCTGTCTGCCTGCTTAACAGTCTTTTCCCAGCAGGGGGGTTTGAATTCAAATTAACCATTTTGTGAACCATTTGGCTGGAAAGGGTTCAATGCTTTGAGGCTTCAAGAAGCTTCATCTTGCCTTCAGTACTAAGTAGGGCAAATGAAGCATCACTTGAAACTTTGTTCAAAGTGAACCAATTCCATGGAAAGCTTCATTGCTTCAAGAAAGCCTCATCTACCCATCACTACATACATCCAAAAATCACACAGGAAGAATCAGGTCCAGGGCAGAAACAATCAGGAAATTAGTCCTGTAGTTGTGATGGGACTTGTCATGCCGAGGCTTTGGAGCATGTACAGAATAATCTAGGGAATTCTTTGTGAAGCACGTATCAAAGCTTGCTTCGATAACGTATGTGATGATGTATGAAGCCTCGCTAGTGGGACGTAATATGTGAGTGCTTCAGGAGGTGGTTTGTGATTTTGTGTGCCTTTCAAAGTATATAGGACAGAGAAACACAATAAAATGAATGAACAAGTACCATAGTTATAAAAACACATTCACTCTCCTTAACCTTTTTTTTTTATTTTCACTTTTCATTGCCGCCATTGTAATTTCAAAAATGCGTCTCAGAGAAATACACACGTTAATATTATGTAGATTTATTCATTTAAGTTTAGAGAGCATACACAAACAACTAACATCATAATAGCTTGACACAAAAACGGAAATATTTAGTTCCTGGCACTCATTATACCCATGCCAAACTGTGGCAAGACAGTTAGTAGCATTATACTGAGCCAGAGATGAAGCCTCGAGAAATGAACCATTTTGCTAACTAGAGATGGGACATTTGACACTGAGACTCCAAAGCCTGTATCACTCTATTGAAGCAAGCTGGTTCGAAACACTGTGTCAAGGCTTGTATCAAATCTCCGTAATGACGTGACCGATTATGTTTGAGGCTTCATTCGTCTCAGTGAAACACCGGACGTGAGGTGACTCATTCATATCTTTGGCTCTGTTTCATACATTATAAGGATACGCTTAATGCTCGGTGTTCCCTCCCTGCTTCATAGCGCTGCTAGAGAACCACAAGCGCAGTCACCTCATTTACATATTCATTTTATTTTACACTGTGATACAAGGACGTCCTTCAGAATAATTCCCACAAATGTTATAAGATCCAAATCTAGTGATGTCTTTAGGATCATTACCACCATTACCGAGTTGTTTTCCACTGAATTACACTAAGAATGTCTCACAAAACTTCAGTTGTGAACACTGACGTTGAAATACCTTCATTTAACTTCACAGCACAAACATTTTATATCAATCTAAACAACCCAATTTCCTAAAAATTATGTTCATATATGAAACTGCAATCCCGATTAAGTTTTGACACAGCATGTATTTGCGACCCGAATAAGTTTTCTGTTAACGTAATGATCATTATGTTCACTATTACGTAAATGACAAGTTGCAAATACCTTGATACTGAACTTATCAATGAAATGTTTACAGGTAACGTATTTTTGTCTACCAAAATAAATTTACCATCTACAACATTCTGTTCCAACGTTACATTTCAGTGTCCAAATATGTGAGTGTAGCGATATTAACGTGTTTTCTGGTTCGGAGGCATCACAGCATTCATAGTCTGTGTACTGGTCAATGAATAAAGATGCCACTTCACACACACATCTACATTAAAATGAAACCTAAACTAATCCTAAACTCAGTACTTGCCGAAACCCAATAACAATAGTGCTTCATTCATTCACAAAAATATAAACATAACAATTAAGTTCAACTGGAATATTGATTGGAACTGGAATCAATAAGATGTGTGAAACATTTAGAGGTTTGTGAATCATTTGGAGTTTTGTCTGCTATAATCACAGCTGACCACTAGATGTCACTGGGGGGGGGGTCTTTCTTTGAGGCTTTGAAGCTTCGAATCTTTTCTTGGTACAATCAGGAAGTAGCCTCAAAAGCTTCACAAGGCTTCATCTGCCCATCTCTATTGCTAACCTTCAAGGCTTCATGAAGCTTCATCTGTTCATGGCAGATGGCAGATTCAATGGCAGATTCTTCAGAAAACTAGTAAAATAAGGCTGGAGAGTTGCATCCTGGTGAACAGTGCAGACAATCTGGCAAATGGTGAGCATGTGGTGGGCTGCTTAAATAGAGAGTGAGGAGCACAGGTCAAAGCAATCAAGACTGATTAGGGTGAAGCAGGCAGAAAAAAAAGGGAGTGAACAGACAGGAAGTGACCAGGGATTTTAAAATAAAATAGGAGGTCCAGGTGTGACCATAACAGAGTGATTAATCAGTGGTCAATAAACAGTGTAGCACCAAATGGACATAAAAGGACCATGTCCTGGTTGCCACCCTCCCACAACCAAGCTAATTCCCCTAAGACAACTCTACCTCCATCTATAAATGACAATCAAGACACAAACCACAGTTTCTTTCATGCAAGCAAATTGCAACACTACCTAAGGATTAATAAAAAAAGGGATCGCAGGTTGAGACATGGTAAAGAAGGTTGTGTAAGCACCAGGTGACTGTTGTCTGAACCTGCAGTTTTTCAACTATGGTGCTACAATCCTAGAGAACTGTAACATAAATAGATTCATCGATGAACACTTAGAGCTGACAGTGCATCATGAACACTTCTACAGTCAGAACCTTGAACCTAATGCTTTGTTTTGGCCTTTTCCCCCTTTATTTACCCTTTTACTTGGAGTGCTTGCCTATCTGCCCAGCTGTCTCCTGGCTTGTTTTATTAAAACTGTCAATTTCATCTGTCCTTCTGCCTACCTGTGTCCTGTTGAAAAAAATAAAAATAAGAAGTTGCATATGGACTTAAAACAACTTGAAACATTCCCTGACTGGCTCTTATTACATTACACTTATGGACATGGCCTACACTCAGCTCCCAGTAAAGACCAGTAAAGATGCCCCCACAATATCTATCTATGAAGACAAAGAGATGAAGACTGGTTCCCAGGGAGAGAAGCAGGCTTATATATTTAGTTTTCTTTCAAGCTCTATCTACCCTCATGGCTGCTCTGCTGGTTTACCAGCCTATAGGCAAGCTCAAATGCGCTTAATGTGGTCAAACTTCAATTTTAACATTTTAGCAGTTTGCTTTAGTTTAGGGTTGGGTGGGTTGCCTTGCAAAAAATGTGATTAATCATAGTTTATTGTCACGGTTTATGTCTTTTGGTTACGTCCATCTTTGTTTATTTCTCACCTGGTCAAGCCCCCATTCAGTCCTCTCTCAGTTTCTACTCGCTCTACACTCCCAGCAGCAGTTACTTTTTTGCATAGAACCAGGAAGTTTTGGAAATCTTTCTCTCTCTATAAATGAAATCATCATTGAAAACTGCATTTCATGTATATTCTGGTTATCTTTTTGTAATAATAAAATTTGTTTGGTGATCTAAATCATTTAAGTGTATGAAATATGGGAAAAAATTAGGAGGGGAACAAATACTTTTTCATAGTACTATATCCTTGCCTAGGGGATATATTATACTGTGGCCAGAGCAGCTGAAACCAGCTTGAGATGGCTGTGGTCAATGAGAAGTCACAGTTGGAACCCTGCTGGAGGTGGGGCTAGGTCAGCTGCTGCTGAGATACATGCAGATGATGCAGAAGGGCTCCCAGTAATGTGAAAACTCTCACCACTGTTGCCTAGATATACTGCACTAAAGAGGAACCTGCCTGTAGTCCTGTAGCTCCTGACTTTTCTACTTGTGGAGAAGCATCTTTGATGTTTACTCCACTTTTTCCTGTTGATCAAAATAGGAGATGAGCAGTTATACAGTATAGTTATGTAGTATATATGCTGCTATATGATGCTCCTCCCTCTCTCTCTCTCTCCACTCTTATGCCATCATTGCATGTTATTAACTTGGTCCAGCCAACATGCCCAGTGCCTCATCTGCTGCTCCTTGTTGTTGTATTGATTTCTGTTACCTGCTGTTCTTTTCTCTCTCCTCTGTCCACTAACCCCAACCAGTCAAGGCAGATCGCCGCCCACACTAAAAAAACGATAACTAGTTATCAGTGAAATGATCAGGCCCCGATTTATCTTAAAGACCTCATAGAACCTTATTATCCCAGCAGAGCACTTCGCTCTCAGAGTGCTGGTCTTCTTGTGGT
>JAUYWH010000009.1:1308171-1318414 GCA_034779795.1 Ctenopoma multispine | reverse complement strand
GCATTCTGGATTAACTGGAGGCTTTTGAGTGAGCTATTGGGACATCCTATCAGTAATGAATTACAGTAGTCCAGTCTGGAAGTAACAAATGCATGGAACAGGCCTATGGCGTCAGCTCAAGACTGCTCACGGACTGTGCAGACAAGTTCTGTGGGGTGCTCATGCACCTTTTTAATCTCAACCAGCAATATTGAGAGGGAAGCTGGAAGGAGCCAGTGTAGGCCGTCAGCTTACAGCATGGACAATCGACTACTTCAACCACAGACCAGAATGTAAGGGTGTGTGTCAAAGGTGGTCTCTTTGATGCTCTCTCCCTTCCTCTTTACCCTCTACAAATCGCATTTCAGATAACCCTAACCACTAACTGTCGTCTATAGAAGTTCTCAGACAGTACAGCCATCGTTGGATGTGTATCTGAACAATCTGAAGTGCAGGAAGGTCATCACTGAATTCATGGTCTGGTGTGAACTCAACCACTTGCACATCAACAGCAGCAAGGCGAAGGGGATGGTAGTTGACTCCGGAGAAAACCAAAACCTCTCACACTCATGAACATCCAGGGGGGTTGGCAGCTTGGGGAGGGACTGGAAATTACTAAATAGAATGGTGATGAGGGCCAGCTCTGCCCGGGCCAGTCCCTTGGACATATATAGGAGGTGTGTGAGAGGAGGATGTTAGCCAAGCTAATATCCATTATGGACAACACCTCTCACCTCTTGAAGGAGACTGTGGAGTGAGCAGGTCCTACATTGTACCTCTAATCACTGGTCACTTTTCTGTTTCTTTCTGTCCCTTGTGCTGCTGTGACTGGTGAATAACGTCAAATAAAGTTTTTATTTGAAAGAAAACGTTTTCTTTGCATACATAGTCAAATCTTAGGTGAGATGAGCGATTGTGCAACAATCTGTCATCCTCAGAGATCTCTGAGGAGGCAGCAGAAATGACCCATGATTATGTACCTTTTTACAAAAGGACTCCTGAGAGCCTAGTAAAAATAATAATTTCAACCCAAAACAAGTTTCACATAGACCAGAATTGTCTGCTGTAGTGGATATAATTACTTTCTTTCTTATGTATATCTTTCTTTGGTATATTGGTGTCTGCCTGAAACAATTCAATTTCCCCCTAAGGAATCAATTAAGTTTCATCTTCGGTTGTTGCTTACTGTGAATCCTGTGATGCTAACATGGATATTCTACTTAGCTGTTTGTAGATTTAGCCAGAGCCATGACAGCTTGTCTTTTTTCCTGTGTATCTGAAAGGCTGTTATGTATCTGTTTAATTAAATGACATGTTATGAATTGTTACTGGCTTGTCACTCTACAGTATATTTACTTAGAATGCACTTGTACTGTGTGAATGGGATAAATACGCCAATTTAAAATGTAGGTGTAAGGCCTCGAGAGATTTAATGGTAATTATTAGGCACCGGAAAGTAACAGTGTATTGTCTGACATTATGGTATATAAAATATAAGACAGAAAGTAAAGACAAGGGCTTGTTAAAAATGGACATGAAAACTTCAGTGCAGTAACAAAGAGCACTGTGAAGGCAAGTACAATATGGTGAAAAAATATTTATTCATGATTTTTGTCTGCCTAGACTAGAAAGCAGCAATGATACTGTACTGTATATATGTCAAATTAAGACTCCTGATGATAAAAAAAATCTAATTATAATTTCCTGTAATAGGTGGTACAACCTAAACTCCAAAAATGTCGGGATGTTGTGTTACTGCAATTCCTAAATGTGAAACCTTAAAATAAATCTGTTCTTTGATATTTCAAATCTACTGTGGTGGTGTATAACGGTACAGTCATTAAAAACTTATTGTCGCTGTCCAGATTCTTCTGGGTCAAACTGTAATTATATAAATACAGAATCAATAGAATCCCTCAGGACTAACTATGGTTGACAGCATCTTTGCCAGAGATTGTCTAAATGTCACTGAATAACTGATCATGATTCATAAATGACATTTTGCACTATTAGTCAAAGAAAATGAGGCAGAGACATCCAGTACAATTTCAATGTAACATCTATTAGTTACATCAATCAGTCACAATGTTAATAATACCACCGTGGAGAGTTCATGTAAGTCATCACTAGTGCAGCCATTTGGTTTTAGAAATCGCACAGTTAATTAAATTGCCATCACAGGAATGCAGTAAATGTATCTCAAAGATTGAAGTATAAATACACTTTTACACATTAAAAGGGTTTTGTCTCCTAAATTTATATTTACAGTCTACATTTTCAGCTAATCTGAATACATTAGGATGTTAAGTAATACTGGTTGACTTGTTATTTTATTGTTTGGGCTACAGTCTAGTAGTCAAAGGAATTTCCTCTGATGTGTGTATGTGTTCCTCGTGTTGTTTCTTCTGTGAGAGTGGGTCAGTCGTCAGCCAGAGTGGAAATAGGTTGGCATCATTAGGCTCTTTTACCTATGAGATGCTGTGTGCTGCTAAGTTGAAGTATGATAGGTAAAATAGTGCTGCAGTGGATCTTTTTCATTAGCAGTAACAAGTATGGTGACTATTCCACTTTTCCTGTAGATTTTTGTTCATATCCTTGGAAGTTAGTTTTCGCTTCTGTTCAATGCCATTTTTTGTTTCTCCAAGCTGCTTCTTCGACATCACTTTTTATAAGTTTCTCACTGCCAAGTAACATCATTTCCCCTTTAAATGGGGTAGCAGTATAAACACAGTTAGAAGATCCAATCACTGGTAAATTGGTATCCTGGCAAAAACCTAGACCATGAAAACAAAAAAAAAACACTTCAAATGACTCCTCTAAAATGATATTAAAACACACAAGTAAAGAGATGTATACAAGTACATTTCCAAATCACTTGTTATCACTTGCAGTACAGGTAAATCTGGCTGTTACTGAGTGCAAGAATGGGACTAGTGAGAGGCCAGAGTGACACATGTGACTCCTCTGAGAAAGTTAGTTCTTCCTCAGCCAAGATGTGAGAGACTGAGTATGCCACAACTGTTCCTGCTTCTTCATCAGTCAAAGCTTTATGGGAGAGTAGAAAAAAAAGAAAAAAAATCAGCTCACATTCTGATCTAGAGTTTGTGAGAGGGCATGTGGGAAATTCTGAAGTTACCTGGCACAGGGTATTTTAGTTTAATTCAATATAATTTAAGTTTATTTATATCACGCCAAATCACAACATGTGTCATCTCAAGGCACTTTACAGTGTTTGACGTTTACAACCTTACACAGACAGTCCCACCTGAGCAGCACTAGACAACAGTGGAAAGGAAAAACTCCCTTTAACGGAAGAAACCTCCAGCAGAACCAGGCTCACGGTGGGCGGCCATCTGCCTCGACAAGTTGTGGTTAGTGGAAAGAGGAGAGAGAAAAGAACAACAGGCAGCAACGACATCAACAGCAATAACAATGGATCTATCTATGGTCTGGTGAGATTGAGGCAGATGATCTGCTGTGGGCGACCCCTGAAGGAAGCAGCTGAAAGGGGAAAAAAAATTATGCAAGTAGGGCCACAGCTAAAGTTGAGAATTTCTTTTCAATTCAATTCAACTTTATTTATAAAGAGCCTAATCACAACATAGGTCATATCAAGGCACTTTACAGTATAAGGTTTAAGACCATCTGCCTTAACCGGTTGGGGTTAGTGAAAAGAGGAGAGTGAAAAGAAGAGAAGGCAACAGAGACAAACACAACAACAAGAAGGAGCAGCAGACGAGACACTGGACAGAATGAAAGAATGAAAACCCAAAAAAAAAATAACAGCACTGTTTTCTTTCTTAACCAATACAAAAATTCAGTGCTTTGCCATGTGGACCCAAAACGGAGTTCTGATTATGGATTGATAGAATTCATATGCAGGGCTTTGTGAGGGTCCACAGATGGAAAGCTTTTAGAAAGTTTCCAGTGGAGACAGAGACATGAGATTATGTGTGATTTCTTCTGTATAATGTTAATTTACTATTAAAGTGTGAAAATGCATAAAAAATCCTCTTTAAAATAAATGTAACACGTCTGTTCCAACATACGTTCTTGCTCATCAACCAACTGCAGACTACAGAAGAAGTAACATACACACACAATGTAGCACTGCAGGCTAGATTCATACTGACACTTTCTAGTATATTTCATTTGACTTTTGGGTGTGCTGTACTTGGGAATACATTCGCCACATAGTTTGCGCTTTTAGTGGGAATTAAAAAAATTTAAATAACTATGGACTGTGGATAAAAAATGTAACTTTGCATCACCAAAAGACCCCACCATCACTACCAGTGAATACATTTTAAATCACATTTTTGATTCTCACTCGTTATGTACGTACATATGCAAAAACCAGCAATGTGGCAGTTGGTGCTAAGAAACATTGTATTCTCTTTATTGCATTTCACTTGTTTACCTTACACATCACAACCAGATTAAGACTTTTTCATTTGGCAGGATGACAGAGTGGATAGAAGCAGAAGCAGATGGATATACACAGGTTGCATTTTTGCCAAACAGAGTGATTACCTGCCACTGAAATCTTCTTAATTGCTTATTTTGCAGGGTTGGTTGTTGATCATTACTAAACTTGAGTGCCAGCTTAATGTCTAGGGAAAGCAAATAAAGGTACCGTTGCGTGGCGCTCTGCTGGCACTGTATCGTTAAGCCATGATATGTGTCAGAAAGAATAGGGATCATATTCTGAGTAATGCTGTGTGTCAGATTTAAGATCTAAAATTCAAAAGGACGCAAAACAATTCTCAGTCCCGGAGTCTTATCCTTTTGCCATTACACTGCATTCAGACTGTGACACACGACAAGTAGAATAAAATTAATGAGATGAACACACAATTTGATGTGACCAGTGTGTGAAAAAACATCTGACAATTGTTTTATGACACATAGCGCTTCCAAAACACTTGAGGCATAATTAGTCTAAGTATCACTACAGCAACACGCACTTCACCATCTTGTATGATGCCATGACGACATTAAAAATGTTGCAAGGAAATTTGCAGAAAGAATGTAGTACGAGAGAGTGTGTCCTGATGCATTTCTCTTTTTATTTTGTGATTTAGAGACAGCTTAGCTGATGGTGTTAATGTTGTGATGGACAGGGGACATCATGGGAGAAATGGAATGCTGGCCATGTGAGAGATGTGCTTATTGGCTTTCTTGCCTCAGACTCACACAATTCTTATGCTATACATAAATACAAATGATGATTTCTATCTATGTGTAAAGAAAGAATACCCTGAAACTGTATCACTGATCTGAGCTGTTTTCCCAAATTACCCATTATCACATTGGCCTGAGCATGCCCTGTCTCTCCTCCAGAGTCCTTGGAGACTCATGCCGAGGGCACTTCATGACAGACGCACTCCGCCACCATGTTGCTCCTGTTTGCATCACTCTCCTGCTTTCCCACACTTGTGCCTGGAAAAACTGAATTAAGTGGAAATGGTTTAGGAGAAAAAAAGATTGTATTTATTTCTGATGGATATTGCCTCATATCAAAGGCCAGTCTGAAGAGGCGAGTGTGAGAAAAAATGAATATGGTTTGTCTGACATGAAAGTCTGGGACCATGTGGGCCTGTACTGTTGACCAGGTTATTTGAATATAGCTCTTTACAAATTATACACCCATTATTAAACACCCTTTAAAATAGAGTAAATACAGTAACTCCTAAAATACATTAATGTATAAAAAACAAACACAGAAAACTGACATGTTTGATTTTATATGTGTTTTGTGTTTGGGAATACAGAATAACATTATTATTACTAAATATATGCTGTATATTAACATGGAACACCTCCTATGGCTCCCTGGTTGTTTGGATGTATAGAGGACAATGCTTTCCCACTGACAGCTAATGCAAAAGAATTTCAAATGCAGCAAATTCAAGAGCAAGACGATGTCCTTGAATCAAAAATATCCACTTCAAAACTCATGCATAACAACAAAGCTATTATGATGCCTGTCTTAGCCATCAAGGTAGTGTGAATACCACATAATCCTTTTAATCCCTGCAGTGGGCCAGAACCTTGTTAATCTCAACAGTACGAAAAATGTTTTGTGAATAAGAAAAATGTTGGAGTGCCAAAAACATGTGGGCTTCAAAGCCTTTCTTCTCTATCTGCAGTGTACTAGTCCAACATAAATGTGAAGTCATATTTAGATCTATTCTGTGAGGAATGTTAAATCATGCCACAGGGCACAATTTAAGAAAACTAAATAAAGAGATCTTGACTATCTAAGCGTAGTCATATACTTCAACTGACGTTTTCTGATCTTTGATGTTGTTAATTATTAAAAAAGACAAGAAGTGTATTTCCCAAAATGTGAAAACCTACTAACCAACTTTATGACCGTATATACAGCATAAATATTATTTTAATTTTGTAGCGGCCCCTTTTTTTTCCAGAGCTGTATTTATTATTATTATTATTATTAATCATTATATTGTGTGTATATATATGATGCAAAAGTTAGTTCAACACCACTGCCTTTATTAAATGTAGTGCTTAGTATGATATACAGTGCTTTCTGCTTTATTAAAAAAACAGAAGTCAACTGTAAAATCTAATTATGTATGTAATGTAATTATGTTACTACCACAACGTAATTTGGAAATAAATTCAGTAGTATATGCACATAATTTCTAGGAGACACATTTGTCATTCTGCAAATGAAGCAAATGGACATGAATTTTAATTAGTTATGACATTCCCTTTCTTGGAGACATGTGCCTGATATCAGAAAATGTTAATAACTACTTTGTCCTGCTTGGCTACATATATTTTGTAGTTGATTTTATTAAGTATACCCAATTAGATCATGTGTTTGGTAGTCTAAGATAAAGCAGCCTGCAACTTGAAGACTGGATATTTATTCTGAGGCACCACTATCTTCACACATCTATACCTCCACCAGCACCAGCCATACAAGCATGTTGGAATTACTTGTACTGAAGGACAGGTGGACCTGTTAAATTTGCTATCAGTGCTTTGCTGTGACCTGATATGGATAAAGAATAAAACACATTTGCTGCAAGAAAATGTCAATTTCATGTTACTCATTTACAGCTTAGTGTGAGAAGTTAAATCAGGCTCTGGGTGGATTCTAATTCCCTTAACTGCATCCACATTTCCCTCATTTGCATCTTACTCCCTCCCTCTAAAGATTCATGGAGAGATTTTTGTCCAAAAAGACACTGTCCAAATAATAATTAGGATGCTCACTTATCGCTTTTTGCACCATTAATAAAAATGGTGCAAAAAAAATTTTTTTACTTATCAAGTATATTTGAATATAAATATCTGCTCATTTATTAAAACATGCATTCTGTGTCATTAACTTACACTTAAATACTTAGAGGCTATATGCACTGTAGTTATTGATGTTTAATGACACACATTTATGTAGTTATTATGCATTTGCATATTTACTGGTATTTATATTTATTGGTTTTTAATGAGTTTATCAAGGTATCCAACAAGATAATGTAGTAAATGTATCATCACATTGTGATCCAACATATTTTGTGTGAATGTATGAACTGTCTGTTAACAGAAATCTATCTACCCACCCCTGTTTTCTCCCCTATTTCCTGGCTACTTCTTCACTAACACTGTCAAATAAAGGCAAAAATGGCTGTCTCTATTGGCTTTGCTTTTTATCACTAAGATCCAGATGGGGGATGACGTGAGGGGTCGGAAAACAAATTAAATGCAAACCTGGGTGTTCCACTTTAATTTTATCAGTATACTTCAATATAAAACGGTGCTACTGTTGTAATATGGTGTTGTTTTGGATCAGTGCGATCCGTTCCAGCATCCAACCACCAACAGGTTTGCAATAAATGGATGTGTCAGTCCAGTAAAACACTTCAGCAACGTGTGATCTTACGTATCCTCATTTATCTCTCCCAAAACATCACTTCTTGCTCCTCGATTCTTGCTCCACGGAGGTGAAATAGAGGCTTTGGGATAGCCTTCAAGATGGAGGACTAAAACAGCTTTTGGGCCAAGGGGAAGTGTGGAACAATCAATTACGGGAATTGGGATGCACAACTGCCACAACTGTCTTCTTGTGAAATCATAATGTACATGTAAAAATCTTTGCAACAGTAACTAATTACAGTTACAACTCTTACTGTAGATAAGTGGTATATGTGCACTCGGTGGAGAGCAGCTGCAGCACCTTGTTCTGAAAACTGCAGCAGTTTTGACCTGGTGTTATCATTGCCAATGTCAGCATTAGATCACAGCTAATCGGGGTTAAGTCAGACATCTAACTTGTGCAGTGACCGCTGGTAATCAGTTCTGCTCAGGCTAATGAGCTTTTTTATCCAACTTTTTTATAGAATATTATACAGGAAAGGACTTTCACGACATCAAGAAAGATAAAAGTTCACTGCTGTATGCTTCATGCCAAACATTAACAGTTCCCTCTTCAGCTATATGCATAAAGACAACAGATCCAACAGCCTGGTGTTGGTCTTGGTGGGTTTTTTTTAATTGGACCTGCAAAACTGAGACTGCCCAACAGTGTGAGTGTCCCAGAACCACCAACTCTTTACCAGCACAACCTCAAAAAAGAGTAAATTCACTTACCAGTAGCATCATTATTTGATAGCATGAGAATGATGGCGACTTTGTGACAACTTTGTTTTGTTACAGTAAAAAATAATGAAATATCCAGATCATCGTTAACATTAGCATAAACAATGAGCAGTGCAATGTCAACTGGTGTGCTACGTAGATGTAGCTACCACTGCACTGTTTGATTCAAGAAGAGTTCATTGTAGGGGTGAATTCTAAAAGGCACCACAGCATACATGAAACGATGCATACATGATAACCATTATTCACCTTTACTTTAGTTCTATAGCAAACCTTTTACTTGGAAGCACACCTTTTATTACTTGATTCCACTGGCCTAACCACCATCCTGGCCCACTTTATGTTATCATTCCACTCATCCAACAACCTTTAAGAACATTATGCTGTGGTAGAAATGGTTGCCATTACATCCATGTACACTTGTACCAGTGGTATAAGCTGCCCTGACTGAAGCTTCTTTCCTCCTGTGACTCATTTACAATACATGCCCTAATAATAAACCCCATTGCCACTGTGTAACTGCACATCCTGTGATGCCTGTTTCCAATGACTGCCATGCTGCAGTAGACAGTGTGCACTTGTGAAACATATCTGGATGTCAAGAAAATATTCTCTCATTGTGTCACTTAATTTGTTTGCTATCTCTGTACAACCTGCAGAAAAAAGATTCTCTGTGCCTTTCTCTAAGACCTTGGTGTAAGCTGCTTCCTCCATGCTACCCTAATAAGCCTCCACACGACAACACTGCCTATATAGTGCACCATTAGGCGCAGGGGCTGATGCTGACCTTGCTCACCTGTCATTTCAAACCACTTTCATTGTTGAACATCTGAATCACTGGGTGTGGGGGGTGAAACTAACTCCATACGTTTATGTTTAATTGTATGCAGCTATGCTTTGCTTTGTCACATTTAAACTGCCACTTCTATTCCTATAGTGCATGGGGAAACTTACACATATACTTATAAATACTGCCCTAGTTAATTTCCCAAAGACTTTCTCCTTTTGTTAAAGTTGTCAGACTTAGATTTGAGATAATTTTTCAGCACATTATTGACCTTTTTCTCTCTGTCTCTAGCCTTCCTCCGCTGCTTTGTGAGCTGCCCTGGCCCTTGGACTATGACATTTATCTGGTTCTATTACCTTTTTACTCCATACTTTTCAATGCCATATAAAAAAATGAAATTTCCTATTTTCTCTAGCTTCTTCTCCGTTATTCCTTTTAGCCCTTTCAGTGCATTTATCAGGTGCACATTAACAGTCAACCATTTAACCTTCCCACTATGCTGACGAGTTCACTTTGGATTTTTGCCCTATTTTCCTGTCTTTTTTTGGATGCCTACTTTCACCACTTTTGGCATTTCATGCTACCTCCTGCTTCTTATACCCAGACTGTCCATATCATCTTAAGTAGATGTTTTTGTGTTGGTTTGTTTATTGGTAGAACAACCTTTCTGAATTAAGAATGTATGTATGTATCATACAGATAAATAAAACAGTGAACACTTCTATATATAACATATATATATATATATATATATATATATATACTGTATATATAGATAGATAGATAGATAGATAGATAGATAGATAGATAGATAGATAGATAGATAGATAGATAGATAGATAG
>JAUYWH010000009.1:1266410-1293781 GCA_034779795.1 Ctenopoma multispine | reverse complement strand
TCTGCTGGAGGTTTCTTCCGTTAAAGGGAGTTTTTCCTCTCCACTGTTGCCTTACGTGCTTGCTCAAGTGGGACTGTGTAAAGGTCTTAAACCTTACACTGTCAAGTGCCCTGAGATGACCTGTGGTGTGAATTGGTGCTATATAAATAAAGTTGAATTGAATTGAAAATTTAATTACTTGTTTCTACAAAGAGGCCCATTTTGATTTTCGATAATTTGTTTGGTCCCAGGACACGTGACCTGTTTTTGGGCCCCGCCCCTCGGTGGAGTAAAGTTGTGCTAAAATAATACAAGGCCAATCACATTGTACATGTATATTTTTTTGGTTTAAAAATATCTGGGGTTATCTTACAAGTTTAGTATAATCTGGTTTTATTAAGTCCACATTTGTTGAGTCTGAATAATTGGTTGGTGGAAGGAAGCTGGAGTACCCCGAGTGTACCCATGCAGACATGGGGAGAACATGCAAACTCCACACAGAAAGGCACCTGGTAGACCCGGGGGGTCGAACCTAGGTCCTTCTAGCTGTGAGGCAACAATCATTATAATACATACGGGTATAATGTTAAGTTGCCCTAATACGTTTGTCCAGGAAGTTAACATTTTATGCAATTATTTTTTGTGCAACTTGTGTGGGAAAGATTTTGTCATTTCGTAGATGTTTTATTCTGGCAGTCATTTTGTCCCTGCGAGGACATTATAGTAGCATTGCTGTTTAGTCACAGGTAATCTGTTTGCACATATTTGATTGTGTCCAGTGAATTTAACCTGCTCTCGAGCAGGGTAGCCGTACTAAATTGGTTACCGTGGTGATGTTCTGGCTTAAAGTGAGCTGGCTTTGTGAGTGATTCCTCTGTGTTAAAAAGGAACTTTGAACACAATCAAGAATAATCATGGAGGCTGAAACTCAGATAACTATGGTCATTTTGGAAAGAATGATCCTTTGAATTAGTGAAATGGAAATTAAATCAAATGAACAGATTTTTGGCTTTGAAGAGCAGTGGAAAGCATTTACTTAAAGCCCACATCACCTCACTGTGTCATTCTCTGCTCCACCATGTGAGGACAGTGTTGAGCTGGAAGCTTTCCTAGTGAATTCGTTTCATCACTCCTCCGTCTCCCTCCACTCTGACCTGCACACACCCAACTCCCACGCGCAGGCTGCTGGTGCCGCATGTCCAGCCTTTGGTCATCAGAGAGGTGCCTGTTGATGTGTGTGTTATCAAAAATCCTCATCTTTGGCCTCCTACCCCATCTTCCTGCACCCCGCCATCTCCACCTCCTCCATACCTCCTCCCATTCATCTCTGACTGCAACTCAGAACACAAAATCTCTTTGTGGGCCAAATAAATAGGGTTGTGTCTGTCTAATGGTTTGAAGGGCTTTTTGTCCTACATGTGATATAAATCCAGTACCCATATATTTCATGTTCAGCACATTCAGCAAAGCACATTTTTCTGAAATGATCATATAACTGAGTCAACACACAAACAACAATAGCAGCAGTTTTAATAACATTAAAATAATAGTTTAGGGTCAGTTATATATTCTGTACAGTAAATATGAAGCTGCAGGTAGCAGCCAGTTATCTTAACATATTAACTAATTATTGAACTATAACTGTAATGTTTTGATACTTTTTAACTCAGCACACACACAAAGTACTGTGACACACTGGTAAGTATCTGAACAAATGAATGCTATTCTAATAACCAAACTAAACCTAGATTATTTTACTGTTGTGTTTGTGTCGTCTGCCTTGTGCTTCATCTGTAGATGCCTTAATTGGTGTTTTCACTGGACTCAGTGAGCTGCGATCCAGCCTGCTGCTCCGGTCTTTCTCTCTGACTGTGCTGCGCAGAGCTGCTGCTGACATCAGCAGCACCAAACACAATAACTAGTTATTTCCAAGCATTTACATGCCATTTTTCTTCTGTTCACCCCCTTTTTCCTGATTTTTCAAGAAGTGAGTCAGTAACAGGTAACTCTATGCTAAAGGTGACATGAAATACAAAGTCCTTCTCCAGTAACCTTTGTTGTGCATTATTCTATTAAATAAAAAGATGCCATAAAAATGAAACCAGATACAAAACATTGTACATTTCATCAAAACGAAGCCTCGTGGTTATTGTCTCTTGTGTCCTGCTTCCTGTTTAATTTTGAACCTCTGGACTTTTTATGTTTCAGGTCAGGAAACATATGGCTTCCTGGGAGCCTCTGTGTACAAATTGTCCTTGAAACTGGACACCATGACAGCAAGAACAAGAAGTGAAGAGGCAGTGATGTCACATGGGGCAGGAAGCAGCCAAATATTAACAAGGCCAGCTTTTTGGTTTGCAGGTGTGGCCTGGGTTTAAATCTATCACCACCATCAGCTGCCACCTCAAATAGTCTGTCTGTGGCCCTGGAAGCTCTTCCTGTGGCAAATGGCTGGTAATTCATCGCATCCTGTTTGTCAGACACGCAGGTGATTAGGTGATGTTACAAAAAATGTTTGACAACCACAAAACATTAGAAAGAAAAGGTTTATCTGCTTATCAACATCTAAAATCCATAGTTTTTTTTTTCAGTTTCTGAAACCTTGACATTTACAAGATTCATCCATCCATTCTCTTTTAACATCATGGAGGTTAAGAGAATACCTCTGTCACAGAGTTAATACATCCATGAAACTGTCCTCACAAGAACAGTTGCCATGTGTGATCGGTGTAGTTTCTGCGTTGTGTTTTTAATGGATGGATGGCGACACTCAGATCTCTTTGGAGATTATCTCCGTTTATTCTGACAAAGATGGGAAAAAAAAGAAAAACCTCCAAATCAACGCTCGCCCACTCCAGCTCCTATAGACAAATAAAAACAGGTGGAATGGGAGTTGGCTTAACCCACCAAAACTAAGCTAACAACACATATTCAACAAAAATAATAATGTAAAACTGTAGCAACAGACATTATGATGACAACTAAAATGCACACGAAACAATGAGAAATAACAGGATGCAAAAGGATGACAACACGGTTTGAAGAAAAATTACACTAAACTCTCCCACAGGGGAAGTTTAGAAAAGGGGAGAGGCCAAGGGATTACCCCAAATTTATAAGGGGTGCACTACAGAAGAAGAAAAGACAAAAAGACACCAGGAACGAGGACAACTACAGGCTTGGAGGTATTAACAGTCAGGTATGACAGAACAATTATGGGCCGTTATAACAGATTTTGTGTAATTATAACTAAAATATAACAATAATCTAAATTGAGGCGGTTACACATGTGTACAAAGACCAGAGAAGAACTTCCAAATATAGACTTCTTGCAGCCACGTTCTTCTTAACATCTCAAATCTTGTCTATTTTTTTCCTCCACTTGAAACAGTTTTCAAGAGGAGTCAACTGTGTGGTTGGAAGATGTAGTTGCTGCTGCTGTTGAATTTTAAGTCAGAGTCAGAGACATGACATGTACGTTAGGTTGTTTGGTGATTCTAAATTGTCTGTACCTGTGAATGCGATGTTGGACAGTGGTGCAATACGTAGAGCAGCTGACAGTTGTTAACTGTCAATAAACTCCCAGATAAATGGGGAGGGCATATGCTGAATATATATCAAACATATTTTAACACATATTCTACTGTGTATTGGGATCTGTTCACTTTCTGATTAGGAGGACTTCTGAGTTTAAGAGAGAAAGGGACTTGATAGATTGTATTTGAAGAGGATACCTGTTTTTGGACTTTGCATTGTGAACCTTTGAACTGTGTTTGAGTATTTTCTCATGAAGAGGATTTTTGTGTTTGGGATTCTTCTGATGATTTTCTGTGTGTTATTCCTCTGTTCCTCTGGCTTTTCTCCGTAAAGCATAGTGTGTTTGTTGAAATAAAGTGCTCGTGCTGAAACTAACTTACCTGTCGCTTCTAATTAAGTATCTTTCCAGTTCATCACCCACACAGCAGACCCCAACTCATCTGGGTGCCACCATCTTGTCCCCCTGGTGACCAGTCCTAAAAACTTGCTCCTAGATGTTGCTCACTCACCTACCCCTATTTATCATCCAGTATATTTGCCTCAGTCTCTCTGCCATATCTAACAGTAAGAATCTTCTTTTGCAATACTTGCCTCAGACTCCTAATACCCCAACTAATCTGTAATTCTATATATGTAGATCCTGGCCACCCATTGCATCTACAGAGGGCGCTACATTGCCAGTGTCATCTCCAGTAATCCCACCACTTCCACAACCGATCTCCAATTTCAAATTTACAAAAAAATTTTTTGTTTCTAAACTTTCTTTAACTAACTCAAATACTTTAGATATGAGCCATAGTCCAAGTAATCTAAGGGCTTCAGTGTTTCCAACTCTACCTATTACAATAAGATTTTGTTGGGCATTTTTGCCTTTATTCAACATTATTAGTAAGCAAGCATATGGGAAACCTAGGAGAAAAGAGGCGATACCAAGGCCCTCATTTCCTTCTTTTGAATGTTGTCCAATATACAGATAATTTATAGTGGAGTCATACTCTGTCCCTGTGAGCTACTGTAGACATCTTGTTTCCCTCTTGCTGAATTCTGGGAACCTGCAGAAAAATGTACTGTAGGAACTTCATCAAAATAAATATTGTTTCTATGCAGGGAATGCAAAACTGACTCCAAGAAATAAACTAAAAGCTTTGAAAACATTGAGTCTTTCCAGGGATTGAGCTTCGAAGACACATTTGTAACACTAAAAATAGTGAAGTACTGTATATATTTAAACACTGGAATTTTATTTCCATGTCTTAACCAATTACATGTTCAAATTTGATATTTTTTAAAACCTAGTTTTTATTGTTATAGATGTTCTACTCTTTATCAGGTGGATGTGGAGGTGACTGGGCTCAGTAGTCCTTATTGTCAAATACACAGTAGGTCGTTTACCTCTTCCCATCCATGTGTTTAAGTGTCCTTGAACCACACCAAGCCCTATGTGGCCAGTGATTTGTATGGCTCCTGGTGAATAAGAGGTAAACACTTTGGATAAAAGTGCTCCACAAAACCAGGCAAACATGCAGAACACCACGGCAAGCCCATTTCAGATAAGCACAGAAAAAATTGTTTTTGTTTTTGTGACAAACATTTAATATTTTTACTTGTTTTTAAATTCATAATGTCCATGACTTGAAAATTGGTTTATGGAGTACACACAGACTGCACACAATCACTAATTACAGCTTAAGTTGAATGTGATGTTGTCAACAGGTTTCATCTGGTCCCAAACATAATCATTTAGCAGCATTTTTTTATGTGGGATCACAAGTGCTCTGCCTTTCATTTACCTCTGTTTTCTTCTCTCTCCCCTCCCTCCTTTCCTCTTTTGTGGAATTCCTTTGACTTTAATGAACCCACAGTAGCTTGGCTCTGCTCAGTAACTATTTAAACACACAACTTGACTGGCCTGGATTGAGCAGATTACCAGTTGAATAATAAATTATTTGTACTTCTTCAGTTTCAGGATTTTTGTTTTATTTGCACATATGGAAGTAAGGTTAAATCATACCATAGCATGACAGACAGTATTGTCTCTACACTACTCTATTACTACTCAACACTACTCTGTGGTCAGAGTAGTGTTGGCTGCTATCCCACAATGCTTTGAGAGATGATTTACTTGCATCTTGTCAAAGTGTGGTTCTGAAACTGAGGGTTGGAAGATAAATCTGTGGTCACAAGATGATTAAGTTAGGAAAACAGAAATAAAAACAATGCTGCCAGACAAATATTGTCTTTATTTGTGTTGTCTTGCTTTGGCCTTATTTTGAACCTTGTTTAAAACCTTTGGAAAGTCTCACACATCTGAGGGACAGAGATGGTAAGTAACTAAGTACATTTACTGAAGTACTGAACTTGAGTACAGTTTAGAGCTACTTGTACTTTACTGGATTAGTTCCATTTTATGTTACTTTTGCTATTACTCCACTACAAACCAGAGGAAAATATTTTACTCCACTACATTTATTTTAACATCATCAGTTACTAGTTGCTTTTTGCAGGAATAGATTCAAATATAAATGATTATATACTGTATTAGTCAAAGGCTGACGTATCATATATAGATTAACTTCCTGTCACTATATAAAGTTTTAAAATCAGCTCCACCTTCACCAATTCTGTTTCTGTTCCACAGTCTGTAGGTAGCAACACATCTTTACCATCATTTTCACCTTTGAGAAGTTGTTGAACAAATCTGGACAAAACTTCTACATTTATGTTTTCACCAGCATCAAATTCTATATTGTTAAAATACCATATAAGACTTTTTTCTTAGTGGAGTTCTTTTACTTTTGTACTTTAATTAGATAGATTAGACAATAGATTTTGTGCATGTACTTCAGTACTTTCGCTTGAGTAGAACAAATAACGGGTACTTCTACTTGTAGTGGATTATTTGTTTAATCAAATACTTGCACTTTTACTTGAGTATTGAGTTTGTGTACTTAATACACTTCTGCTGAGGGGTAACCAGAGCTGTTTCTTGCACTATGTGAACTATGCAGATGCATAGGGCCCCATGGCCACTAATACAGGATTGAGAGGAGTTTGGACATCATCAGACAGGACTTTTTCCACCCAGGAGGAACTCTCTCCAGCTGCAAGTTAAAAATGTGTTGGAGAACACCACATAGCTGGGGAGCACAGGCTTTCAGCACCCTGGGGCTGTCTCCATAAGGCCCTGAAGCTTTTGTAGGGTGAAGCCTGTTCAGTTCTCTCCTCACCTGATCTGCTGAGATGGTGCTTCTGTGGGTGGTGTCTGAGTTGTGTGGGCAAGGGACAGAGGTTTCTGTTGTGGAGCTGTGGTGGACATGATTCTGAGAACTGGCCTGAAATCTATTGAAGAAATAATTGAATTCATTGGCCTGATCCTCGGCATCCTCATTCACCTTGCTGCTGGTCTTATAGCCAGAGGTGGTCCTCATGACCCTCCACACCTCGTGGGTGTCTACATAGAATTTAATGCAATCTGTGATGCAGTCTGTCCGTCCATCAATGTCATCTCCATGAGGCTCACAGAGAGTCTTCCAGTCTGTGACTTCAAAGCACACCTGCAGGGCATCATTGCGCCCCCCTTGTTCACTTCTTTACAGTTTTAATGATGGCAGACTGCCTCTGAACCAAATATGTGTACCAAATGTCCACTCCCCCCTGGTGGGGCAGTTCACATACTGGGTAAATGTGGGAAGTGTTTTATTGAGGTTCACATGATTAAAGTCTCCAGATATAATAAAGAGGGCGTCAGGGTGTCTGGTCTGCAGAGTGGAGGTGACGGTCTGTATGACGTCACGCAGCAGCGACGTTAGCAGATGGAGGAATGTAAACAGAGATTAATATGGTGTGAGAAAACTCTCTGGACAGATAATATGGACGCAGTCCCACAGACAACAGTTCAATATCAGGGCTACAGACACGCTCTCTAACATGAACATTATTAGGATGGCTCCACCTTTTGTTAATGTAAATGATGAGTCCCCCTCTTTTCTTTTTACCACTCTTCCTATAATTAATTGTTGTTTTTAATTTCACTTTTGAGAAACTATTGTGATGCATTGCCACAAATCACTGAAGGGTTTAAATTTCTCATTCAAAATTGAATTCAATACAAGGGTCCCCAAAATGATCTTGCATAGGGTCCCCAGAAAGCTAGAAATGGCCCTTGAGGTATCATCTTACAGTTGCAACAGAACAATAGAAAAACCTCCATCAAATTGAAGTGAATATTGACATAATCACCAGATCAGCAGAGCCGCACCCACATCAAATAAAAAGTTCAAAATGTTTATTTATATCTGTTAAAAACAAACCAACAAAAAAAAAAAACAATTGTGTCCATAGCTGAAATCAGGTATTTCCCTTTTTCTTCTGATCTAAATCAATCTGGTTCATTAATTGTGTAAATATTGCCAAACAGAAATTGTTATATTAGAACTAATAATAAATAAATGTGCGCCTTATGTCATGGACTGGCAGGAAGCCAGATTTTTTTAAACATTTCCATCTCTTTATATCACACCTGCACTACATGAATAGAGATGCAAGTTGTGGTAAACCAAGCTGCCAAGGCTCAGCTCATCAGCGAAGGCGGATTCACTGTGCATTGTGCCAAGCAGAAGGTGTCAATAATGGCATTACTGATATTTGAAGTGTAACCCCAACTGTCACAAGCTAAGCAAAACAAAGTCTGGACAGTCTTCCTCCTGTAACTCAAGGCTATTTCTGTTGTTTCCGTGTTGTTCTGATAGAGGAAACTACATATAGAAATCCAGTCACACACCAATTGAGTGTTATTCTGTGCAGTTTCTTCAGGTGACAAAAGAAATGTTAGGTAGTGAAAATTGCAACCTAAAACAAGAACATTCAATAACTTGAATCTGTCTTTTCCAGACAAAACGGGCATGTGGGGGACGAAGAAGGCTTGATTACCTCCACAGTATGAGCTAACAATGAAAGCATCTCTGTTTTTTAAAGGAAGTACAAAACCATCTGTAATATTAAAATTCAAGTATTTTTAATCTGAGTCATTCCAAAAAATCTGTAAATATATCAAATTGCTCATATGATTAAGCAGATTCACGTGGAAGACCTATATGGACAAAAAAATTATGATTTTTGCCAAAGGTGACAAGCTTGGACCCATAAGCACACCTGGGGCACGATACTGTTGCACATTATGAGGACTGGTTGGTCTATGGGGCCCTGGGGCAAAATAATATGCACTGTACTGTACTACAGCATACTTAATGTTGCATTATTTTAATGTATTTCTTTATTGGCCAACTGGCATCAGCAGAAAAAGATATTGGTGTGCAGTGCCTTTTAAAAGCATCCACCCTTGGAAATGTTCATGTCTTTTTTCTTTTTTCTTTTTTTACATTGAATGATGGTGCATTTATTTAGACTTTTTTGCTACTAATCAAAAAAAAAATATTGTTCATGTCAAACTGAAAACAAATCTCGAAGTAATTCAAATAAGTTTGGAAAATATAAAACATAGAATAATTGATTAATTATAATGTGTTTCAATGATTGTACTATAAATGCAACTGTTTCTGGAAGGTCCAGTTACTGATGACTCACTCACTTTCCTGGTCAAAAACTAAACAATTACTCCAACTAATTGGATGGATACAAGAAAATATCCAAGTCCCTGAATATTCCTTGGAGTACAGTTAAAACCATCATTAGGAAATGAAAAGAATATGGCACTGGTGTGATTACGCGTACAGCAGGCTGTTCTCAGAAACTGAGTGATCGTGCAAGAAGGGGACAAGTGAGGGAGGCCATAAAGACATGCATGAACCCTGTGGAGCTACAACCTTACAACTGATGGGAGAGACTGTGCATATAGCTGTTCCCTGGGTTCTTCACCAGTTAAGGCTTTATGGGAGAGTTGCACAGAGAAAAACTCATAAGTGTTTTGGCCATCAGAGCAGACATTATGTTAGGTGTTTGCAGTATGTCCCAGAAGACTCGCAAATAATAGGGAAATCCTGGAGAAAAATCTGATGCAATTTGCAAAACAGTTGCTTGTAAGATGATTTGTTGTTTAGCAAGCAGATACAGCTAAAACTACACATATATGGTATGAAACAACAATGTTAATGTTCTTGAATGGCCAAATTAGTACCCAGATTTCAATCTAAACAACAACATTTACAGTGACAGAGATCTATCCACATGCTTTATACTAGAATTGCTGCCAAAGATGCATCTAATAAATAGTGAGATCTGTGTTTTCTGTTGACTGTAGTTCTAGTATGGTCTCCACCAATCCTTGAGAAAAACCTCTGATTTGTTAGCTGATAATTGCATTGTTCGCCAGGTAGTCACTAACCTTGTCTGTGTAGGAACTGGTATTGCACTAAAGGTAAAGGTAGTGGACATTAGGTGTATCAGGGCTCCACTGAAAAGTGTTTCTCTTGTTAAAAGAAAGACGACTGATGAGAGCAGCAAGACTGAAACAAAATATAAAAGATGAGGACTGTAACACACTACAGCCACTGTAAAGATGATATGAACTACTGAATTGTTCATTGTTTTGTTGGTCTGTCACTATGCGAAACTCCAGGTTGTAGCAATTCTTCATTAAATATTGGAGAGTTGGCAATTCTCTGAAGAATCAAACAAAAAGCTGGTGTAATAATTTATGTCAGGTTTAATTGATGCCAGCCAACAGCGTGGAGAAAACCACCACCACAACATTGTCAGTGACTTTCTGTCCAAGATTTCATAATGCCCTGTTTTTTTACTTACACAGAAAAGAGAGATGCCCTCGATGGACCATGACCTGCAGCATACTGTTAAAGCAACCCAAGACTTTTTTAAGGGGGTGGTCATGCAGAGCCAAAGGTTATACCTTCACAATGATATATATGTATATATATATATATATATATATCATAAGTGATACAGTACCACTTTACCTTTCCTTGAATATACCATTTACTGTATAATGAAGCATTCATCTAAGGTGTTCATACTATATGTTGTTTATGTAAAACCTAATCAGCAATTTAACAACTACAGATGCCAAACAAATTAAGTGGCATTAAGCAGAATCCGAAGTGCCATGCAGCATGTGACTGAATATATTTCCCCCTACTGAATATCTTAACATATCACAATCTTTTCCTCTTACTTCTGGAAAAGTGTGTTATTCATGAGTATCTCAAGCAACAGGAAATATATCAGAAAAATAAATCATTTGTGCTGGTTCCTAGAATAAAACACTTAGAGTAACTAAATCAACAGTAACCAGGTAACTATTCCTCATGTCAGGCACCAACTACAATGTCATGGTTAGAAAGATGGGTTAAGGACATTGGAGTACTTTAAAGTGTCATCAGTGCGACGAAGCAGGAGTATAGCGGGGTGTGAGATGATCAGTTCTTTCTAACATATGAGACAATAAACAGCATGAAGAACACATATAGCGAGGTGTCACAATATACTATCTGAAAAATACTTTGTGAGTATTTTGTGCTCTTGTCAGAACTAAAAATCTGAAAGCCAAGCTGGAATTTGATTATGAGCCAAGATTAACCTTCACCAAAAAAAGGGAAAGGCCAAAATGTAGAGGATCTCAGGAAAAAGATCTGCTCATGATCCAAATCATAGAGGCTCATCTACATATGAAGAATGGTGAAGGTAGGATCAAGGTTTTGGCTGAATGGCTTCTTCTACAACAAGCTCGCTAATCTTTGATAATATTATGCAGGGCTGATAGTGTGTAGGCGCCGTGCCAGAAAATATAAATCAGGTTCGCCCAGTAACCCAGAGCACAGCTTTCACTGTCAACCACACCAACAAAAGGCCTACTAGCCAATAAGCCAATCAGAAATAGGGTAGGGGTGGGCCTTGGGTCTTGGCCAAACACACTGATATAGATCCAGCAGTCGCTCCACATGTGAATGTGTTTTGTTAAGTAAAATTGTTAAGTCATGGACAGTGCGTTTATGAAGCCATGGGGAAGACACTAAAGATGTCGATAGAGGCATAAGGAATAAATGGTGCTGGACTTGGAAAGTGAAGGTGGGTAGCGAAAAGCCCTTTTTGGCTGGTGCCAAAAGCTCGGGCAACCAGGAGCATGCTTATGCACTTTGTGCGCAAGGAAGATGCTATATGTAACTAGCGGGAAAAACGTGCTGTCATGACACAAATTAAACCCTAGTCATAAAGCAGCAGTCCAAGCAATGCAACACACCTCAAGTTTCCCGGGGGCTACACCTACGGCAGATATTCCACCCTCAATGACCAATCTCGTGTCTATTCGCTTGTGCTCCTTCATTGCTGAGCTTTACCTGTCACTTACTATCGCTCATCTACTCATCACACAAGAAATTAGCGGAGGATAAACCCGCCCTCGCACATCTGTCCGTCTTAAGGCAGCATGCAAGCTATCTCAAGGGCTATTAATCAATTCCTAGTTTATTTTGGAGTACTATAATTGCCACCTACTGACCTTTCTTGGTATGGGTGTAGTATCTGTAGGCTCAGTATGCTGTACAAGCAATAGGTAGGCAGGTAACTGACTAGTTAAATGCAGGGATGGACTACTGAACAGGCCTACCGGGCCCAGGGTCCCAAGAGCTCTGTGATATAGGCGTATACTGGGTTTGTTCATCTCATATCTCAATGTTGTCTATTTATTTCCACAAAATTCACCAGAATCTATCATTTAAGGGGCTATTTTGACAATAATGATGATCAGGGCTAAACACAAGCTGTTTATATATCTGGGCCCAGAGGCAAACATGTTATGTGTTAAAAGTGCGCTGTAAACATGGCACCCCCACTCCTGCTCACCTCCCGGTCCACACATGTCTTTGTGAACATGGGAAAAAGTTCAGGCTCAGGAATTTTTTCTAGTGATGGTGAGATGAAGCCTCGCGATGAACTGAAGCTTTCCATCAAACTGGTCGACTCATGGTTCGAAGCATTGTGATGATTCATTTGCTCTACTGCGCCATCAAGTGGACGATTCAAGTGAAACAGGCACAATGTTTATAATGATGTGATGTGTAAACCTCTAAACTGAATAAATAAATAGTTTTTATGGCTATTCATCCCGAATATTGTCTTAGTATGTTCTTTTAATAAAATGTCTGATACAAAAGAGAAAGTGGAAACTAACAGGACAGATTTTTGGTATGATTTTGTAACTGTGTAATCATGCTTATGTACATCTGGATAATGACACAAACTAGTATGTGGCGCTTCAAGTTGAATAAAGAAATTACTTTTATTCATGACACCAATAATTAAACTGTAAATATGATGTGATGAGGGAATCAGCTGTGTTTTGCTGCCCATTTTATTTTGGATCTGGCGCAAACCGGCGAGCCAGTTCCTGAATCAGTCCCTCGAACGTCACTGCATATGTAATTGAAGCAAGCCTCGATACGCACTTCGCGAAAACTCCCCCGAGATTACCCGACACACGCTTCGAAGCTTCGGCACAAAGGACACATCACTAATTTTTTCCACTTTCAGCCCTGGTGGTAGAAGCATATTTGATTCAGAGACTTATAGTAACATTTTGTCTGCGTATTTACAGGGAAGACATCAAAACTATTCAAAAGGAGCCTTGAGTTCTCACATACTGTGGTCGGTTAGTGAGGTAGTCCAGGATCCATGTGATAAGGTGATGGTCCACTCCTGTGTACTCCAGCTTGTCTCTCAGGATTGTAGGTAGGATTGTGTTGAAGGCACTGGAGAAATCAAAGAACATGATTCTCACAGTGCACCCAGCAGTCTCCAAGGGGGGAGAGGGAACAATGTAGGTGGTGAATAATGGCATCATCCACTCCAATGCCAGGCTGGTAGGCAAAATGAAGTGGGTCCAGTGAAGAGCTCACCAGTTGGTTAGGGTTAGGGTTGAGCTGATGCCATCTGGACCCGCTGGCTTCCTGGCTTTCATCCTCCTCAGTTCCCTCCTAACCTGGATGGCGGAAATAGACAGGCTGGAGCTGAGCGCTGGATGCCGTGGTTTGGGGGGAGGAGCAGTGAGCAGAGAGTGTGGAAACGGTGTGAAGTGTAGAAGAGGTGTGAAGTGTCTGAGATGGAACCGAGGTGGGGGTGTTGGGGGCTGCATCAGATGTTGGAGACTGCATCAGGGAGGACAGTATGGGTGGAAGGGCAGGGGCAGCTGAATCAAACCTATTGAAGAAGAGATTAAGCTCATTTGCCCAGCTCAAATCCCCCACCAGCAGAGAGTTTTGTTCTTTCTGGCCTGAGATGGTTCTAAGGCCTCTCCAGACACCGCTGGTTCTGCTGAAGCTGGTTTTCCATCCTCTACCTGTAGCTGTCTTTCCCATCCCTGATCAGTCCTTTCAGCTCTCTCTGCACCCTTTTTAGCTCCTCCTTGTCTCCTGACTTGAAGGCCGTCCTCTTCTGCTTGAGAACGGCCTTGATTTCTGGGGTAATCCAGGGTTTGTTGTTTGGGAAGCACCGCAGAGTCCTAGTGGGTGTGGTGTTATCCACACAGAAATTAATGTAGTCCGTAATGCAGTTCCCAACGCTGTCGATGTCCTCCCCATCTCTTCCTCCTCAGCTTGCTGGGGATGTCGGGTCTGTCCGCCAGTAGCACCGCTGCGGGGCGCAGCGTTAATCACCAATTAGTCACCAATTAGAGAGAAACTCAGAAACTACTACTAGTTTTTCTGTATGATGATGGTGATTTAAAAACTCATTGATGACTGTGTTTGTGTTGAATCTGTGCAAATAAAAAAGAACCTTCTTTTTCACGTGCAGGTTGCACATGACAATCTGACATGCAGGTTTCCCCAACCTTGCATAATCACAGAAACTAACACTATTGACTAACAATGGACCATGTGATCAATGATGATGATGATACAAATTGTCCACTGATTAATGGATGTGTGAACCATTCATAGAGGGTTGGGGAATGGCTGCAATCACAGCATTGTAAGATGGAGACAGATGTACCCTTAGGCCCCCTCCTCGGTTCAGAGATGCTCTTTCCTTTTTCATGTAAATGGCCTCCTCGACTCCTTTCTCAAACCAGTGTCTCTTTTTTTGTTCTTCTTGGATTTTTCCCACTCTATCATCAGTTACTACATTGTAGAATTTTTAGTAAGTACACTGTAGGTTTAAAAAATCACCAACTTGATGATGCATGCATTAAAACAAAAGCTCAGATGTTTTACAATCAAGATTTGGATGAAAGTTGATATAGTGTGTGAAATAAGAGGCAGCTTCAGTGTCAAAAATTTACTCTCAGATACATATAATGATCCCAATCTGGTATCAAGACAAGTTTAAAAAAACCTGTTCAACTGTTACTATTACTTTAACTGATGTTGGCTGGGATTTGGCTGTGTGCTCAGATACAGAGCCAAAAGCACTAAAGGAGCCAGAAAATAAATCACTAAATGCAGAAATGCTCCTAAGCATGAGCCAAATATCATTTCCTGGCTTTCACAAATCAGCCAACAACAACAGCACAAGTTTAAGTATTAACAAACTTTTTTAATACAAATTTATTTCTACAATGGCAAAGTCACATAGTCTCAATGACTCCTTTAAATTAAATGTAAAATCTCTTACAGTCCTGATATTAATCCCTGGGTGAAGTTTAAAGGGGGTTAAGAAGAAAGATTAAGCTGCATCATGGTTCTCAGCCTGGCTCACCCTATATGGCCACTTTCCTGTACCTTTCTCTCCTCTCTCTCTGCTAATCAACGTCACCTGTCTCTTTCATTTCTTAAGCAGGTCTGCCAGCTCTTAATCTCCACCAGGTCGTCTGTTTGTGAATCCTGACAGCATCATTGCAGCGTCTTACCCAAGCTTGACTTCCTGTGTATTGAACCTGCTTTTAGACCTGACCCTGATCTTGACGCTGGTGTTGCTACACCTTTGTAAACTTGATCTCGGTTTAGGATTTTGGGACATTGAATTCTCATTTGGATATTGGTTTACTGGACAAATTTTCTGTGTCTCTGGCTCTGCCCTGTGTATTGCCTGTTTCTGGACCTGGACCAGCTTTGGAAACTGATTTTGGATTTGGAATTGTGAGTAAAACTTACTCTCCTACTCTTAGTCTGTCTCTTCATTTTTGATCTTGGATTTCAGGCCTCAGATTTTTCTTCCCCAGATTGTCTGATTGATCTGTTGCCTGGCTCTCCCTAACCTTGATTTCATTCATCGCTCCTGCTGCTCTGCCTCATATCAACCCTCTGATCCCATGTTTGTGTTTGAACATTCCCCTTCTCAGTTTAACGTCACATACCCAGTTATCCGGACCTCACGTCCAAGCATTCCCCGCTACTCACCTTCAGATTGATCACTTCCAGCATAGACGGACTCCATCTCCCCTCTACACAGCTCCGGGCAACCTCCTGCTCAGCTTGGACTCTCCCATCACTCTCTCTGGGTTTCTGCATAAATAGATACCTATTCAATTTAATTTGACTTTATTTATATAGCACCAATTCACAACAAGAGTCATCTGAAGGCACATCTGAAACCCCAACAGTCCCACTTGAGCAAGCAACAGTGGAGAGGAAAAACTCCCTTTAGCAGAAGAAACCTCCAGCAGAACCAGGCTCAGGGTGGGCGGCCATCTGCCTTGACCGGTTAGGGTGAGTGGACAGAAGAGAGAGAAAAGAACAGCAGGTAACAGAGATCAGTACAACAACAAGGAGCAGCAGATGAGGCACTAGGCAGGCCTGCCGGACCAACCAGTGCAGCTCCAAGTTTGAGGATACCTGCAGAAAGCTACAGAGAGAGTAACTAGTTCCAACAAGTCTGTGAGTTTAAATTTTCCTGGAGACACTGACCATTGTGCTGTGGCTCTCACAAATCTCGTTTTCTGTGTTCTCACCAACCCAAATTCTCCAACCCCCCCCTGGCTTTCCCACTTACCAGTTATCGTTCCTGCTTCATCAACATATAATATTTGTTCCTGTCTTCATGACACCTTTTAATTATAATCTGAGCTTGCCTGGAGCCTAATCTTTACAAGCTGTAAAAATCTGTCATTATCGCTCTGTGATTCTTTCCTTTTACTAGTAAAACAGGGTAGGTTTGGGAGTGTCTGGGATGATGTGTCAGAGAGTCCATCAGAACTTCTCAGTTATTTTGCAACAATTAAGCTAAATGGCTACCATAACATATAGACAGCTATATATCACCTGCCTTTCTCTTTTGCTTGGCTAATAATCACCATGTCTGTATTTTTTTATTTGAATGACTCCAAACGTTGAGGGAAAAGCATAAGATTAAAGAACTTTATGACACCAATCACTAATACATGTTTTGAAACCATCATATTACAGGTTGATAAAGTTATTATAGAGGGAACAAGGCAATTCAACAAACCAATGCAGGTGAACTGGTAGAATTTAATTTAAGTGATATATTGATGCAGTCACACAATCATTACACCATAATAGTACATTGGAATCTAAATTCTTTGCCAAGTTGCTAAAGACAGCATAATAGTCTCTAGCAAGGTTTCTGGCATTTTGGAAAACAGAAAGCACACAATTGAAGAACGAAATCACATAAATGGTTTCAGTAAACAGTGTCTGTGATGGAAAATAGAAATAGAAATTATTTCTTGTTGTCTGACCCCTGGATGAAAGTTTCTGCTTCACCACATTAGAGTAAATGTCCCTTTGAATTACTGCAGGTTATTTAGTCTATGGAAAGAACTGGTGATCCTGATTAGCTGTTATTTAAACATTTACCACACAATCTACAATGCTCCAGTAATATAAGAAACAAATAATATAATTAAATAAAAAAAATGTAATGTTAATTAAAATTAATCATATTTACATCAGAACCATGTATCCTATTCTGTTCATGTCACCTTTCTGAATTCTGTTTGGAAATTTTTATATTTTAATTTGATTAATTTTAAGTTTAAGCACCTTAATCAACTTAAATGAACTGAGCTGTGTGTGTGAGTGAATATAAGAGTAAATCTCCAGTGTTGGGTGAAACACATTACAAAGTAACTGTAATGTCATACATTTACAAACATTCATGCACCATCTAAACTGCTAATCCTGTTAAGGGTCAAGGGGTTGCTTGAGGTTGCTGTCAACAAGCAAAAGTACAAATACAGCCTAAACATGTTTTCATTTGTTTTTTTGAAGCAGTTATTATTTCTACCCAGCGATGTTAAGAAGATATTTTTGATACTGTTTTCTAAAGTGTTTAGGTCATTAAATATAAATCCTGTGTATGTCCTCCCTATAAGAATAAGGATAAGGGGGTGGGTGGGGGTACAGGGGCCGGTCTTCTCTAAATGTGGCCTGTCTCCCCTCTTTATATTGTTTCCATCTGGACAACTTCACCCAGAGAAATTCCTCTGACATTGGGTTTTGCCATGCCTAATTTCTGTTAATCCATAGAGACACATACACACAAACTGTCTGTCTTCCTCTCCCTTTCACACACTCAAGCACAAACATACACACAAGCACCTACACACACACAAATAGTACCCAGAAGGAGTTGCATCAAGGAGCAGCATGCAGCGCAGAGAGATGGAGCAGAACAAGTTAATTTGTACAGTGCCAAGAAACACTAATTCCTTGTAGCGTTTGTTAATTCCCATCATGGGAGCAGAGGCAGCTCCTCTGTGAATAACAGCTCAGAGCTCTGACAGGCCATCAGCCGTGCATGTGCATGCCCCGCTTTATATTTGTGCACTCGCTGCAGTGGGACTCGGCTTTGGAGTTTGGTAGATAATGAATAATAATAAATACAATAACAAAAAAAAACTCAACTACCAGATGAGTTTAGAGTTGCATTTTGTGTTGTGTGTGTGTGTGATCCAAATAATAATACTGTCACATTTCAAGTGACGCCTCTAATTAGGCAGAACAATAAAGTTGGTGTCAATTAGTAACAGGAAAATAGAGAGAAGAGAACAAAAATAAGCACATATCAAATATTACTTGTATATCAAACATAGAGAAGGTTTTCTGGAATAAAGCTTATTCCAGAGAAATAACTATTTGCTGAGAATTATTCATCTAGAACATATAAAATCCCTGCAATTACATATTATGATTCATTTTAGGAATATTATGAAAAGAATCCTCATGACACTAAGCCTCATGCAGGAACATTTTCATATTCTTCCTTTTCTCATACTAAATTTCTCAGACTTTTCTAAATATGTCTTGCTCCAGGCTAGATTAAAGATTTACAGCATAAATCTATCTTTGTGTTGAGATAAGATATGCCATTAAAAACCAATAACATCTAAAATACATCCTAGTAAAGAGGCATCATGTATTGATGTACCTTATTTAAACCCAAACTTGGTTCGATTTACAATTTTATAGAACTAAACTGCTAAAATGTTTTTGTAGAGAACATAGTTTTCTACTAACATGAAAATACACTGGCAAGTTTAGCTGAAAATACTATATGCTGATACTGAACATATCAGTCAAATGTATCCAAATAATGTTTTTTTTCAGCAATTTGTCCTATCTTGTAATTTAACATCTGGTTTGGTGACTAAGGCATAATCAAATTTGTAAAAGATTAGCTTTTAATTGTGAAGCAATGTGTTTATTAAACTTTAAAGAAAACCACTCTCTACTCTTCCTCTAACCTTAACCAGCACTTTTCTTGCATAAAACTTAACCACACACAGAGGATTCTGGAGTCAAACTCAGATCTGCCATCCAACAGTCTCGACTCCTGAACATGTAGCATGCTTGATCATGTTAAGCATTTCAGCAACCACAAATTTAGCTCTTACATTTCTTTCTCACCACAGAAGTAGCTACTGCAACACAAAGTAAGACAGCCAAGTTAGTTGCAAGCTAAGCTAAGTTTAATCACAACTTTGCACCCAAGATTGTCTATTTTAACCAAGGACCCCTGGTGGATTTGGTGATGTCTGGTGGTGTAAGCACTGTAAAGCAGTAAAATCAGGGATGTGTCCTCCCTCCTTTAAGAAGTTGTAGTTGCAGACAAAGTGAAGAAATAAAAAATAAAATAAAATAAAAAAATAGGCAGTCTACATAGGGTAAATACTAGTGCTGGGCAGCGATAAAAAATTTTAATCCCAGTTAATTGCATGATTTTTCAAAATTGCTATAATATTTGTTCTGCAAACACTTTAAACAAATAAGATGTTTTTTCATAGCAGCATAGCATTCGCTTTATACAGTAGCAGTTTAAGAGGTTTAAAAATAAAAATATCCTTGTAAAGTTCAGTACCTCCAGGTCTATTCTGTTGCAGAATGCTGCAGCAGTCTTAGGCCCACCCCCATATGCTGTCTATTGGTTGAGACGCACGACGATGCCAATCCAAAGCCAGTACTGATCAACATCCAACCCCTCCTGTCTGTATGTCTATTCAGACCCAATGAGCGATGGAATTTCATTATCATGATAATAATAAAACTGCGTGCCCGTGCTGTGCCCAAACCAATAAATAAACATAAATACACAAATAAATACATACAAAAGAAACATACTCTAGAATAGCTGTTATTAAATTTTCACCCCTTGCATCCAGTTAACATTAGAATGTCTCAAAAAACATATAAGCAATATTTTGTGACTCTTTGGAGTTTTCCTTACCAGCTGCTAGAGTACAGACTGATTCATGCTCTAAGTCAAAAAGAAAAACAAAAAACTGGGCAACCTTTCGGCAGCCGGTGAGCAATATTCAGTGCAATGAATTGAGTGCCATCTTGGAATATGGTATGCTTTGATTATCTGTCCTCTAGCACCAGCCACATCCCATAACTCAATGTAATTTATTTCATGCAAAGCAGAGGATAAGGCCATTTGATTTAGGATAAGAATACAGGTGTTTATCACCCTTGGGCCACTCAAGTGGCCACTAGTTGTGATGACCTATCAAGTGCTACATTGTTGTTTTCATTGATATAATGGACTTCAAGGTAGAGTTTGAGGTCTCATATGTTTTTTTATGTTTTTATGTTTTTTTGCATGCTGTGTGCAGCGCAAGGCCACTTCAAATAAGCACAGGGACTTGAATTTTTGGTGAGTAGATAATTAAGCAAGGCCTTATGTGTACCCGTTAGCATGAACCAGTTCAAATTCTACAATTCAAATTGAACCAAACACTCACTGTAGGTGATCTCAACTGAGAACTCCAGAAGTAATTATCCCCGTCTGTTAAAGTGAACTACCGTACAGTTTCCACATAGTGGTGTGTTCAGAAAACTTGCTGATGTCTGTGATTTAGAGCTGCATTTTGCACCACAGATAACCATATCAAAAATGACATCCAGAGTAGCATACGCTCAGTAGCAATATGTGGAAAATTAAATATGTCTTCACCCTAGCTGCAGGAAGGAGCGCTTTCGCAGCATCATTCATCCCGTCAGCAGTTAGACTCTTTAACACATCGTGATGTCATTAGTTACTCGGACAGTTTTAAACCTACGGTGACCACGCCATGCACCTTAATGCACCTTATATGGGTATTGGCATGCTCATGTATGTATATAGGTTATTATTGTTACTGCACATCGTTCAAAGCCTTTATCCATAATACATACTGTGTATGTGTGTACATAGAATCTCCCGTTGTATATAGTGTATAGTAAAGTCTTATCTTATCTTATCTTAGCAAAGAAGCACTGATTCAACCTTCTGTCTTCCTCAAAATCCTTTGAGGAACCAATGAATTCCACCAGTGAATTTCTCTTGGTCCATAGAGAGGAAGTATCTGCTCTGTCTGCAACAAATTTTGGTTTGTCTTGTGTGATTGGATTGCATTATCTTAATTTTGAAGTTTACCTTTACGACCTTTACCAATTTACCTTTACCAGATTTGACAGATTAACCAAACAGAGTAGTAGTAACACAACCTTCATCCAAAATATGACATTATGACTTTCCCTCTCCATGGAAAAATATCTAGTTAATCTCTAGTTGAACATTGCATTCATGGATCTCTTTGAAAAATGTTAAGTTGAATTTTAAGATTTTACAAAAAGCCAGAGGAGAGAAGCTGATGTTTGAGTAATATGATCTCTCTTGCTTTATCCTTGTAATAACTGGAGGCGTTTTAAGGAGTTATTGGGACATCCTATTAGAAGTGAATTACAGTAGTCCAGTCTATAAGTAACAAATGCATGGACTAGTTTCAGCATCAGCATCATATTCCTCAAATGAAAGAAGGCAGTTCTAGATTATTTTAAGTACGAGGTAAAGGATATATACTAGATTGTACAATGCAACTGGAGTACCAAGAGGAAACTCACACAAGCATGGAGAGAACTCAACAGGAAGGTTTTTTTGTTACTTTCCTTTTTTATTTTTCGTCTTTTCTTCTTTTTCATCATTTACATTTTTGTACAGCCTCAATAAACAATCTGCTATGTCCCAAAGCTTCCACTCTCGCATCTGGACTTGCTTAAGGTTTCTAAAGGCCTTTCACATCCACTTCTTCAGCTGGAACTGACCGATTGGGAGTTCCAGGTACCTATGAGTGGAGTCGTTAACACCTAGAGGGTTGTTGAGGACACACCTGACCATCATGTGTGTTGTTATGGTAATGCAGCAAACAATGTGACTGCCTTCCTGCTTTAGTACACAACTTATAGAGCCTTTTTCATTAGGGGCTTATGAGTCTCTCTGTACTGTTAAACTGCCTGAGAAGGAGTGCCAAATGTTGCTGTTAACCATCCCCTCTGTGATAATCACATTCCAGTCATGTAACAGTAATAATGTGATCATTATGGCACAGTTAGCTGATGATATATTGAATATAATATGTATGAAATTTCTTAAGTTTTCATTTTCCGCAGTTAGTTTCTTTGGATGGGAATGTGTTCCACATTATTCACTGTCAGAATGCTGTTTCTTGACATGATAATGTATCATGTGATCCATGTGATCTCAGGGAATATAGTAGTTTATTTATATAATTAATTCTATAGTATTTTGGGAGATCAGGTGTAAAAAACACCACTGTATATCAGAGGTTAGTGAGAATCTACACTTCAGAGGGATTGAAGCAAAAACAAGCTGCCTGTAATTCGACTGAAACCTGATCTGCATTGGATGATGGTAATGAGGGGTCAGCAGGTGATGGGTAGTAATTTGCATCTATGATTACTAGAAAGACCTATGCTGCAGTCTGCAGCATGTGTTCTGTTCTTCCCTGTCCTTTTCTGATCTAATCATATCTCTTCTTTTTTGTTTTGTCACATGCCCTTGTTCATTCTGTGCCCTTTTCTGTCTCGTTTTAGCTTTGATCTCATTGTCTCTCACAGTCTGTCTTGTTCTGTGCTGCTGTCTGCTGCATTGCATGGATTTTTATTGCAAGCCGCCAGAACAAAAAATAGCTATAAATGTGATTTCCTTCTTCCCAAATACATAAAATTACATCAATATTTTAACTGAGGTGGTTGAAGAGCCTGTATTAATACTGATACTATCAGAGGCATCTTATTTCTACATTGAAAGGTCACATGTGAGGAAAATCTATATAAATCCAATTTATCCTGTAATTCTTGAACTTCAGAGCAGCACATTGTTAACTTGTTAACACAGTTTATTGAATTGCATCAACTGTTGTAGTGGAGTTCAGTCCATTTGGCATTTTACCCGACATAGCATGCACATGCGCCAGCTTTAGCAAACAGTATGTAAAAAATATATGAATGGTGGATTGTGACAACTTTCTTTTACAGTATAGCAGAGGACAATCACATGAGGACTTACACTAAGTTTAATTGTCCAAAGTTAAATGTATAAGTAACTCTGCTTATAGAAGCATTATGTCTCTAAATGCATTTGAAAAGGGAACTGCACACATGTTTGACCTGTTCAGTGTGAGGCAAAGCTGGGTTTAGCATCTTGGTTAGAAGAGTTAATGCTAACCCTACTAAGGCAGTGGAATTGTCATTACCTCATCAACAACAACACACTAGTGGCTCATGAGCCTCTAAAGAAAAGGCCCTAGAGGTTGTGTAGCAAAGTAGGACAGCAGGTGAAGAGCATATCGGAGTGGATGGGTAGGCGACAATACATGAGGTGTGTTGATAGTCGTCTCTTTTAACAATAACTGTCTCAGGCATAACCATGTGTTTATTCTTAAAGCCAATGGGTTCTCCTGTCACCATAGGGGCACTGTTTCAGGAGATGCACCAATATCATATGGTCATATCATAGTGTAGGGACAAGTGACATACATGGTGTATTGCAAAGCAGCTAAGGAATGCAGTGTATTTGTGCCTGTGCTGTTTGTTCACCAGATCATTTAAGCACTGTGAAGGCCCAGAAGACAAGGAACAGTTCAAATATACTAGCCTAAAACAAATTAACTGCTACTGACACTGTGACTGCTACAGATATTATAACTACTACACACATTACTGCATCTAGAGAAAAAAAAATTGAAATCTCAACTCAACATGCTGAAAGAAATATTGTGATTCTCCCAAGAAAATGGTGTTTGGACAGAAAACCAAAATGTGGCAACAGATTTGATATTACTGGACTCATCATGAGCATAAGTTCATTGCACATTGTATGAAATCACAAAAAGAGGATTGTGAAATTGGATTTAGGGATTCCTGAATTGCTGTATAAACCTTTGCCTTTAGCTGCTATTAACAAACAACAATTTTAATAGTAGGTGTGCCACTGAGGTGATCAGTGCAGTGCTGGACAGAAAGAAATAAGGAGGGAATGGCTCAGACACTAAATAGTCTGAGTGTACGATGCTAATTATATTAACTACACAGATGTAGAAGATGGTGTGATAAACTATGCCAATAAAATCACTAAAATCTTAAAAACCTTACAGTGAATTGGCTAACCATCATGATAATGATGCTATGATGAACAGAACATTATTTAAAATATTTACTTTATTAGATAACCTGTGCTATATAGTATATATGTGCTGTATATTTTAATTAATGTCTGTATTAAAACTTACAATTCATTCAGATTAAGACACTTTTTAAGTCAAACATGTTTTTCTTAATTATCTCAGAGCTTAACAGACCTTTCCTACCTTATTCTCTCTGTGCATCTCCATCTTTCTGATGGCTTAACATTTTGTAAGGAAAATCATTTTAAAGGAAAGATGGCTCATACCTGAATTCACCCTTCATTGTCTGCCTGTCTGGCTCAGAAAGTTCACCTCATTTGATTTGGCACATCAGTCTGAGCTTTTACCAGCCAGAAAATCAGAGAGAATTAACTCATTCCTGCATCAGTTTAAAGATCTCAGCAGCCCCCTGGGTGACTGGGCCTGAGACCGAGGGAAAGGTTAGGGGACTACACCTTCATTGTTTCATGTTATGTTTGCACCAGCGGCCCTGTTATTTCATATGTGACAAAAAGAGTGATGAGCTTTGACAGATGCATTGAGGTTGTTGTGGTTAGCTATATGCATGTATTGGGTTATAAGTTAACAATGGCCTCTTGTGGCACATGTGATTTCTGTAGGACAGTAACATGTGACAGTCTGGCATCGCTAGTCTGCAAAATTATGATACATGGAAATGAGAAAGTTGGTGATATAGTTATAGTGCAGGAAAATCTGAATTGGAAATTGGCATGGATTTAAATACACAATAACACAGAAAACACAAGTCCTGATCTTTTATGCCTTTACTGAAAACGTCCAACAACACTTCTTCTTCTTGTTGTCTTTGATTTGCCTGTTGTTCTTTTCTCTCTCCTCTGTCCACTCACCCCAACCGGTTGAGGCAGATGGCCGCCCACCATGAGTCTGGTTCTGCTGGAGGTTTCTTCTGTTAAAGGGAGTTTTTCCTCTCCACTGTCACCTCAGTGCTTGCTCTAGTGGGACTGTTGGGTTTTCCACTTGATTCTGTATATTTTTATTTAATGTGTAAGGTCTTAAACCTTACACTGTAAAGTGCCTCGAGATGACTTCTGTTGTGAATTGAAAAGTGATGGTGTAAACATCATAACTACATTGCTACTACACAGATGAGACACAGGCTGCACAGATGTCATACAGACAAAAGGACTGTGCGTGTGTGCTCATACTGCTGTAAAAAATGAGTTTGTCCAAGAGGAAAGTGTATGTGTGCACATGCATGTTTGTATAGTGTGTAAGAAAAGAGTATTTCCTGCTTACTTAGCGCATCATGGATGTGTGTGTGTCTGTGTGTGTGTGTGTGTGTGTACATCTGATTTATTTATACTGTGACTCAAATTAACTTTTATATAGGAAGTGAACCATCAAGCGAACAAAATCTTCGTCTTTGAATCTTATTCTACGTAGAGAACGCAAACACTTCCCAAACACTCTTGCATTACATAAGACTGTTTAATACAAACTAAATAGTATTAAGAGATGATCACCAGAAGCTATCATATTAGACTTGTCTGTTTCCATGGAGCTATACAGAATTATTTTCCCGACCAGCACACTTGAAATTTTAATCACTGTGTCACATTTATGCATAAGCTCAGTATGTGACTGCACACCACAAACCAGACAGTCCAAGCATTTACATCAGTTTGCATCATATGTGGTCTGTTCCTCATCCCTACTGGCCTGGCCTGTCACTGCAGAGCTTTTTGTACCCACATATGCAATGTGGATGGTTCCAGAAATTTGCAGATACTAGGAGCCAGATTTACTGTGACTTTTGCAAATGTTTTTCAGACACTGATGTGATGCATTCTCTCCTAAACATGTGCTTTTTGCATCAGAAAAAGAGACTACTGGGCAAATATTGGGAGACTTGTCAACAGAGGGTGATGCATTCTGTAAAATCAGCAGTTCTGGCAGTGTGGACTACATTTGTTGATATCTATATAGGAAATGATAGCTAAATAAGACACTTCACACTGAAATGTGGACAATGTTTAATATGAATTTTACTGTACACCACCCTAACACATCATCAGAAATGTAATTAGGCCAGAGGCGAATGTTTACTCTGGATTACAAACCTTATGTCCCTGTGTGTTCAGTCACATATGCTTGGTGTCCCACTCTCACACTCTTCTTCTATGTTACCCCCACACTCCATCTCTGGATTTTCTCTTTTCTGCCGTGGGCCCTTGATCATATCTTTGCTTTAAATTATAAAAACGTGTTAAAACAAATTTTAAAAAACTATCCATTCAGTAAAAGTATAGCAGACAAACTCAGAAAAACACTCTCTGCGTCCATGTAAACCATAGTTTAAGAATCCCTTACATGCATCAGGTGAGTGTACTTCAAAACCACATGATTCCTTATCAGCAACATGGTATGAAATCATCCAAAAGAAAAGACAGATGACGTTATACTATCAAATATGTCAATATTGTACACAGAGAACAAAAACTTTGGCTGGTGCTCTTTTAGTGTTAGTGTGATATTATTAGCATTTAAGTTTGTTTAACATGAAGATCAAAAACAAAAATAGTTCAGCATGTCAGCAAACTGGGTTCTCAGGCACAGATAACATCGTTTTCAGATGATGGGGGGATTTATATAAATAATAATCCAGGCAAAGCATAATTTAACATTAAAGTAGAAATTGTATTTCATAGAGACACTAGTGTTGCACCCTGCAGAGTCCTGTGAAATTATTGGGAGAGAAGTGAAGTATTAGAGTAAGATGAGCTAGCTGACAGGTGTCTTCATGTTTGAACTTGCGCTAAAAACGTAATTACAAGTACTGTATTTAGTTTTGCTCGCCCTCTATAATTATCATACTATTTAAGAACCTCATTCCAGCTCTACCAACCTGCCCAATGTTTCATCTTGTCTTGTAGTTGTTCTCTTGTTGCCTGTTGTTCTTTTCTCTCTCCTCTTTCTTCTGGTTTATCTCTGTTAAAGGGAGTTTTCCCTCTCCATTGTCTCCTAGGGCTGCTCAAGTGGGACT
>JAUYWH010000009.1:1247083-1258409 GCA_034779795.1 Ctenopoma multispine | reverse complement strand
TGACGGCAGTAGAGAAGCTGCAGAGAGGCGTGTAAGACTGCGACTCTGCTTCCTGGGCTCCACTCCAGGATATCAGGGTTTAGGAGGTCTAATAAACTGTGCCATATTTCTAGATATAAGAGCGGCACCGTCCAAAGTGGGATGGATGCCGTCTCTTCTAATCAACCCAGGTTTGCTCCAAAACGTTTTCCAATTATCTATGTAGCCCACGTTATTATCGGGACACCACCTAGACACCTAGTAGTGTACTTAGCAGCCTGTCAACTGCTCCTATAGTGGTTCAAGAACAGTGTATGTCAAACATGCTGTGAGGCCTTCAAGGGACAGGACAGAGTATAAGTAATTTGTGTTGTAAAAGCCCCCAATACCCAAAACAAACTGCAGCTCAAGAATCAAGATCTGAACCAAACCATTTATTTGAAGAATTATCACACCCCTTATACTTATAATTAGTTAATATCACAAAAACACCTCCCTATATCTACAGTACCTCATGACATTACCTTTGTAGGTTCATCTAAAAATGAGTTAGTAAAGTGACACTGAAGCAGAGCCACTGTGCAGACAATACTGTATGTCAGACAGTGTGTAGAGCATAACACATATCCACATGCATTTTACAATTTTGCCTCTGTCAGCCTTTAGAGGCTCAGAGAAAAGAAGAGCAACACCAAATGAATCCACAGGCACACAGAATAGAGACTGTCCTCTAAAATACAAGCCCATGGTTCATTTGAGTTAGCAGTTTATTATTACCCACAGTTGGATTTTGTGGAAGGGAACCTCTAGCAGCAGTAATTATGACAGCATTGTCCTTATATTAATGACAATTCCACAGCCTTAATTAGTGAATATACACAATTTATTTTTTATACTGTAGTTGTAATCTTGACAATTAACCTCTTAGGTACTTAATTTATTATTTAACTATTAACGATTTAGGTACTATTTTAACTCAAACTACAATTTTCTGCTAAACTTCAATTTGTTTTTTTTGTGCTTAAATTTGACCACCCTGTGACAGTTCAGTCATTTTAACAGGGGTTTTATTGTTGTAACCATGGCGACACAGGTTTGGTATGCCACCACAGGTACAGCCCACATGTTTATTATTCTAACCAAGCCTGTGAAGGTCTGATATGCCTGCTGCCACTGTGAGATGCTGCTGTGGGTCGGACAAATAACCTATATGGTGGATTAGATCGAAAAAGCACGGGCAGTCATTGGTTTGTTTAGTGTGTGTTGTGTTGACTGGAGAATGTCAGCATTGGGGGGAAGGGGGTCTGCTGCTGGACTGCCTGCAGGGCTGTCAGCTGTCACTCTGTCTTGTCTGTGTTACACACACATACAGTAAGACACACATACCTCAAGGTTTAATGTCAGTGCACATCAGGAGCTTATTGCAGACATGTGGACCAACTAAAGTTTGCTGCTCTGCAATGGGACAAACTGAATACAGCAAGAGAGCTTAAGCCATGTGCTAGGTTTCTATTTATATAACAATTTTTAGCCACAATAATCAAACGATGAAATTTAATATTAATTTCTATTATTTTTCAAAATTAAATTTTTTTTTTTTATATTATTTTCAGCAAAGCCATTAAGTTAGCATTTAAATAGTATCATTGATGCTAAGAGGTAGAATAGTTTTGTTCAGTATTCAGGTTTGTAAGAGATTTAACCCAGATTTGGATTTATTGTGACCATAGATGAGTCAAAAAGTCTTAGATTATGCATTAGGTTATGAATATAATATGGATATGACTGTTTTTTATTTATGTTTTGCAACCACAGTCTTCATTAAAAGCTATACTTTAAATCATTTTTTACTATTATTAACATAATAATTTATAGATTAGGTTTTCCCACATTTATAGATTAGGTTTCAATTTTTTACATAATCATTGGATTAAGTAATCAACTAGAAATACAAAAAGTAGTTTTTTGGCTGCTATACTTACATATATATAAAAAGACGATGACTGATCAAGTTTCTACAGAGTATGGAAGAATCAGCTCAGCATCCAGATAGATGCAGATGTTGAGTCAGGTCCTTGCTGGACTTTTTCTGGTCTTTCAAAGAAGAAACCTCTAATCAGATTTTAACAGGTCTTCCACTCCTATTTTTGTCCTCGACCTCTCCAGCTTCCTTTACAGAGGTCACACTTAATATTTGTCACTTCTCTAATGTTTTTGTGCATGGGGGTGGGTGGATATTTGTATTGCTTTTAGAACATTAACAACATGAACAGAAGAGAAAAGAAAACTATTGATAAATACTGTATATTGCACAATAGCACTGCAAAAACAACAAATCTATGGGCCTAAGATGTATGCAGAGTATTAAATTAAAATCCACTGCTTTGTTTCAAAGGTTAAACCCAGGCATTTATTCATTAATTAAAAAATAAGATATTTTTTAAGTTACAAGTTAGGTATTTACCTTAATGTATTTTCAGTCTCAGATTTTAGTTACTGTTTGTGAACTATGTGTTATGTGTATTTAAAAATCACAATAAGAACCTCTGAATTTGGTATGTTAATGTTATGACAGTTAAAGTAATTCAGAATATATTCCACAGACAACAAAGTGAAGCTGTAGGACAGGAAGTAATCTTATACCTTTGTGATAAAAGCAAATGTTAAACTTGAGTGCTGGAATGCAGGTAAATATATTACTACCAACAAATCTGACAGCTTCTATATCCCAGAGGCAAATTCAGGGCCAAGTATTGGCTCCTCAGCAGCAGGAAAAAGCAGTGCAGGTTCGCAAGTATCGACAGAACTCTTGTGGCACAGAAATAGCATGTTTGAATTCTTAAACTGGATGGAATTCCCTTTGAAGCCTCACAACTCAGATGCATAAGGATACTGATTAGTGCAGTGTTCTACAACCCCCGTGATCTGTTATGTGTCACCATGGTCTACATCCACACCCGCTGCCGCTGTTGTTAAGCTCAGTTACCAGGTAGGTACCAAGTATAATGTGAAGAGGTTCCCTTGTAGTGACAAGCCCACAGAGAATGTTTAGCTTACCTGTGCTTTTTGTTCTGCACCAGCGAGCTGGTCAAAACAGAGCCTAAATGAGAATATTGTGTATACAGAGTTATGTCTGTTGGGTGAAAAGAAACAACTCTAAATAAATTATGTTGTTCTATTTTTACTAAATATGTGAAAATCTTGCTGTTTGGCTGGATGATTCTTTCAAGCAACATGCTGAGAACTTATCTTCTTATGTTGGACTCTGTTGATCACAGTGGATGTTAGAAAAATTCTCTACACTTAAATAAATTCACTGGAGATCATCATCTGAATTCCAAAGTCTCTCTTTAATGTTTGCATGCAAGGGAGCACACACACAGAAACTGTCTGTCATAGTCTGCTCGCAAGCAGGTGGTTGTACAGTGTCTTTATAGACATAACAGGGTACAGACAGAACGTTCTCCACCTCTACAGAGAGACGTTAAACACAGTTTATGTGGTTAGGGTTTACATGTCTTAACAGTAAGTATGACTCTACATCGTTATAGGTGGGCATGTCTTAGCAATAAAACACAACTATATAAGCACGAGTCATAAACTGGGTGCTTTACTACATGGTTGGTTATTTTACAAAAATGAAAATCCACTATTTGTTGATATGTTCAGTATCAGCATATTTACAACTTGACATTTATGTTAACTGTCAACATACATTGGCCATTAAATTAGGTACACCTGTACAGTCTAACACAATCCAGTACAGCCCCTCTGCCATGAATCCTACTTTTACAAGGTTATAATTTTTTTTTGTTGTTGTTGAAGCTGTCAGAAGATGTAACATATTGTTTGAATAAATGAACTGATATATTTCTACTCTATGTTTATAGTCATAGTGGGCCACCCTATTCCCATAAATGAGGAGGCCAAGAAATAAGAATCACCTTTTAATATAAGTGACAATACATCTCAACCAAACCAGTATGACCTCAATAATAAACATATAATACAATTATCACCTTTCTGACAGTTTCAACAGAAAATGAGAAATGTTATGCCCCCATGCCAGCGACAGCTGCGGCCTGAGGCACTATGTGTTCTCAAGCTATATCTCAAGAGCGTCTTGAGGGAATTTGTTCAAATTTGGCACAAATGTCCATTTGGACTTAATGACAAACTGAGAAGTCAAGGTCATAGTGATCTCATGTATGTTCCATTCTCATCAAAACTACATCTCAGAAATGCCTCGAAGGAATTTTATTACAAGTGGCACTCGGTCCACTTGTACTCATACATACATTTATTACAACATGAGTTTGGACAGACATACAGTACACTGGTTCTCAGAGGAATACAACTGCAATGCAGCAATTCTAGTTAGTTTTTTACTTTTGTGCTAGATGTTTAAACTTATTCTCATCTTGGTCTTGAGGTTGCTTTCCTCCTGCTTAGTGGAATAATAACAAAACCATATTTCAGAGATTACCTTGGGTCAGTACAATGCTGCAAAGGCACAACAATGTTCTAGGAAACTAAAATTCTAAATCACTTATTACAGATCAAAAACTTCCATTCAGTTTTTATCTCAGTGTAACTTCAGGTTATAATGTGGTCAAACTTCAGTATATTGATTAGAAGTGTTTCTATGTTCTCTCATTTTTTAGCATTGTATACTTTAAACAAGATTTACACTTAAAAAAACAATACTATAGGTGTATATTTTTGTGTTTGACTTTCTTTTGGTGAACATTCCTCTGCAGGAGGACGTTTCTTAGAAGTGAGTTTACATTGAGACCTTGTTGTGGTCAGTTTTGAGGCAGTCAATGAAAATGCATAACAAAATCAAATCTTTACATCGCCCTTTTCACAGCTCTGGCTTCCTCAGTGGTAGCTGAATTGGAAAACCATCTGTCAGGTCTTAGGGAATGGAACATAGCTTGTTCTTTGGCAGATCCTCGATACGATATTGACCCTGGTGATGTTTCCAATTAGACTCCAGTTTGCTTTAAAAAGGAACGTCTCTCTTGGGAGTCAGAGCGGTTTCTTTCAGCCTCTAGGCAACAACTTCTCTCCACAGAGCGACTATTGTCAGCCACTTTTTTTCAGCGCCTTTTCCCTTATTTTCTTTTCAAGCTGTGTCACCCTGTAAAATGAAAGAGTGGACGAGCGGGCCATTCATACAAGTGGCCACAGATTTTGTGTGAGTGTGTGTGCATGAACAACTTGAACAGCTTATCTTACTCACATCATAAAGTCCTGGTGGCTGTAGAAGGGTTACATTCTTTATCACAAAGGCACATTGTTAGAGCTGTCTTAAAGTAGTGCTGCTGTGCTGCACACAGTTTGAAGCACACATCTGAGTTGGTCTGTATTAGCTGACAGCGAATGTGAGAGAGCATGAATAGAAGTGCAAACACATTTTCCACACATCTGATTATATAGAATCCTCACGAGCACAAACATTACTTCATGTGTCATAAACTGCATAAACTGCTTTCTTTTTTTTCTTATTAATCTACACTCAGTGTCCCATAATAGAAGAGTGAAAACAGAATTTTAGAAAAGTTTGCAAATATAGTAAAGAGCAAAATCTGATATATTACATTGGCATAAGTATTAAAACCATGAGGACAAAGGAACTGATCGGAGACAGGATCATCGCAAGGGATGACCTGGGGATGGCTACAAACATTTGCAGCACTGAAGCTAATGAAGAAGAGCACAGTGGCATCAGTAATTCTCAAACAGAAGATGTTTGGCACTTCCAAGAGCTAGTCACCGTGCCAACTGAGCTGTCATGGGAGAAGAGCCTTAGTAAAAGAGATGACCAAGAACTGAGTTCCAGAGATACTGTGTGGTGGTGGGACAGAGTTCCAGAAGGCTAAGCATCACCGCAGCCTTCCACCGTTCTGGGCTTTGTGGCAGAGTGGCTGGATGGAATCCTCTCCTCAGAAGAAAACACATAAAAGCCTGCTTGGAGTTTGCATAAAAGAACATTTAAATTATGAGGAACAAGCTGGTCTGATAACTTCTGTCTAGATCTGTGCCTTGTGGGTACACCCTGCACAGCGTCATTCATAGTCACATTGACAAATCAGGCAGTTTAGAATTAACCTTTGGACTGTAGGAGGTCAAAATGTCTGCTCTGGAAAAGACCTATTGATTAACACTCCAAGCTGAGGTACACATGCCAGCCCAGCCACTGAAGAGAGGGACACAGATGAAGCAGGTCAAGTCTGAATTCAAGTTTGATACACACACATTGCACTTTTCTTTTGTATTGCAGTAATTACATAACGTCTTCTTTAATAGTCGGCTTAAGGAAGTGGTACAGAAACGCACATTTGAGGTTGGCGTTTACAGACTGGAAGGGGAGCTGTGGTCCTGCTTCTGAGCTTCTGATAATAATCTCCATCAGTGGATACTTAAAGCACATCTATTTCTGCTACCACTACATTACCTGTGGTACAGAAAACGTTATGTTCAAAGCTAAATCATGTTTTGGGTAAAAGATCATGATTTAATGTTAGATTATTTTCATCAGCACCATTACAATAGCATTCACCACCCATGATAGTATGATAGGTGTTCTTATAGAAGACATCGAAACCCTGTAGTAGTGCTGACAACTACTTCCTGGCAACTGTGGGAATCAATAAAGTATCTATTATGATTATTATTAAAGCACACGTTCACAATTCAAATGTGTCTTAAAACAACAGTAAATATATGATACAGACACTGAAACGATTTTTCCTTGCTGTAATCACTGTTGGTGTCCATACTGGACTTTAATAAATTTTTCCAAGATATGCTTCCTATGTAAGTGATAGGGACCAAAAGTCCATAGTTTTCCATCTGTGCAACAATGTATTTAGAAGCTTTTCTGGAGATACAATTGGGCCAACCAGCTTAGTCTTCCAAAGTTGGAGCCTCTTTTTATTACATTAGCTCTTGACTAGTAAATACTATCTATGGAAAACAATTCTTATATTCAAAACACTGTTGGATGTTGATTTGATTAACTCAAACTGCTGACACCACATCTTAGCTTTAGATACCCGTTTTTGCTCAGAACAAGGACTGTGGAAAGCACAACATAAACAGCACGTTAGCAAAGCAGCAGCAACATACAAAGTGTAGGTCATTTGTATTTTGGAAGCACTCAAAGACCAATACATTACAATATATGTATACATTATATGTGTAAATGCAGGGAAATAATAGTATTGGGTCATGTTTATATGTAATGCTACGTTTACATCAAAAGTACATCTGCTGCATTTTTGGATATTTGTAATACCCTTACATGTAATATGTTTGAGTGTAAACACAACATAAAGTTTTCTTCAGGTCTATGAGTATAAAACACTCCATAAAGCACAAAGACAAAGCATTTATACAGAAACTAGAGAAACATTATGAGCACAGTTAAAAAACACGATCCAGCTTCCAATGCAGCTACTACTCCTTTACTCATAGAGCTGAGAATACATAAACACGTAAAAAAATACTGTGCATGACCAAACAGATAAAAACTGAAACATAAGGTAACAGTATTGGTGTTTTGTTGGAGTTTTGAATGGTAGTTTTCTCTTATGCAGTGTGGTCTTGTATAGGTTCCTATTGTAAATAAAAAGCTTCTGGAGTTAGGGTTAGTACTTAGTTAGTAAGGGTGTGTAAGTGAACACATGCCATTTATGCCATGTGCCCGGTATAGACATGAATCAGAGTCTCCCACAAGGTTCACGCAATATTCTACATGCTGCTTACACCACGCTACTGGTATAGACACCACGTTAACAGTCAGAGATTTTCTTGTCCTCCTCCCTAATGTTTGTGCCCGGGAACAGTGTTGAGAAGGGCAGTTTGGATCTATTCTGAATCATTAACAGCAAAGAAGTAAACCTTCAGTTTAGTTTGTCCGAGTTTTAAAACTGCAGATTTAAAAGAGAAAATGACATTCTCTGCTGCTTTCCCATGAGCTCAGGGCTTTCATTATGCTTGTGTGAGTGTTCACACATGAATAATGGAGACATGCTTGTTGACATCTCATTAATTGATAGGATCCGCCTGGCTCGCTACCTTCAACCTCCTTGGCATGGATAAATGGGAGAATGAAGTGCTCTGTGTTGAAGATGAGGCTACTTAAGCAGTGTTCTCTCCCACACACGTACACACACGCATACACACAATTGTAATCAGTTACTGCTGATGGATTGTTCTTAATGCAGTGTTACTTTCTGGTTATGGCGCAGATATACCAAATGTGTTTATCCCATTATGGTTTGTTGGCTGGATGATCAGTTTACTGAGTAATTTACTGCTCCAGAGGTAAATAACAGCATTTACTCTGGGTGGCTTTTACCAGTTGGATCAACTGGATGCTAGATTTTTTATTTTTCAAATAATGTGTTTGTGTCAGGGTTTGGATTTGGTTCATCATCGTGACTGAAACACACAAGGATCATTCACCCCAAGGTTCCTACATATAGAGAAAAGGCAGATAATTTTAGAAGCCAAATATGCAAATGACTCAAATAATATTGCCTCTGGTGCACAGCACTTTTGGAGAATGCCAGAAGTAAAAAAAATATTTTTGGCTTTGACAAACCAGTATTGCTCAGAGAAAACATCAGTTAGTATTAGTAAGAACTAAAAGGTTTGTGTTAATGTTAAAGACATACAGTATCTCCAGGGTTATACCAGCAGTGAAATACACTATAACATTACTCAGTAATGAAGTGATTAGATTTTGGTGCTCAAAGGTCAGGGTCACTATCACAGGGCTGATAGTGGAAAAAAATCCAGAGCCTGAACTTTTTTCCATGTTCACAAAGACATGTCTGTACTGAGAGGTGAGCAGAGGTGGGGGTGCCATGTATACAATGCACTTTTAACACACAACTTGCTGGCCTCTAGGCCCAGATATATAAACAGCCTGTGTATAACGCTGATTGTCATTATTGTCAAGCGGGATCCAGGGGTATGCTCCCCTATTTCTAAAAATAGCCCCTTAAATCATAGATTCTGCCGAATTTTGTGAAAATAAATAGACAACATTGAGACATGAGATGAACAAACCCAGTATACGCCTATATCACAGAGCTCTTGGGACCCTGGGCCTGGTAGGCCTGTTCAGTAGTCCACCACTGCATTTAACTAGTCACTTACCTGCCTACCTATTGCTTGTACAGCATACTGAGACTACAAATACTACAGCCATACCAAGAAAGGTCATTAGGTGGCAATTATAGTACTCCGAAATAAATGAGGAATTGATTGATAGCCCTTGAGATAGCTCACATGCTATCCCGGGATGGACAGATGTGCGAGGGCGGGTTTATCCTCCGCTAATTTGTTACATAAAAAGTGACGAGTAGATGAGCGATTGTAAGTGACAGGTAAAGCTCAGCAATGAAGGAGTACAAGTGAATTTTTAAATTAGAAACACGATCGATCATTGAAGGTGGACTATCTGCCGTAGCTGTAGCCCCCAGGAAACGTGAGGTGTGTTGCATTGCTCAGACTGTTGCTTTATGACTAGGGTTTAATCCGTGCCATGACAGCACTTTTTTCCTGCTACTTCCATATAAGTGCAGAAGCATGCTCCTGGTTGCTGGAGCTTTTGGCACCAGCCAAAAAGGGCTTTTCGTGACTTTCGTGTTGCAGTTACTGCTGTTCATATGTCAGTGTCTGTACATCTGTACATGAGATGTATTTATGAAAAGAGACACTGATACTTTGGTTCTGAGAAGATTCAGGGGGTGGCGCACACTGAATGTGCAAAGATACATAGTTCGGTAGTGGTTTTAATTCATCACATGATGCACAATAACAGGAATGTTAATGGTAATATTTATTGCATCAGCATCAAAGCTTTCTTCCTGAAGTTTACTAAAAATTACTTCATGTTTTTCAGTATGGATGAAAGAAGTTACTCAAACACCTGGTGCAGAAGAAACTGGGTGTTTTTGATTTTAGTGTTGGCCCAAGGTGCAACAGAGCCATTTTGAAACTGGTTCATCTCTCCAACCCCTGGTCTCATTGACATCTTTGGTGCTAAAGTTGGACTATGTCAAGTCTCCATTGCCTCCATTATGTTTTTTAAGGTTAACTCCCTCTAAATTCTTTTAAATTTGTATTTAAACCGTAGTTCAAAATAACATGCAGCAACATTTTGTTATTGTCATACAACAGTTTTTCTTATTCTTTTTATTCTTCAAATAAATCTCAAATTGATTTAATTATATATGTACTTTTTTAAACATTCACACAAAGTCTTCTATGTCATCTATACAAGACAGACAACCATTCACACATATTGTCAATTTAGAGCTACCAGTTAATCTGTCTATCTATACATTTCTTCATGAAGCCAGTGTACCGCGAGAGAATCACGCAGACACAAGTAGAACTCCACATAGAAAAGCATGTGGATTCAAACCCAGGTCCTTCTTGCTGTGAGGCTACACTGCTACCACCACACCACCTGAAAATGTTTCACTAATGTTTAATATCTGCATGTTTCATATTTACAAGGGTAGCAGAGAGCATTAGCACATTGAGTCTGTATTCCTGCATTTTGTAAGTGTTACACAAGGAACACCTGTTTTCAAGGGTTATAAAGGATTAAAAATGTTTAATAACAGTTAAATAAATCTTATTCAGCACTTTAATGTTACTAAAGACTTTGTTTGCAATGAAAGTCACAAGCAGCCCTGAGGAATATTACTTGTGCCTATGTTATGCTTTTAAGTTTTACTTAAGAGAAACGTGTTCACACTTTACAATAGTTGTTTTTGGAGACAAAAATCCCATTAAGCCCCAAAAACATGTGTTCATCCAAGCAGTTGTGTTGTGTGTAGGTTAATAAAGACAAAACCTACATGTAAACTGCGCCACAACTAAAAAACCAAAAAAACAAAACAAAGATGGAATTTCATACTAAAAAGACTGTAGAAGATATTTAGATCCACCTGTCAGCTTTAATATAATCAGTCATGTCTCAAGATGCAAATGCACTACACACATTCATGAACTGGGACTTATTTGCAGGCATCCGGCATTGGGATGTGTCCAAAAGCTACCCAGTCAAGTGTGTGTACATGGAGTAGGGTGAGGTATGATTGTGTGAGGTGTTTATTGAGAAGAAGCTCCAGTACAGTGTTTTAATACATACGTAGAAGAGCAGGCTGGAGGAGTGAGGTGACTGATAAACTCGTCCTGTTCCAGCCAGCTGCTGGCAGCTGTCAGTGTGCAGCAAGTGGCTGTCAGGCGTGTAGAGACACAGACACAGTGTGTGAACGAAACGCCCTTGTTGCGTGTGGGATTGACCCAACTGCGG
>JAUYWH010000009.1:1225556-1243086 GCA_034779795.1 Ctenopoma multispine | reverse complement strand
TATATAGAGAGAGAGAGAGAGAGAGAGAGAGAGAGAGAGAGAGAAAAGCCCAATTTTAAGAAAGCCCAACAATCCCACTAGCAAGCACTACTATATCGGCAGGATCGCTGAGGTGCAATCGCTTGTAAGTAAGTAATCACTTGATTGATCCTGATGAAGATTGTTTTAATCTGTCATCCTGAGATAACAAGAAGAGGTGGGTAGAGTAGCCAAAATTTGTACTCAAGTAAGAGTAGCATTACTTCACAATAATATTACACAAGTAGAAGTAAAAAGTAGTCATCCAAAAAATTACTCAAGTTAGAGTAAAACAGTACTTGATGAAAAGACTACTCAAGTAGTGAGTAACTGTTTGATTGTAATGTCCAATTTTTTAATTTTTAATTTTAGATGATGTAATTAGACAGACAAAAATATAAAATAATGGGCAAATTCTGGTATTTCTGAATGATAAAATAAAACAAAATGGTTACAAAATAACAAATTAAGGAAGAAGAAACACATTTCCAAATCTTACTTTCTCACATCATAAAGCTTTTTTAACCAAAACCTACAGTAGGTAACATACTGCATTCATTAATTCACTGTCTGCTACGTCACGTAGCACTTAGACTACTGTGAAGATATCTGGAAGTTGAGTTCTGGCAACTGGATTTCTTTCTTGTTAGGTTGAAACACTAGTTCTAGTCATTAAAGTATCTTGAACCTACCAAAAACGAAATCCAGTTGCCATGAGTTTGAATTTTTGTAAAATATTGATTAGAATTTCATGTGACGTGTGGACTAGATTTTAATGTCTGATCGGAATTCATACAAACATTTCACAAGGTCTGCTTTGACAGTGAGTTTACCATTTTGGATTTACCCTTTGTTTTTAAAGAACATTTTTAATAATACAGAAAAACTCGCTTTTATTTTGTAATTTCCTATTAAAACTGAAGTTTAGTCTGAAATGACGGAACTTGATGCTAAAAATTAAACAAGAGAGAAACGAGATAAAAACAAGTGGTTAACTTAGACAAAACTCAGCTTATATTTAACTCGTTATGATTTAAATATGGTCCTAAATGGTTTTAATTTGTTCTCTTGTCGTCTACACGGCATCTCTCTGGTAGAATAAAGGGTAAAAAAAAAAATAACGAGTCGCGTTTCTTCTTCACAAATCTACTTAAGTAAAAGTAAAAATTATGGTGCAATAAAACTACTCCTAAACTACTAAAGTACAATTTTTACTTATTTTTTCTTTTCTTTTTTCTTTTTACTTACGTAAATGTAACGGAGTAAATGTAACTCGTTACTTTCCACCTCTTATAACAAGTTATTAATCCTGTTATTTCGAGATATCCGTGGCCTGGTTTTCCCAAGATAACAAGACAACTTAATCCTTACCTCTGGAAAACACCACGAAAAAATATTTCTATGCATGTCCTCTCTCGGCTTCCGTGGTCAACAACTCATGATTTAATATCAAGTTTAGAAAGTCTCTCACCAACCTTTTAGAAACTCATCCAGATCCTCCATAAGGGAAACCACTATGTTTGGAAAAAAATCTCTTCACACCAGACCAATTGTCTGACTTGAAAACAGTGTTAGATCCGCCCACTAACTTTGATGGGCAAAGTTGACAGATAAAATAATTCATGATGTGCAGCAACACACACCATGAATTAACATTGAAACTTTTTTTTTTAATACAGTGGATATACTTGGTTACTTACATATTTAATAAATGATGAGTGCAACACAGACTATGAATTAATTAGATAGTGAAAAAATTATATATGCTTTTTAAAAATTAAATGAATATATTTTGTTATTTATATATTAAATAAATTATATTTTTTATATATTATGTGTGAATTAATTACATTAAAGGGCAAAGGCAGCCTATACCCAAATACAGGATACAGGCTCATTTTGCCAACAATGACCCCCAAAGCATGTGGAATGATTTAAAGAGCATCACTGGGTACAAAAGTAGGGATGTGGACTGCCCTCAGGATCCATTACTTTCTGATGCTCTGAGTAACGTCTATGCTTATTTTAAATAATCTAAATCCTTCCACAAATTTCAGCAGGTATGGTGCCCTTTATGGTGTCTGCCTTAGACATCGGAAGGACATTACAGAGGACCAACCTTAGGACAACAGCAGGCCCAGACAACATCCCAGGACAGACTCAAAGAGAGTTTGCTCAGAAACTCACAATGGTGCTGACAGATATTTTTTAACATCTCTCTTTCCCAAGTTGCGGTGCATGTTTGTTTTAATAGGTTCACTATTGTCCTTGTGCCTACAAACTCTGTGAAATTTATGAATGACAGGAAGAACGGATCTGTGTCTGATGCAGTTTCAGTTGTCATTCACTCTGCTCCTACTCATCTGGAGGCAAGGGACACATATTGTATGTGAGGCTGCTTTTTCTGGACTTTAGTTCTGCATTCAATACTATCATTTCACAGACACTAGTCAAAACTGCTGCTGTTGTGGTTAAAACCATCAATGTGCAACTGGGTATTGGACTTGTTGACAGGCAGGGCACAGATTGTGAAGATGCATAATGTTTTGGCATTTAACACTGTCTCTCCAAAAGGGTGTGTATTAAGCCCCCTACTGTACTCATACATGATGACTCCGTAAAGTAGCCAGGCAATCATATTATGAAGTTAGCAGATGACACTGCCGTTGTTGGTCTGATCTCCAACAATGATGAGTCTTTGTACAGAAGGGAGGTGGAAGAGCTTGTTGGCTGGTGCAATAAAACAATCAATGTGGAGAAGACAAAAGAGATATTGGTTAACTTTAGGAAGATAACACAAATGCCCCATTCCCTCCTCATTAGAGGAGAAGTTGTAGAGCTGGTGACCACAGTCAAATACCTAGGCCTATATATGTCCAACTGCCTCATATGATCCACAAGCACAGCTAGTATCATTAAAAAAGCTCAGCAATGGCTGTATTTTATTAGGAGCCCGAAGTAGGCTGGCTGACTTTTTTTTATTGTTGTGCTGAGGACAGCATCTCATGATCCTCTATAATGTCTAGTATTGCAACTGCTTGGAGGCTAACAAAAAGGCAATGCAAAGGGTGGTTGTATCTGCTCGGCAGCCTCCCTTCTTTAGCCATCTACAGCAACAGATGCAGAACCAGGGCATCAAAAATCATGATTGAAACCACCCGCCCAGCCCATGAACTGTTCCATCTCCACTTAGGTTAGCCTTTGCCATCTATAGCATCAAATAAATCAGACCCTGCCTCTATTCTACCCAGTCCTTGTGCAGGCATTTGTCATATCTTGTCTTATCTACTGAAGTTCCCTACTTACAGGACTACCATCATGTGCAATTAAACATCTCCAGATGATACAAAATACAGCAACACATCTAATTTCTAATCAACCAAAACCAACCAAAACAGGCACATCACACCATTATTCATAACTCTACAGTGCCTGCTCACATCAGATTCAAATCTCAAAAAAGTTTTTTTTTAATTTTGATCCCACTTCCTGTGTAAGGGAGATTTCCCTTTTGCTCTCTGTCTACTCTCTGGTTTAATTTGCCTGATTGCTTTCACCTGTGCCCTACCCTATGTTAGCAGCCCCACTAATGTATCCTCTCTGCTGGATTGACCTGTCTTTTCTGCAGTGCAACAGACTCTACATCCTGCTGTTTATTTGCCTGCTTCCGTGGTGTTTGGCTGAACATGCCTGCTTGCCAGGTCAGTTCAAGAAGCCCATCTCAGCGTCTTATCACACCTTTCATGCTCAATCATGGTGAAGAAAGCAACTTAACTTTGCTTGCTAAACAGCCTCATGCCCAATATTCAAATATTTTTTCCTCATTTCAAATGTCTTCGACCTGACTCAAATTTGTTGCTGTACCTCACTTGAAAGTTGCTTTAGAGAAAAGCCTCTGCCAAATGACTAGATGTTAATCTTAATGCGAGTTCCTGTTAAGATACTGGGAGAATGCTCAGCAGGATTGTCTGCTGTGCATTGCATTGTGAGCCTGACCCAGTTGAGATGATGAGGATAGTGAGATGAGTGACAAAGACAATGAAGAAAAAGGGCTAATTTATGAATGGGAACATAAGTGAAAGTGGGCCAGAAACTCAGACAATGATGAGTGGATGAGATAAAGTGGCAGGTAGAAGGAGAGGAGAAGGGCAAAACTAGAGTGATCCAGGTGCTGGATAACAGCAGGTTCATTTGAAAGAGACTATCCCTGCTACTTTTAAGAATAATAACTCAGGTTACATTGTGCCACAAAGTTAGCCCACTTTTAACTGGGTTAGATCACCATAGTGAATACTGCTGCATTACTAATATGCTCTGGAGCTGAGCAGGGGTCAGCCGTCTGCCAATATCAGGGTGTTCTAGTTTTTGTGGTATGTCCTGCACACACTATTTCTTTTATTTTTACTTTTACTTTAGTTCATTTGGCAGATGCTTTTATCCAAAGCAACTTACAAGGAGACACAAGCAATTACAATTCGGGTTCTGTAAAATATGATTTCCACAGTGACATGGTTTCTTCTTGCCAACAATAATAAAGAAACTAAATTCAGTGGTGAGTGTGTGAAAATGGCAACAAATCCAGCTTCTTTAATGATTTATTTATTTTTCGGCATGTTCAACTGCCACTTTTAGATCCAGACAAAGTACCAAACCTGAGGCAAAGCAACAGGCAGCCTTTGTAGGTGGCAGTTAGTGTCTTTCTGCCATAACTTCAGAAGATCAGATCAAAACCTCTGCACAGCCCCTCCACTGGCCACTGTTCAAATCACTGGTAACACATCATTACTATAAGATCCTGAAATCGACAAATGTTTAAAATAATGGGATCAAAAGTAAAGAGTACTTTTATTGATCAAGATTTTGCATGGGTCACTCGTTTCGGTTTCTAACAAATAGATGCACAGTTTTCTAGACTAAATAACTACTTAATGATGGCTATAGCTTAATTTTAATTGCACAGGCATTATTTAATTCCCAGCAGGAGTCTTGACAACATCAATGATGTTATACTCCATTACTGCAGCTCAGAAAAACAAAAGGAATCTCAAAAACTAATCCACACACTGTTTGTGTGATATTCACATGATGATGTGAATATGATGGCATTCCATAAGTTTGTTAAAACAATGAATGCAAATGTGTGTTGTAGTCAAAGCGAAAGGCGATACAAGAAATATTAGTTTAAATTTTTTCCCCAGTAGCGGAAACTCTTTCTTGCTTTTGCATCTTTGATTGGTGCATAAGGATCCTTCTGAACCAATACTGATAAGTATTCAACCAGTTCTCATCAGCTATTAACAATAGGAACTATTAAATGGCCATATTATAATTACCATGTGTATATTTTATCAGGTTTATGGCAATTGCATTAATCCCTTAGATCTGGATACAAACAGCTTCAAGTGCAGCTCTGATAATATGATCACATTTATTCCTTGTTCAGGCTTTTCAAGTTTTTAGCAGTACATTAGTTTTTTTTTTCTCCATTTCCTCGTTGAGGTAAACGAGTCCCTGTCACATTCCTTCTTCTTTTAAGGCTGTTGGAGTACCACTTATCTCTTGATGGTGGACCTGAGCGCTTGCCCAATTGCTGCTGGAGTAGCCATTTTAAAGAACTAAATAGAACTGAAAGGACTGAATATTTAGAGGTACTTATACCTTTTCTTTGGAAATTGTCTGGCCAGCCTGTCAATTCAATGCACTGCAATATTGTGACCTAGACTTGGCTGGGTTGAAGCTCATCTTTGTCCAGGTGATGAGCTCTGGTCATCTGTGCATGCTTTAATGGAAAAATGCCACACACAAACACTTTTGTTAGAGGCCCTCTGCATTCCACAGCTGTTAGTGTGTGACTTCTAGTTTAACAGGCTCTTATTTTGAAAATCTCAGTCACCTTCCTGTGGTTAAGATCTCTCTCTTGCTACCTGGGTGGATCCCAATTGCCTTAATTGATGGTTCCTCAGTCCTCGATTCTTGGACACCCCAGAAGTCCATTCCATCTTCCATTTTGAAAAACATCCTAAAGCCCTATATTTCATTCTAAGGAGTGAGAATTGAGGAGTGATATTTTGGGAATGAAGAGCATGGTCAGTTTATATAAGACCATGCTTCTCGGAAGTCTTTACAACACAGACACACCCCTTTATTGGAAACCTGTTGGTAATTGGACACTGAAAGTTATCATAATGATCTTAGAACGCATCTGTGGAATTTGTGTTTTGGACTGTATACTGAGACTGTTTGGAACTCTGGAATTGGATTGTGGGGTTTGCTCCTTCTCACTTTAGTTTTACTGGTGTGCTTTTGCAACTGTTTTCTGTTGGTCTGTCCACCGAGTCTCATTACCTAGGCCATGTGGAGGACACCAATGCTGGGCACCAACCATCTTATCTCACCGGATCTGTCTTGCCATTTTGTCTGCAGTCTTCTGTCACCCAAGGACAAGCACGCCTCATGCCTCATCCAAGCTGAAGATGAAGATGCAACACCTACCTCTGTCCAGTTCACATCCTCATTATTAACAGTAAGCCAGAGAATCTGATCAAACATTATACCTAGCTCGTAATGAGTGCTCATGATGAGTGCTTGTGGAAGCAGTAGCTCGGGACATGGGTAGAACAAGTATGTATGAACAGAGAGCAGGTGAGTGGACTTCCTGGTTATATCCTGTCCTAACCAATCCTGGCCCTTCCTCGCGATCACCTGATCTGCTCACCTGACATTATCAAAGTCATGGAACACCAAGCCAACAAACTACAATCGACTTAGATCAACTGCTGCGTCACATTACCTTAAAGCTCAACCCAATTTATGTCTGTGAAGATTCTCAGTCATCCAGGTGAAGTTGTCTGAAGACTGAGTCATGGCAACTGGACCCAATTTAACATGAGATTTTTGGACAGGCATGTTAGACAGTTATATCCATCACCATCACCAAACCCCAAATGAGAGAATATATTGTCTTTTAGCTGTTCCGGTGGCATGTGATTATTCAACACCTTACAAAAGCATTTTATGATGTCTTTTTTTTAGATTTATTCATACACACACACGCACACAGACCCACAGAGAGGTGGGTATTAGCGAGTTACATTTACACTGTTACATTTATTTCAGTAACTTTTGGAAGAAATTGTACTTCTAACAGTAGTTTTACTGCACCATACTCTTTACTTTTACTTGAGTAGATTTGTGAAGAATTAACGCAACACTTACTGCGCTACATTTGACAACACTTAGCTCATTAGTTTATTATCATTTATCATTTATTTTACAAGAGAGAGGCCATCTAGTGGACAAGAGAACAAATTAAAACCATCACGAGTTAAATATTTTAATGTTTCTCCCGTGTTTACATTTTAGCATTAAGCGGATGTACTGCCATTTGAAAATAAAAGTTGTTTTAATAGGAAATTACAAAATAAAAGTGATCACCTAAATAGCCAAATTACATATTGATCATCAGTGTATTGTCATTTATACCACTTGAAAGATTTTTCACATATTGAGTTTAAATGTATCGCTAAAGATGTTATTTTAAGCAAAGGGTAAATCCAAAATAGAGATCTTACCAGACCTGGTGACATGTTTAGATGAATTCAGATCAGACATTAAAATAAAGTCCCAAGTTTAAACTTTTAATAATTTGCACATTATTTATTTAAAAAAAAAAATCAGACATTACAACAACAGTTACTCACTACTTGAGTAGTCTTTACATCAAGTACTTTTTTACTCAAGTAATTTTTTGGATGACTACTTTTTACTTCTACTTGAGTAATATTATTGTTAAGTATCGCTACTCTTACTTGAGTACAATATTTGGCTACTCTACCCACCTCTGTATATACTGTATATGTATGGTTTATATACTGTATATGTCACCCGTCTACATGTTTCTGCAATATTCTATGATTTCCACTCACCCTAACTGGACGAGGCAGATGACCACCCATCCTGAGCTTGGTTCTGTTGGAGGTTTCTTCTATTAAAATGAGTTTTTCCTCTTCACAGTTGGAATGCCAACAAGGTTCAGTCATCAAAAATAATGGCAGCAATAATGGATGCATTTCTCATAAGCCAATGAAGATCATGAACTCAGCTCTGCAGATTCAGAAGAAGATGAGTGGTGTAAGGGAGGACTTGAGGATGAGAAACAAAAAATCCTTTATATAATAATATCAAGAAACTAACTGTATACTAACTGTCCCGTGTCACTTGCTGCTATTTGTGGTACATCCTGCTTACATTAGAACACACTAGTTTTGTTCCATCTCCTCTTTAAGACAATCTGACTTTAATTCAGTTCAGTTTACTCCAGGATTATCCCGGGGCAGCAAGAACGGAAAACAGGATGTGTATGCAGTGTACAATATAGTACTAAAAATAAACAATATGCTGTCTAGAGTCAAATACAAATATCCCATTGCAATAATAATAATATCAGCTGACTGGAGTTGATCACCTCTCCCAGTTCTCTCTGGAGTGATCTTACCAAGGCCTGCAAGGTCTGGCTCAGAAAATGAAAGCAAACCTAGAACTGTTTCATACATTCCTTAATTCCGATGAGAGCAAGTTCTTCCCACTCTTGACCTTGTGTGAAAGGTGCCAATTTCCCAGGTTCATAGATGCCACAGATAGAAAGCTCCTGAAGTAACTACTACTACTACTGCAAATCCTAATTTACTGTTATACTTGTGTCAGTATGCAAACTACAAGTTTTCTTAGGCCAATACTATTGAAGGGCCAGTGTAACTTAGCCAGTACAGTATAGAGCTGGCACTCAAGGGAGCATGTTCAATAGAGGGAAATGTGAACAGTCAGGCCTATGACCTGCTAATGGGCTTGTTTGAGATGAACTGTGCCTTGCCTGGAAAACACATGAGAGCAGGCAGTGGCAGCGGAGGGCAGAGAACAGACGCTGCAATGACAGACAACAGGCAACAGGCAATTCAAGCAGCATTAAAATTAACTTTTGTACTGGATGTCGCAAGTAATAAAATGTTATTTTGTTCTCAGTTTCCAGTAATTGTTGTTTGTTGTTAAAAAAAACCCCACAGGAGATGGTGTGTTTATAATTTAACCTATATAAGACTCAAATATTTCAGTTCAGTCAGTTCAGTTTGCTAATTAAAAGAAAAACATTAATCTATCAATAGAAACCCAAGGCAGATATTTTGATTATCATCTGTCAGATAGACAGGGCTGAAACATCCGTGCAGATGTTATTTTAAAGTAATCTGAAAGTAATCTGCCATTTAACAGCCTAGTTTTAAACTAAAAGATAAACCACAGCATCTATTCTGTAAAGAAACTAAATGTAAAATGTAAGTAAAAGTAAATAAAAGAGGAAATGTGACATTGTTGATCAAACACCTGAACTAATCAGAGCTTAGATCAGGTGAGAGCCAGGTGTTTCACGTCATGCTATGAGGTCTTACGGTCAGTGGAGAGCAACTGCATCACCTGGCTCCAAAATATGTGGCTATCATGTTCTCACAAGATTATTATTGCTTAAGTACGCATGATGACAAAGTAAGATGGTCATCTCAAATGAGCGTAGTGCTGTTGACGAAACGAGAGGTCTGCAGAATGTGCCCCTGACCAGAGCCACTGCCAGGCATCAACATAACCGTGCCTTATACTGTTGTTGATGATAAACGTTTTCCTCTATGAAGCAACCTCACGAAGCCAGATGCTTCTGAAAACCTGGACCATGGACGATGAATTTTGAATTAGCAGTTGTCAAAGTCAAAGTGCACAGTACAAAATCTATTTAAACGTTTATCTACTAAATGTGTTTTTTCCTTTCCAGGATTGCTCTTAAACATAATAGGGTGACAACAGTAACATTCTCCCAACCTTTGTAGATACACATTTTACATGCATGTAGAGAAGCAGGGCATGGAATGTCATAACCGCTGACAAAATTCATTGAGACATTTTCACCTGTAGCATCTGTTCTGTTACAGGAAAATATGATTTAAATATAGACAACTTCACATCACCGGATCAAACTGTTAGCTCATAGTAAAATATTGGGTACTTTGATTTTAAAGGATTCAAAATCTAATCTAATGGTTATGTTTAATACATTTTAGTGAGACTCTGTAAAGAATGAAGTAAAGACATTTTCATAAATCTGTGTGTTTTTTGGAAATGAATTGTCATTTGACATGCAATGTTTGGCTCGCTTGTCTCATGAGGAAAATTATATCAGAATAAATAACTTACAAACATAGCTGCACACAAGTGGTGGAATTCTTAAACCACATGCCTTAACTTTCATCTTAAAATGTGCTAGAATGTTTAATAGACATTATCAGTTGTAAAAAATGAACTTGTGAGTTAATTCTCTTTCTTTTTTCAGTGGTTTAACTGCAAAACCATTTTTCTGTATCTGGACCTCAAAGATACTTTTAACAGGTGCAGCCTTGCCATCTTGGCAAAGGTGTGAGGGTCCTTGCAGTTGCTGCTTCTTATCCAATAGGTGAAAACAGACTGGCCAGGGTTAATGTTAGTTCCTGAGTTTTAGCGGTAAGCAGAAGTTACTGGTTACATTCAGATTAGGGAAAACGATCTATGGGAAATCAGAGAACTCATTAAAAAAAAACTTCTGTCAACTGTGGGGATCTAATGCCTGATCTATACAGACAGCATAGCATGAACAACACGTTAGCAGAGCATCAGTAGCAGTTTCTGTGCTGCATGTAAAGGGTCAACACAATACAGCAACAAACAGAAACGGGTGGGTCTTTCAAAAAAAGTAGTCAAAATGAAAAACCTTTGGAAAAATTTTAGTAAAGTTTTTAGAAATAACTTTACACAATCGTTTATTTACCCTACAACGAACAAGCGTTAATCACACATCTCTGCAAAAACTCCCATACACTCTTTCTTAAATACTAGAGGAGAAAAAAAACTAAACTACTAGAAAACTAGGCACTTTAGTATTTTTGTCTCATGATATCTATCTATCTATATGTCTCATAACGTCTCTGTTAAACAATGGCTTTACTAAGAATATGGACTTACAGGACATACATTCGCGCTAAATAATCTGTCTTGCAACAGACTGGAGACAGATCGTCTTTTGTGACTTTAATGTGTTTGTTTGCAATGTTTCCACACATAGAAAAAAGATATGTGGACCTAGACTGCAGGGAGGACTTGAAGTTAGTGGACCTCCTGGACTTTTTGGTCCAGTAACATGGTTTCAAGGATCCAGCTTATTTATTGTGACTGAACTATTCAATAAGTTCATCATAGGCCATGAGGAAGGAATGATGTACAATGTTAATACAAGGCCTAAATCCACTAATCTGAATCTGTTACACTAGACCATTATCTGGGAAGGAATGTCAGGTTCAGCTTTTAGTTCACTGAAAAACAACTACCTTCGTTTTAAAGGAGGCAGACCCTGACTTGAGAGACAGCTCATTTGTATCAGAGGAGGCACATGTTAGCCTGCACCCCTGCCAGGCAAACAGTAGGGGTTAGTAGCAGCAGGGACTGTCATACACTGTGAGCGCTGGAAACAACTAAATTGGTGAGGAAAAAGTGAGGAAAACACTCATAAATAGGTTGTTACCTGGTGCCAAGTACAATGTCCTGATTGCAAAATGTTCTCAGTAACAGCAAGACCACCAACTGCAGAACAGATTTGCCATTGAGGCATGACGATAGACTGATAAAGCTTTCAGCAGCAGAGACAAATGGAAAGGAAAAGCAAAGACAAATAATGGATGTTCCTAAAATGAGTGACCTGTAGGTGATGAGTGACGGACAGGAAAATGCCAGCCGACAGACAAACTGTCTCAGTTCAGATATATCTAGAAATATTGAGTACTGTGCACCTTTGCCTGCTTGTGAAATGCTGTCGTCAACAACAACGTACATGCTCTGCAAACCGTGTGCTAAAGTCAAGACTCCACCTGCTATATCCTTCTCTCAGAGATATGAGGAATAAAAATATACCTGCTCTCTTCACAGCTGCACTTCAGAGATAAGTCACACACACAATCAAGTGAGGAAGAAAGAAGCCATTTATTTAAATTTGAAATGTGGAGTTTCACAGGTGGGGAAAGGAAAGCAGGAAGACAGAGACTGTACATGGTTTGAAGATGTATGATTTAGCACATTTTACATTTCACAGAGCAGATAATTAAGCTTTCAGCTTGAATGTTCCGAGTTAATTTAAGGTGGCACTTAAAACAACATAGACAAACCTTGTCCTCATTTACCTGAGCGATGGGTTAGACATGCGAGGTGTCACAACTTTGTACTGTGATTAACCAGTAACGTGTCTATAATTGGAGGCATCTCTTATGTCACATTCATGTCATTTGTGTCTTTCTGGGTCTGACTTCTTACCTGCAATCCCCTTAAATCTGAATGATATTCAGAGCTCAACTCTTATGGTATTAACCTGATTTAAATGTTGTTTTTTATTCAGAGGACTCAGACTGTCATTTCATATTGTATTAATTCAACCAGGTTGAGGAAATTCCACTGGAACAAACATTTCAGTAACTAAGAGTAAGTAAAGTAAGTAAATAAGAATGTAACTTTTTAGGTTAGTTCTTTAGTGTTAGATTGATGTTCTCTACCATTAAGGAGAATAGCTCAATAGACTCTTAGACAGGGAGACCCCACACATGCATGGACTCTTTCATCACGCCTGCACACACTAAAGGAGGCTTGTTTCCGCTTCCTTAAAAAAAAGGGGCAAAGTGTGTGGGTGGCTGAATGACCTAAGGGGGGACTCTCAACCTCCAAGTTATGCCTCCTGCATTCTTCATTATCTTTTACATGTGAACACAGGTTCAGAAGGAGTGGACACTCTCCAACAAGATTTAGTTTGTGGGCATTGCCTTCATTTGACAGACTCTAGTGAAGACGTAGAGGAAACATGCTGGAGATGCAGCTGTGGTTATATGGCATGTGCTGTAACTGTTCAGCTATCAGGGCACTCCATCTCCAACAAGGCTGCTCAGTTTGGACCAATGACTTGCTTGCAATGACTGTCAGAGCTCCACCAGGCTCTCTGTCTTCACAGTGGAGAAAGAGGGAGATAAAGAAAACCTTGATGGTAGCTTCTCATGACTGGTTAGCTTTAACCGTAAATGTTACACTGAGCTCCTGTCTCCTGACCTTTCACATCAAACAATACATAGCCACAAGACCACAACAGTGATTGCTCCCTCACTTAAGAATTAATTTGATTTAATTCTACAGTAGGTAAAAAATCTGTTTTGCCCACAACAAGTACATTGGCTGATACAGGAAATTACTGTAAAATACTGTCTTCTATATGCAAAGAAAGATGTGATTTTAACATCTGATTGATGATGATTTTAAGTACTGTATTAATGTCAGACTTATATGTGTTTACCAGCAAAATAAACACTGAGCCACAGACAGCCACAATGGAAACACTGTGTATTGTTGCTCTTACGGTATATTTGATTTTTTTAAAAGAAAAAAGTCAGCTATCAGATGACCACCTTAACCCGAACCCATTGTTCCTGGACATCTACGTGATTCTCCACCTTATCAGGACGTAGCATCTCCACTAATGAATCTACATTTGCTTTGTTAAAAAACATGAGGAAATCCCACAGTGAATTGAGGAGATGCATATTAGCTTTGATTTCATTTGCTTGTTATCATCAGATCTGGTGTTACAGATAGACTTGGAAATTTAATCTCAGGTTGTTTTCATGTTTCTCTCTCCTCCCAGCCCACCCACTGTAATAAATAGCTGTATAATAAATCAGCCGCCCCCCCCGATTCTTGTGGGCCACTCAATATGTATGTGGTGTGACAGGTTAGGCAGAGACTCAGATCATATATCTACCGAGATGATGGCAGAATAAATCACAGCTTTTACAGTAGCAGGCTGCCCAAGGCTAAAAAGGCCGTCGCTCTGCAGCCCTCTCCCTCTCTGCCATAGCTTGGATCGTTCCTCTCTCATTGCCCTCTACCTTAGGCTAGCCTATTTGTAACGCAGAAAATATATTCTTAGGCACATAGCCCCCATCTTCTCTGTTCTGCACAGTTCTATTCTAACTGTACTCTGTGGAGCATTTAAACATTCCATTAATTTTATACATTAGGATAATTGTATGTGACAGTTTGTACTGTCCCTACTATAGCTTTATTGGAGAAATTCTGGGAATTCCGTTTTAACCATAGACTAATAATTTTTTGTCTATACTAAAACAATATCCATGTCCATATTGACATTTATGTACAAAAATGTGTTCTACTGTGACACTGATATAAAACTTCACCTTTCTATATCAGGCAAATCAAGTGGGGTGAAGAGGGCTTAGGGGAAATTGTATTAAATACCTGTGATTTTTGGAAAACACTTAAAAACGAAGCACAAAGAATGAAATTGACTGTTTGATTCAGTGTCCTTAATCTCTCAGATAATTATTAGCACAGTCACACACTTGTTAGGTGTAAGTCTTTGGGTCCACATGAGTGTTGTTTCAGTAGCGGTTAAGTTATTAGGCTACTGAAACAGAGAGCACCCTTATGCTTCCTCTCCCTCTTTCTCTCTCTCTCAGTAGCCGGGACTACTTCTAAGTTAAAAGGCATACAAAATAAGTTAATACTTTTCACTCCAGACATTTATGGTTCCTGACAATGTGTTCTGATGATTTGATTGTTACCCATTCCACCAGCCTCCTGTGTACAGTCTGTTTAATTAGACATGGTTAACATTATTCCTGATAAATATGAGCACGTAAACAATGTTACACTGTCTCTGTGAGCTTGTTAGCTCCAGTGTTACAGCTCTAGACTTCCCACCTAGCTCAGGGCTGCATGTGTTCTTTGACAATGCTGTCTCTGCACAGCTGGGTTTTTATATTCTCTATTGTCATTTTAACTTCTTGTCTTGTTTGACCCTATGATATGCTCTTTCTGTGTGTCTCTCTATAGAGGCATGGTAATTACTTATACACTTTGTAGTTTTATGTGCTTAGTCATGTCCACCACTGATATTATAATAATGGACCATAGGCATAGAACCATGCAATGCTTGTAGATGATCATTTTGATGTTAATCATTTTGAAGTGCACATGCCTGGGGACATGGCTCATCCAGTGGAATGACCTAATGTTCTTTTGAATTCCTTGCCTTGTCCTCTGCTCTTCCCCCTGTGCTGCTGCCCATGACCTGCAAATTGACTGGAGTGCTCTATGTTCAAAGACATTTCAACTCATATAATGTCATATAAGTCAGATTAGGTCAATGGAGCCAATAGTGGAACATGCAGCACACAACTAACACAAATTACAGGAAAACACAAATCTATTATTTTTTCTCTTGAATTTGAACCGTTGGGGACACTTCTAACTTAGACACCTTGTAATATATTAGTCCAAATATAAGAATATAACCCAGAATTACCCCATTGTGGTAGTATGCCCTGGTCAACTACTGAAGTTGTATTTTACAGTAAGTATGTGAGTATGTCTGTTCATACTCTTGTGAAGATGTGAAGAAATGTCCCTCCAGGCATTTTCAAGAATGGGACATACAAGAACACTTTGGTGGTCAAAGGACCTTCAACCTTTGACCAAATCTTAAACATTCATTTTGGAGGGGTGCTTGTGCCAAATTTAAGGAAATTCCCTCATGATATTTGATTACATCATGATATTGTATTTATAAGGATGGGATAGATGAGCATGAAGGGCAGGATGTCACAGTGACCTTGACCTTTTGACCAACAAAATGTGAGTCCATTGCATTCACAAGCACTGGCGGGATAAACAGACAGACTTCTGTCATCTTAACCGTTGACCACCAAAGTTTAATCAGTTTATAAGTCCAAGTGGACATTTGTGCCACATTTGAAGAGATTCCCTGAGATTGTTCTTGAGTTATCATGTCCAACCACAGCTGTGGCTGGTGGAGACTCACAAAAAAACAGGGTGTAGTTGAAACTAAATGTGACAATGTGCATATTTTATTCTCTGTTTACTTAAATGTGACAATACATTTTTAAAGTTGTCAGATAGACATATATCTACCTACCTACCTTGTTTTAATCAAAGTTGTATTAGCTATGCTTTCACCTGTGGGAGTTACATTGTGGATCAATATTTTTTTTGGCCCAGACTCTCTGCAGCGGTTTAGTAGATTGTAATAAAATTCATTAAGTCATTCATGGCCCCCACAGGATGAATGCTAGTGACTTTGGTAATCCACAAACTGTAGCTATCAGTTTCAACTTACTAGTACATTGAAGGAAATACGAATTCAATTCAACATTCAACATTTCCAGATATCCACATTAAACTAAGACCAGACATTGGTATAAACTTAATAAGACAACATAGCTAAGGACATTACAGTCAATAAAAAAGTTATATCCATGAAATTGGAAAAATGTGTGGAACACAGAGTAAGAGAAGGCTTTAAATGCAGACACAGTTTGTTTTCTATATGAAGCCATTTTGGTCCATTTTAAGAAAATAGCCTTCAAATCAAATCAAATCTTTATCTTCACAAATGTTCTGTTGGGTTCATGTCGCGTGATGGACTTGGTCAATCAAACACCTTAATTTTCTTTTGTTGAGAAAATCATTCAAATTGTCGGGGAGCCTGAGACATTTACAGTGTGTTCTCATCAAAATGGAAATAAGCCTGCGTGCTCGGACAATCTGGATTTATTAAACAAACAACGACTGTTGACAACAGTGTACCAACTATAGCCAGTCTGGCACCACTAATGGGTCTTACTGGCAGTGACAGTGACAGCAGACCTGGATCGGAATCTGACAATGCAACAGAGCCTTTCAACTAGACATGGAAGCAATGGAATGAGTGGAAAATCAGCAATGGTTTTCGACCAAAAATCTAAAGTTATGTAGCGTATGCAGTGCATCACTATTACTGCCTTCAGAAGTAATACTTGACTGATTACCAAAATAGAGTTTTCTTGTGTCATTCCAATTGAATGCCCATATATTCAATGTTTTTCTATTGATTGGAATTTCATGATTTCCTAAACTATGTGACCTTATTGAGCACTAGTAGCACTAGATCATATGTATTCAGCTACTCGTGTGAATACACATGTGCACACACAAACAAAACAAACATCAATTAACAAATGAATAAGGTATTTTTAATGATCTCACTGACAGTACTTAGAGTACAGACAAAATTCTTTCTTCCCACAAAATATTAGCAAACACATTACACTGAATGTGAATCTGCTCAACATCATCATCTTAGCATAAGAATAAAAGAAGTCTAATTATGTAATATCATTAAGAAAAACCACTTAACAATTTAAAGACATAAATTAGTGTGTCCTTGAGTGTAGTGCTATTTTGTATCTTTTTAAATTTCTTAAAATTCTCACTGACGGCATCAAAACTATGAATGAACACATGTGGAGTTATGTTCTAAGGTGAAATAACTGAAAACATCTTTTATATTCTAGTTTCTTCAAAATAGCCACCCTTTGCTCTGATTACTGCTTTG
>JAUYWH010000009.1:1172009-1198317 GCA_034779795.1 Ctenopoma multispine | reverse complement strand
TATCCATCATCAACCGCTTATCCGAGATCGGGTGACCTATCCCAGCTGTCTTTGGGCGAGAGGCGGGGTACACCCTGGACAGATCGCCAGTCCATCGCAGCGCCAACATACAGACATACAACAATGCATGCTCACACACGCCTACGGACAATTCAGAGTGACCAATTAACCCACACAGACATGGAGAGAAAATGCAAACTCCACACAGAAAGGCACCCGGCCAACCCTGGGAATCGAACCCGGGTCCTTCTAGCTGTGAGGTGACAGTATATATATATATATATATATATATATATATGTGTATATATATATGTATATACGTATACATATATATGATTCCACTCATGTCCACAATTAGTGCACTTTTCAACATTTTCAGTTGCAGATTGTATATATATGTATATATATATATATATACATATATATACGTATATACATATACGTATATATATGTATATAAAAAATTTTTTATATATATAAAATGTTGAAAAGTGCACTAATTGTGGACATGAGTGGAATCATTTCAAATACCAGCCCATCCCCCTCAATCCAAGACCAAAGACCACTTTCGCAATTGAGCAGGGACAGTGACAGTTCTACATCATACCATCATGCCAATGTTTGAGCAGCTGATGGAAAGAGTGCTGGTGGACATACCCCAAAATCATTGTGTCGCGTGTTTTGACAACAACAATCACATCAACAGAGCCTTCACAAATAAGCGCGGGGTCTTCACTCTTCACTCTCACTCTTCGTCTCTCAGTGAACGTGCTTCTATAAGTGCAGGTTTTCAGTGTAAATGATTTTAGTGGAGTAAACCCAGCCAAGACCAGCTTAGACAAATACTGGTTTAACAGAACTGGTGTCCAGTATTTTTTTCATTTTGAAACACATTTGCTCGTCCGAAGCAACATTGCTCCAAAGGCGGTGTCTGAGAGGCAAATGTTCACTCCCAGCGCTCCCAGGCTACATGATCAGTGCTTGTGTGCTATCCCCTGATGTACTTAAGGTGACTGCTGCCCAAGACTGACCAACCCCTGCTAACACCAGTCCAGAGCTGCTTGGGCCTGGCATTGTATTACTGCCGCTTTGTTTGAAACTCTTCACCACCTGACTGAAGGATGACCATTCAGCTGGGACATTACAGCTTTCACCCAAGTCAAGGCAGCCCTTATCAAAGCTCCAGTTCTGGCATACCCTCATGCTCAACAGCCCTACGTTGTTGACACTTAGATTACTAGAGGGGTGTGCACTATGTTGATCATTTAAAAAATGCCATCCTCACTTGGCACAAACCTGTAGTAAATCAGAACCTTAGTGTACTTACATGTTTATCTGACTCTGATTGAGTCAACTTGTCAAACATACAGTGTTTCGGCTGCATTATATCTTTGTATTGAGTGTTTTCCAGAAGGCGATTAAAGGTTTGTGTGTGTTGGAGGAGTACAAGTGAGTTGTCTCGTTTTCTACTACAGAGTAAACTCTGGGTCCAGCAAAAAAAGAAGAATAGCTTTCGTGAATCACCAACCTTTTAAGCATGTTCAGCTTTGTGTTAAGCTGCATTTTATCAGCTCACTACCAGGTCAATGCACTTCATGTGTGTTTAAGATTCTGCAAGGTCATCTTTGTTGAACTGGAGTATCTGACATGCCTTTGGTGGTAACACGCATACACCAGCTGTTGAACTGAAAAGTTCACTGTATGCTGCAGTATTGATTTTTCCGTTTCACTTTTGTATATCGAATAGAAAACAGGTTTTCAGTGTAAATGATTTTAGTGCAGTAAACCCAGCCAAGACCAGCTTAGACAAATACAAGTACTTAACAGAACTGCTATACTGTGAATATGCTGAATAATACTACTCTCAAAATGTGGTTGCAAACTTCTCAAGCTCAGTCAAAGTTGGAAGCCAGTTTCTTGGATGAACAGTATGTAAATAAAGTTTGCATCTCTTTTGTGCATTTTACTGATATGTCTACTTATTTATTAGTTTTGATTTGTTTAAATGGAAAAATCAGAAAACTGATTAATGATCAAGGAGTGTACCATGATTAGAGTCCTCCAAATGAAGAAGTATTTAAATGTCAAAGCAATTACACAAACAGTTAATCAACTCAAAATAAAAATTCCCAACATTTGCATGCACACAGGTTCTGAACTACAACCATTTGCTTTCTTTTCTTTGTAAAAAGTGTTGTTCTGTCTATTTCAGATGAAGCAATTAGAAAATTTGCTCATTTTAGGCTCTGAGAGCATGTCATTATTTTTTCACTCAAAATTCATTCAGGCTCTTGAATTAATGATTTGTGTACATGAATGAGCAGCTACATTAGAGGAAAAATAAGTATTCAGCATGTAAACATTTTTTCATAAAACAGATATTCACATAAAATAAAGACGAGACATTAGTATTTAGTCAGTACTGCAGTCACATACGTACAAGTCATATATTCTCTTTTCAGGGTGGCAGCTTGTTAATTGATAACTAATTGATAGCACATCACGTGGTCACTGGTCCAATAAATACACATATATGGCCAAGTAACTCCTACAAACGGCTCCAGACTTATGATATGAAATAATAGATAACCTGCAGAGACCGTGAAAATACAGGTTACAGGCATTACTGAGAGAGGAGTACATTTACTTAAAGGCTGCGTGACCTGTGTGATATAATTGCTAGCAGTATTAGGGATGTATGGATATTATAAGACTTGTGATTGATAATCCCCCAGCCATTACATGGCTTGCAGTACATAAATGAACAGCAGCAATCTGACAGTGAGGCTAACTTTTCCTGCAGCTGGAAACTGATAAGTCTGTAATCATAGCAGTGGTTCGCAGCATCAAAGCTTGCCCACCCACCCGGAGATCCTTTGGCAGGAAATCACTAGGTAAAATCACTCACTTTCTTTTCTTGCTGCACAATAATTGACTACTGATTGCCAAAAGCCCCCCTTCCTATTCAACGGTAGGGAGAAGCCTGTGTTTCTGTGAGTATGCACATGGGTGAGATCAAATAATATGGCCAGGTCGATGCAGCTACAGTATTTGATCTCTGTGCCTTGTGGGCTACACAACTAACCAGGGATGTTTCATGAAAACACTGCTTCATTATTGCATTATAACTCCATGCTGTCTTTGAACCATATAGCTACATAATTAATTCATTGTGTTTTTTTTCCAAGACGGCAGGTAGGAGTCAGGTAGGAGTCTGAGCAGACAAGTCTTAAGGAGTAATGTTATGTTTGACCTTAAAGAAAAACCAAAGTTTCAAAAATATATTACCATTGCTAAATGCTACAAATCAGGAGGTTTTTCTTTAACTAAACAAGGCTTATGGAATATCACATAGCAGAAAAAAACTGGCAAATGCAAAGGGGAAAATAATGAGCCGAATCAAACAGAATGAATTACATCACAAACAGCATGCTATAAGACAGCAGAGCAGGATTTCATAAACAAGGGGAATTAAATATGTAGAGACTGAAATCCTAAAGGGATTGTGTTCGGGGCTTTGACCAGGATGGCATGAAAAAGAGTGAACATGTATTCCAGGACAAGAGAAAAATATGGAGAAAGTTATGGCTTTTAAATATATAGTCAAGGAAAATTGAGTGAAATAAAAATGGTCATTCTACAGTTTAGTCACGGGGCAGAGAAAAAAAAGAGATATTTGCTCGATACATTAAAGCCTTGTCAATAAAACATAGATTTGATTAGACTCCATCTGAGGTTAATGCCCGATTATGGGGATAGAAATCAATGAGCAGCAAAATCCTTTTGACTGCCAGCACTAGATGGAAAATTCAGTCTGATTTGACATTAAATTTCCCCCAGTTATGTTTGATGTTCACATGTGGTCCCCACTGAATGTTCTCTCTGCAGTGGTCATTAGAGCCTTATTGATGGTTGATAATACTTTAGTCCTACTTTGTTTCCAGTGTAACATCGCAAATCAGATGTAAATGCAACCTTCAAGCCTCTCTCCCAAAAGTTAGATTTCTATACAACTTTAAACAGAAAAACATTTTGCAGGGAAAGTCATCGCACCTCGTGTGTTATGCTATATGTTATGTTTGTATTGACATAATGAGTACATTTTAAGTAATGTTCATTATAATGAAATTATATTTTTCAAATATATTAAAAAGTATATCTGTGAAGATTCTCAGTCATCCAGGCGAGGTTGTCTGGAAGTTGAGTAATGGTACTGGACTTCTTTCTTGTTACGCATTCGTTTCACTATTTATCTAAATAGTTTCTTCTGAAGTAATAAGTATATCAATAAATATTACCAGACAATGTATTTCTTTTCAGCAAAAATTTCTGATCTTCCATTACAACATTCATTTTGTATGACTGTAGTGTTATTAAAACGGTTCGGTACTCAGGTACCAACAGCACACAAGGTTAGAGAACAATAGTGATCTGACTAAATGGAGAAACAGTGACTTTTACGTTTATTTACTGTTTAACAAATCCCCCGTCTTTCTCTAATTTAAACAAAAATGTATTTCTTTTCTAAACACAACCACACAGGTTTCTTCTTCTGACTTTGTTTCTGTTATTAAATGTAGCACTTCATTGATTCAAAATTTACATTCCGTCATTATGTAGCCAACACGTTCTCATTCCTCATTTGTCGTTTTTTATACCATGGTAACATCAGTAATGTCACATCTTTTACAACCATGTGTACCTGGAGTTTACAGTGGGAAAAAAACACATCTAGCTTATGGGTCATCCCAATGTGCTAAAAATTCATGTTAGGAATCCTATGTCTCCTATGTAAAGAATGTCAATTCCCCTGCCATTAATGACACATTTACACATCACTTCGAAACCTCACTGCAGCCTCAGATGAGTCATAGAATACATTTTAATATCAATAATATATTATTTCTCGCAGTATGTTTGCTCTCCGGCCTGTCAACACAAGAGATCCAGTCCATCTAATAAGATTTTTTCAGATGAGGTTTATTTCTGGATGGTGTAGAATTAACTACTTTTATTGCTTTTCATTAATAACCCAAACATAACTTTGTTTTCAGGAGAGTCAGATATCTTGCCTCTACAGTCATCATAGAATTATACTTCATACTACACACTTTATTATTATTTCCTTTAAAAACTACTAACTAATAGGCACATTTTATGAATATCACTTTGAAGTCCCAGGCTCACAGCTAGAATGTCCCTGGGGGTCGAACGCAGGCCATCTGCCAAGGTGTTTTTTCTATGTCGAGTCTGCATGTTCTTCCCATGATTGTGTATTTCTCCAGGTCCATTGGTTTCTTTTTGGTTCAATGATGGAACAACAGAAAACTCTCAAGACCGCCCAACAATGAACAGAACAATGAAGGTAATTTACTGCAACTTGAAGAAATTCACACCCCTGTCCAGATGATGGCTAGTGTGCATATTACTTACCTTTGCCTGTACTCACCTGCGTGACCTCAGTGTTTACCTGGCTTTAGCTGCTTTGCTTTTCAAGAAGGCAAGTTTAGTGGCATTTCATGCAGGCAGTCATGCAGACCTTTTCAATTTTTTGCCACTATATAGAGGTAAATAGAAAAGAAGCACTTCTGAGCTTCTAGAGATCATCACCGACTTTAACACTGCACTTAATGCATCGCATATTGTTATTCAGGTGCTAACTGCATATTGACTAGAAGACTTAAAACACATGTGTGACCACTACAGATCAGCTGTGCAGATGTAGGACATGCAGGAGTGCATGCTGCAAGATTTATCCCTGGTGAAGTGAGTGCTTGCAGAACCGGGAAATCCCACATTCAGAGAGTGACCATGAAAAAAGAGTGTTTTCAAAACAATGAATAAAGTCTAACACAACCTCTGCATAGACATGACTGTGAGCAGTTTAGATAATGGATGGATTTAATGCAATAGAGGACGTCTTTTATGTGATTATTACATAAATATCCACCATGTTGTTAAAACACCAGCGCACAGTGACAACAATCTTTTGTCAGCAACAATATCTTAAAGTCTAGATATTGTTTTCATTGTGTATATTTTATTACTGTAATATCTACATTGTTGTGCTGGGGTGAAAAAGAATACAGCATCTAAAATCTCTCTCTAGCTCCTTCCATTCTTCAGATTTCATTTGAACAACTCATTAGGACACGATGACTGGCTTTGAAGAAATACTGTTCTGATAGTGTGTTGTAATTGTGTGCAATGATCAAACTCAAGCCAGCTTCCTTTAGATGTGGTTGGGCAGTACTTTGTATGAACTGCGCAGTTCAAGCACACCATGCTTTAGTTTTGAAAAAAAGCCTTTTTATTTCATGATCTCTTCACCGAACGTCCAAACCCAGAGCAGAGCAAGAAACTGACAGACAAACCGTAGTACAACTCAATGTCCCACAGGAAAAACATTGCAGTCTCTGGATGACATACGATACATTATGTTCCACACATTCTTCCTGTGTGTACCAGAACAGGAACATAGTTTTCTGCTAAAAGTACTAAACACCTGCACTTAAGTGAGGAAAAAAGATAGCACTGGAAAAGCATACAGCGGGTATTAAAGCAGACCAGTCAAAGTAAGGGAAGGGCGAGGTAATTGAGACCGAAACAAGTGACACAGTGTAATCACTGAGTAATTTGATCAGAAAATCAAAGTATAATGTCTGATGTGTAGCCACTCACTAAAGTAAAAAAAAAAGAGTAGTTTAATGCACATTACAAAATAATAGGTTACTTGCAACACTGTTGTTCAGATGTGAAAGCTGATCTGATACCCAAACCACTGTTTAAATATTAATAACACGGGCTTGTTGTGATTGTGTGTGTGTTTGTGTGTATCTGTCTAAAGTTACTGATCTATCTGGATTTCATCACTAGTCGATACTTAGGAGACAGAGGTTGGTTTTGCTTTCATGTCATCTGTGTATGGATTCACCACTCCAAAGGATGATTCATCCAGCATGCTGGTCTCAGTTTCAGTTTTCACATACTGTATATCTAACGATGTTTTCCCTTTTGGATTCTCAATAGTGGGGAGAATAATTCTTTCATTTCAATTCTTTAGGGCATCGAACAATAGAGATATTTGTAGCCAGCAACACTGGCTACAAATATCACCAGCTTGAATATCAACTGACCAAGGTGAAGACTTGATACATTGGATAGACAGACTGCGTGTCTGCGCTATGTCTATTTTGCCAAAACTGTAAAAATGTATTATTTTTACTAAACATATGATCTGGTTATCAGAATGTTAAAAGTTGTATCCTATACTCACGATTGAGCATCTGGCAAAATCCCCATCTTTCTTTTTGTTAAACTCGCTCCTGCACACAGTGGAATCAGTTCATAAACAATTCCAGTGGGTCCCTGCCCTCTTTCACAACATCCATTTTCAGGTGTGCTCAAACAAATAAATCAACAATTTAACACATTATGTATATGTTTTGCTTAGGCATCCATAGTTCAAAAGTCTATTAGACCCACAACACTGAGGGGCTCAGCTACAAATGTACAGTAGCAACACAAATACAAACCTGTGACCTGGACCCATCACACAATACATTTAAAAAAAAGGCTGATGTTATAGATTTAAGATTCAATTTAAAATTCAAGCAGCTCTCAGTTCAAACAAAAAGAATAAAGAAAAAATCATAACTAGAAAAGACTGACACCAACACCTGTAGTAACTTTACAGAACAAAAACAAAAAAAAAAAAATAATAATAGTAATAAAAATGTGTAAAAAATAGGTCATTTCTGGTCATTATCAGTCCTGGGTGTAATGTAGTGAGGTTATCTGATTATAAATATGACCATGATAGTAGTCCTCCCCCCTCCCCTTTACATAAAGGAGAGGAATTGTACAGTTTTATGGCCACAGGCAGAAATGATCTCCTTTGTCTCTGTGGAGCACTTGATGTTGATCAGTCTCTGAATGAACGTGCTCCTCTGTCCAGCCAGGACACTGTGAAGTGGGTGGGAGGGATTGTCCAGGATTGAGAGGAGTTTGTACATCATCCTTCTCTCAGATACAACGTGTAGAGGGTCCAGCTTCACACCCAGAACAGAGCCAGTCCTCCTGATTAATTTGTCCAGTCTCTTGGTGTCTACCACCTTCAAGCTGCTGCCCCAGCAAACCACGGCAAAGAAAATGACACTGGACACCACAGATTGACTGAAGTCCACCACCAGTTCCTTTGTTTTGCTGATGTTGAGCTGGAGATGGTTGAGCTCACACCAGTCCTCAGGTCCTGGCACCGTTTCCTGTGGAGCACCTGTGCTGCAGACCACAGTTGTCAGACACACAGTTCTGCAGGTGGACGTACTGGGGCGGCTAGTGAGGTAGTCCATGAGTACCATTTATAATAACAACAAAATAAATCATAAGCTCTCACGGGCCAGATTCGGCCCGCGGGCCTTGAGTTTTACCTATATGCTTTAACCTGTCTTTCTGTTACTGTTTTCTGCCTGACTTTGGACCATGGATTGTGGATTTGTTTTGGCAACCTGTAACTCTCTTTACCTGGACCTGCCTTTAAGTGAATCTTCCCTAAACCTACGAGTAAACATTTTCGGACCTATCTCTGATCTCTGCTCTGTATTTTGGACCCTTGATTCTTGGATATTAAATATTGGATTGGGATTTTTGGATATGTTTATGTATTTTGGATATTGGTCTCTGATTAAATACCTGAAGTGCGGATTGTCTCACATCTGCCTGTCTGCTTGTTTCCCTGCTCTGGAAGGCAGGACTTCTTGTCCTCTCTGCATTATTCCGTTACCCCTAAGTGTGTGTTTCAGTTTTCCACCTATGTCTTCTCTCCCTAATCTGCATTTACTACATCACAAGTTATGCCATACTTACCAGACATTTATACTCACCATTTTCCTGCTGCAGTCCCCGTCACCCCTGATCCTCTGCTTCCTCCCTGGCAGCATCATCTGCTTAATACAATACATTTAATTACACTTAATTCCTGTATATGGTTATGTTAGCATTACTATAGTGTGCGTGTACATATCTACTGTATGTATTTAGGCCTGTATTTATTCTCTGTTAAAGTGTATTTACCCGTTATGTAAAATAATCATAATACACGTAATAATACACATAAATGTTGATAAATGCCCCCCTGTCAAAACTGATTGCCCGGTTGTGGTCCATTCCCTCGTTGCTTCAAGACAGAGCAGATAAAAGGTCTGGGGTTGATATCAGGTATTGAAATGGCATTTGGCAGCTCTTGACTGACGCTACCAATATAAAGTCAAAGGACATTTCAATGCAAAAAGCCAACATTAGGCTGAAGAAACTATATAAATCTATAAGAGAAATAGCCAAACCCCTAGGTGTAGTCAAATGAACAGTTTGGTACATTCCTAAAAAGAATAAAGGTGAGCTTTAAATTGAAATTGAAAGGCCTGAATAACCACAGAAGACAACAAAAGTGGATCATCGCAGAATTATTTTATATATTTTATATAAGAAAAAGCCCTACAAATTGCATTTTGTCAGAAGAAGGTAGGTGTGTCATGGTCAAAATCTACAATCAAGAGATGTGATCATGACATAGTGCAAACCACTGGTAGCATCCAAGGATAGGAAAGCCTTAGAAAATATCTAAAACCAATCTTGGTACAAACAATCTGTCAAACATGGTGGAGGCAGTGTAATGGCATTGGCATGTATGGCTGCCATTGGAGAAGACAAGATTCTTGATGATGTGGCTCCTGACAGAAGCAGCAAGGGGAATTTGGAGCTGTACAGAGCTGAAAGCTGATAGGACAGTGCTTCACAGTGCTGATGGATATTGAGTGACATGAGGATCATTTCCCATTAAATTTTGTTCCTCATCTTCTAAGGTGGATTGTCCCTCCAAACTATCCAGTCTGTTATCTATTCTGTGGCCTCCTGAACAGAAAACCCTTTTGGTCTTCCTCTTGCTTTACTGATCAGTAATGATAAGGAGCCAAACAGCCCTAGTTATCTGCAGTGTCCTTTACCCAATTTAGAACAGGTTCCCATGAGGCACAGAGGGTACACACTAGCAGAAAGAGGTAGATATATAGATGTTTTTGCCTCAATCTGTTACAAAAGTTGACAAAATCATGTCACAATTGAGGGTGAGGGCCTCTAAGCAAAGTCAAAGTCACCTCTCCTTAAAAAAATAACTGCCCATATTACCTTGAATGGAGTTAAATGGAGACTTCAGAGAAGTCACTGTGTTTAGCCTGAGCCAAACCAGCCAATACAACCAAGGCAAGGAGGTAGATGGGTTGAATGGTGGGTGTACAGCGTGCAGGACTGTCAACAACCAAGCTCAACTTCGTTGTTTTTAGGCAAAAGTAGAAGATTGTGAATTTGTTTAAAAGTGAACAAGACTTTTACATTTGACATATTTTTCTTTGTTTAGCCAGACCATGATCTTTCTCTAACCTATTAACCAAGTTGCCTGAACCCCACCATACCAAAGGTACTGAAGTCACAGATGACTACTAAAGCCAGACTCCATGTTGTGCTTCAAGATGTAATATTGTAATCAAAAAACAAACTTTTTATGGATAGTTTCAGAATGAACTTATTTGAAACCTCATATTTGTTAACTGTCAACATCCAGTTGAAATGACATTCTTATAAAATACATTTACAATTTAGTTGTATAGAAAGAGATAGTGTATAGACGAGCAGGGCACATCCAGGAATGCTTTAATTTTCTTTAATCTTGCTGCATTGCATGCACCCCTCACTAACTCAGCTCTTTGTTGATGTGAATTTATATGTAAAACACTCCACAAACACACACAAACTCCCCTACAAAAAATAAATTACAGCTTTAAGCACTCCCATAGTCCACGAGTACAATAAAATAGTCAACTGTAAATTTGACGACATCATTCACGGGAACCTAGCAGAACACTCCTCAGGCCAAGCACAAACTCTGACTCTGACCTCTACAACAACTTTGGCAAACTTTGGGCATGCTCTTCTCCTTCACTGCTGTTTATGGTGATCAGTGGTTAAAGGTGACGTGAAAGGTAGAATGATTGGGGTTTGTTAATAAAAGCAATTCAATAACCTATTGTCTTCTACTTCTAATAACCACTTTTTATCTATGAAATAGTTTTATTTCTGAGCCAAACTGCACCAAAAGTACTGTCTCACACTCTCTTTCTCTCACCAGTTTTAAAGGAAGAAGATTTCCATTTTGATTTAGTTCTTCTGCAAGCTGAGGGGTGGTGCTGAACCTGATAATTTTCCTGTATAAATTCTAAATTTTTCCTTGTTCCTTTACTCTGCATCTTCTATTTCAGAATTCATGCTTCACCATGATTTAATTTGCATGTACAAAGACATTTCTCTACACTTTCTTTTTCTTGAGACCTTGAATTTATCATGCTTCTTTTTCTACACATTTTGCAGCTGAAGTGAAGCTTGCTTAGACTTCACCACACAGCAAATAGTGAATGTGTTAAAACCATTTATAATAGCATGAGCTTACAAAAAATTCCACAAAAAAGGTGGATAGCTGTGTTTATTTCTGTGATCTATCATTCAAGAGTGAAACGACACATCCACAGCAGGAAAAATCAGATAAATGCAGTGAAAGCAACTTGTAGACATTAACTTTCACCTGTTCGTTTTCCTGAGAATAGAAAGAAAAAGTCGTTGAAACACTTACACAAATAATGTTGTTTTCCAATGTACCTGTGCAAATTTGTGCATTAGCACAGGAATGTGTGTGTGTAATTTGTGTCAGGCTCACTGATGTGATGTGAAGACAGTGGAACTCTATATACAGTTGTTGTTGGTTGGGTCTTCATGTGGGATTCATTCACAATAAGAAAAATAGAGATTATCACCAGACTTGTCTTGCACCTTATCATGGTATGTATAGATACTATTTATCTATGACACCAGCCTGCAGCACAGAAACACAAAAAATATTTCCATGTATAAATCAGCTTAAGTATTTGTGAAAATATACAGTTTTATCCAAGCAGCTTTGACAGTTCACAGAATGATGAAACTAACCACACAACCACGTCAACAGTTAACTTATGAGGTTTCCAGATAAGAGTGGTGATAGTCCAAACTGAATTCCCACTGGCTGTTTGATGAAACTGTCTATTTGAGAAGCCGAGCCCTGAGGTCAGAGACAAGGCAACAGACAGATGGCTAAACTACAGAAAGCCTTAAAACAGCACACACACTCACATCCAGCTTCCCTGCAGGCTAACTAAGTGGTCTCTCTTCCTCTCTGGGGGCTCTCTATCCCTGCTGTTTTGCCCCTCTGGCATGTACCCACCCACACACACACACACACACACACATATACAAAATGCTTATCAGATTTAAGATCAGCCATTTCCAAAGTCAACAGATGTGAACCAATTCAGGATAGATTGCAGACACACTCCTGCTCTTTCACATGAGTAATGCAATAAGAGCGGCAGGGCTGCACACAGGGGGATAAATAGGCACATTACTGTTTTTTATAGTAATCTGTACCTACACACTCTAACATGCACACACACACATTTCCATTAGCCACAATTGTTTTTTTTCCACCCCACTTATGACATAACTGTCAATTTCATCTCAAAATAATTTGCTTTTTATGGTTTGAAAGCAACATTTTAGTCTCTGAAAGTGATTGCTGGAATGAAATTCTAACTCTATTCACTGCATCAAGAGGAGTGGAAGCAACGCTGCATGAAAAGGGTCAACAGGGAACATTTTTACCTAAAATTAAAATGGTGGAGTCAAAAGGGAGTAAGCTTTAAGATGATTTTCTAATGTGAAATGTTCTCTTTAAAAGATCTGTTCATCCAAAAAGCAAAAAAAATATAAATCTATCAATGCAGAGAGTGTCACGTGTGTCTGAGGTTTGGAGACATCTCTCACTGAGGTTTCTATTATGATGAAGGTGTGTGGAACTTTGTTTGTAGTGCAGAGAGCAATGAAAAATGTAATTTCACTGTTTTCTGTAGTGGTGCACATTTTTTGTCCAGAAACTATGTGGATTACCCACAGACCTGACTGTGGATGGAATTTTCCCTTTTGTTGAACTAACCGTTTAACTAGTCAGTATGACATACTGAAATCACAACATCATCTTATTGTGTACAGCTCTCCTCTGTGGGTGTGTGTTTGTGTCAGTAACACCTCTTGCATGTTGACTTGGAACTAATTTAGGACTAAGGTTCAACTCTGCGACTTTGACATGACTCAAACGAATACAAAAACACCAAGGATTTGGTTTTATGTAATGTCAAAGTTCCTCCAGGACACTTTTTCATTGGTGTATATGTGTAAATGGAAACAGTGTTTTATCAACAATATGTCGACATAGTGTAAAGCAGAATTTCCTTAACTGTCTGTAGCGAGGCTTATATCATCTATCTTTTCTGATGCTTCCTCCTTCAGTTCCACAGCATTAACACTCTAACACATTCCATTCCTGATGTACTTGACTCCAAGGTCAATGTCTAATTAAGAAACTGTTTAAAATGAATCACAGACTGATGCATTGATCACATCAGCATTAACATAAATGAGCCTGAAAGTGGCTGCTAATGGATTTGATCCATATGGTGCTAAACCCCTGAGGCCCTTGAAAGAACAAGGGTAAGACATGTGCTGGGTGGGGGTTGGTGAGGATCTCCATGAATATGTGTCAGGTGGGGGTTGGTGAGGACCTTCACAAATCACTTTTAGTTTAGCATGTTAACATATATTAGCCAGATGGCTATAAACTCAAAGTGTAGCAGTATTATAAAGCAAAATACTGGACAAATGGAACTGATTTAAATGAAAACTGTATCCATACGTAATTTCATGGGAATCCATCCCATAGTTATTGAGCCATTTCATTCTGAACCAAATTGGAGGAGAAACTGAGCACCCACACAGCCACCTTGCTACTATGGCACATGGTAAAACATAAGCTAAACTAACCTGGAAATAGGGTTTACGCAGAACACAACATTCAGGATTAGTCCTGTTTCTGTTTCCCCAACGTTTAAGCGCGTCAATGGCTTCATTCACTTTCTGGATTGAAACGTCTCAGCCACCGTACTTTCACTACTTGTCTTGGTTACGATTCTGTTTTTGTTGTTTTGCAGTGGTTATTGTGTATTTTAAATATGCAGACATTCCCGATACTACACACGAGGACAGCGTGTGGAAAAGTTCACAAAATAATTTACTGTCACACACCAATCCCGAATCTGTGTCGGGACCATGGACATCGTTGGGTGGGCTTCAGCCCCCCCCAAATCATTTTTAGTTATATATCCATACATTTCATACAAGATATCACTGAGCGCAGGTACACACTTAACATATAGAAGCAAGACTACAAACTGAAATTAAAAATAATACGTCTAGTTATCATTAATTAAAATGATGTAGATGACAGAGATCAGAGGAGAATTGTAAACATGATCATAGAAATGATGCCGTCATGTACATAAGATAAATAACATAAGGCTGTTTAGTTAGTTTAATAAAATAACATGTACAGATCCGTTCTATAGGAAAGGAAACATGAAATCACTTCTAATGTGATCTGGCACTGTACAGAAAATATAATAATAATAATAAAATAAAATTAACTTAACTGTCTTAGTGGTGCGGGGCTCCCCCCTTGTATATTGTTAGGGGAAACACTGAACCAGATGAAAGTAATTAGCTGGTTAGGCCTCAAGCTTGTTTAAAGGACATAAAGGCTTGGAAGTCCTGTAATTTTCTATTACTTAATTGAGACAAGACAGGTTATTCTTTTTGGGCCTAAAACCCCCAGAGATATGTTCTCTAGTCATATTGCTACCCTAGATGATATAGCTCTGGCCTCAAGTGCTACTGTAAAGAGTCTTGGAGTTATGTTTGAACATAATGGGATATCTCCACCTCCTACATAAAAGAAATATCTAGAACATCCTTCTTCCACCTGAGGAATATCGCTAAAATTAGGAGCATCCTGTCTCAAAGTGATGCTGAGAAATTAGTTCATGCATTTGTTACTTCTAGACTGGACTACTGTAATTAGGATAGGATAGAAACTTGGAATTAGCAAGAATGATCATATTTCTCCTTCATTGGCTCCCTGTGAAATCTAGAATAGAATTAAAGGCCTCATAGTACCACACTATTCCAGCAGAGCACTTAACTCTCAGAGTGCTGGTCTATTTGTGGTTCCTACAGTTTCCAAATGCAGAATTGGAGGCAGAGCCTTTAGTTATCAATCTCCTCTCCTGTGGAACCAGCTCCCAATCCAGGTTCGCGACGCAGACACCCTCTGTACCTCTAAATGTGATGGTTACTTGTTCAGGGAGGTTGCTGTGGGCTGTGTTCAGATCCACAAGCCACTGTGCATTGTTGTTATTTGATGCCTCTTTCTCCCTTATGCTCTTCCAGTATTGCTCAGTCTGCAGCCTTGGTGGGTCTATCTTCATGCTATTACCGTGCCACTGAGAGTACACCTTGGATGGTTCAGTGGAGAAGGTCCGGTTTATTCTTGTCACGGACCAAGCAGTAAGGCTTAGGACAACCAGGTGTTGAAAATGCAAAATCATAATTTTATTCACAATTTAAACTAATTAAGTTGACAAACTTCAAAATACAAATTAATTTGTAAAACAGGGCCTAATGACATAAACTGAGGTCAACTAAATAAACTCAAATAACTCAAAACTTAAATGAACATGACTGACCTAACTACTGATACAACAAGAGGCTATATGTAGACAAAGGCTAGCCTCATTAGACAAACAGGGGACAGGAGGACATAATTAACCTAATCCTAATTCTTCTGCTTTATACAAAAACAAAAATAAACCAAGGAAACATTTACAAAACAAATCTAACTATTAAACCAAATAAATTTTATTTAAATTAAACAAATCCTCATAATAAGTTTAAATGAACCAAAAACTGGTTGATTCCCCTTCTGGACATACAAAGATGGCCTTTCCCACTTCCTGCCGATTGTGTGTATTAATAAACATTGAGCTACTAGTTGTTTTGCTGTTAGTCTTGATGTTGGGTATCGAAGAATCCAAAGGTCCCACATCCTCTTCATGTAACCTGTTTCACTGAGGTTACTTGTATAGTAGCATTCCAACAGCCCCTTGTTCTCATCTCTTGTCCATGCATGTCTTGTTCCTGGTCCATTAGCCCACTTATCGTCAGATTGTCCTGGTTCCTTAACATCTGGCGCAGACTTTGGTAATCCAGCACACAGAAATACACTTACCAAAATGTTTCAACATATTTTCAGTGAGAAAGACTTATGCTTACATCATTATATTCTGTGAAATGTACGTGGTGGTATTGTACAAACATATATCAGTATTTTAATATAATAGTTAGGGCTGGGCACATTACCATATTATCGTGTTAACGCATTGATTTATTAATAATTTTAACACATGTTAATGCAGCTTTATTATCATTTTTATTATGACGATGAAAGTCCACCACTCACTGGGTCTGACTACAGACAAACAATGGACACAGGAGGGGTGGGATGTTGATCAGTACTGGCTTTGGAGGCATTCTGCCTAAGTTCCTTGTAAGTCGCTTTGGATAAAAGCGTCTGCCAAGTAAATTAAAGTAAAGTCTGCAGGAAACGGGAAAACAGAATCTCTTCCACACAGCGGGTTCATAGAACCACAGTTATTTGTAACCACTGCAAAGTTGCATTTTTCTGTCACCGGACAACTTGGAGTCTGGCGTATCCTTAAATACTCCGACGTGCGCTCTCTTTGTCTGTGTGTTCATATCAGAGCGGAGCTATGACGTGCACTCTGTGTGTGTGTCTGTGTGTTCACAGAAATTAGAGGAGAGGAGAGGAGAAAAATAAACGCGACAATGTAGAGACAGAAATGACATAAGATAAATAACATAAGACTGTTTAGTTATATTAATACAAGAACAAGGTACAGACCTGTGGTTACACACAGGTTGTTCTAGACTCTGAAAGTGGTTTTTCTATAATAAACTAGATAAACGTTAATGTTTTGGTCCTAGTTTTGGTTTTCTATTTAATTTGGTTACATTAATATCTAAGTTGAGATTTAGAAGAAATATTTACCAGCTACTGTATAAAATGAATACTGCTATGAAAAAACATTTGTATTGTGTTTGAAGACTAAATATTATTGCAATTTGGTTTATAAAGCAGTACTTTTAAAATAAAAGTAAAAAAAAACTACTTTGAATTATTATTATATTTTGCCCATAACAGTGCGATTAATCGGGATTTTAAAAATGTTAATATATAACAATAATAATATGACAACAATATCATGTCTTGTCCATCCTTGAGGTTGTCTTCATTATTGTCTGTCAAGTGTAGCTGTCCAGAAAGCAAGGGTCATGGATTGTCTGTGGAGACACATGTGACACATAAAAACAACAAGACTACAGTTAAACTCCACACTGTCCACTCTGCAAAACAGAGACACACTGGACGTGCTGTGCAGTGGTGTGCGATACTGCAAACTTTGTGTCGATCCAATACCAAGTAAATACAGGGCCAGTATCGCCAATACCGATCCAGTACTATAACCTTATAAGGGCAGCCTGCCAGAAAATGCAACCTCATCAAATAAAAGTGAAGTAAAAATGTTTAAATCGCTTTAAAAACGTTAAAATCAATGTAAAAATCACAACCAAACTTACAAAATATGAACAAACAAAAACACCAGTATTAAATTAACATCCAGAACCAGGATAACTATTATTAACACGAAGCGATGCTGTTTACTGTGCATGAGATGCAGGAGACCCGAGTCCCCCATCTAACACTATAAAATATAGTAGATGATACAACCTTCCTCTTTTTCTGTGCCATCATCCACTACAGCCTGCATGTGTCTGCTTAGTGCCGCTGTGTTGATGTGAGAGGAGCAGTGTTTGTATCGGGAGGTTTTCTTTCTGATGGAACTGTTGCACTGAAAGTAGAAAAGATACATTATATCGATACCATCGTGCTTGTATCGACGCGATAACGATACCAACTTGGTATGGCCACCATACTTACACTACTTCTCTCTGTTATGATTCGGTTTTTGTTGTTTAGCAGTGGTTTTTGTGTAAATATGCAGAAATTCCTGATGCTATACACGAGGACAATGTGTAGAAAAGTTCACAAAATAATTTACTGACACACTGACCGATCCTGAATCTGTGTCGGGACAATTAGTTAGTGCTGTGGTCACCTGCAGAAATATGCACAGACCTTCTCTCTGTGGAGATGTTCTTATGCTCATATCACATCAAACGCACAGGAAATCATTCTATATACAGTCCCAGACTGATTACTTTATATCAGCTGTACAGTGGAAATATGATTGGGAAAAAAAAAGTGTTGCGTAGACACAGACACACCGATGCGTGTTATGCGCATTGATCTGCTCAGGGGCTGGTGTGTGTGTGTTTTGGTCTTTATGCTTTAAAAGTCAAATTTCCTGACGCACGCCCCCATTGTATAATGGTAGGGGAAACACTGATGTTGTCCATATAGTGAATGTTATCATCCATGTTAGCATGTAATAAAATAGTGAGAGTAAGAAGTGCCCTCAAAGTGTGTGTGTGTGTGTGTGTGTGTGTGTGTGTGTGTGTGTGTGTGTGTGTGTCTCCGTGTGTTTATGGGTGTGCATACATGTCTGCATGCATCTGCAAGTGTATTTCAGAGTTCATGCATGCTGTCAGTGATGGTTATGTCACATGTGTGTCGTATGCGCTCATATGTCTGCATATATGTGTCTGTGTGTGTGTGTTTGGTCCCACTGATGAGCTCTGACAGTAGTTGTCACATTAAACATGGATGTGGTGCGGTCCGTGTTCATTTGCTGTCGTAAGCTGTTAGCCGCTCGCAATGAAATAGCATAGTCAAGATGGAGTCACACCGGGCTACACGAGGGAAACCATTAATCACTATGTATATGTGTGAATGTGTGCATTGGGAGGCCTGAGGTTTACAGCAAGGACATAAGAGAAAGTGAGGATATTCTGACTGGTCCTTCCTTTTTCACATAACTTTGAAGGACTGTTTGAGGGTAGGACTTGGTAATAGAGTTCACTTAGAAAAGTACTATGTCAACGAGTTTCCGTTTTGAGCAAAGTGAGGACCAGTTTGACAAAGTGAGAACAGTCCTCACTTCCTCACATCCCTTCAAAGGGCTGTTTGAGGCTTAAAACTTGCTTTGAGACCTAAAGAGATTCCACCTGGCCATTATATCCAAAATATTTAAAAACAGCATTGTGAGACTGAGTACTTTGGTAACTTTGGGGGGGGCAGACAGCTCAGACATTGACATACTGACAGTTAATCAGTAACTATCTCTAGAATGATCTTGAGAAATTAGTCTTGTCTAATGACTATTTTAGAACTTACCATCAAAAAAATTATATTAACGTTCTTGACAACCATCATTATAGTCGCCGCAATACTCGAGTCTAGTAGTAGCTAATTAAATTAATAGGTAAACTTGAACAGTCATGCTGTGCATCTTTAAGGTCAGAGTTAGGATTAGGATTAAGCATTTGGTTGTGATGGTGATGGTTAAGGTTAAGGTAAGGGAATAGGGAATGCACTAAGTCAACGAGTGTCCTCACAAAGATATCTGTACAAAAGGGTGTGTGTGTGTGTGTGTGTGTGTGTGTGTGTGTGTGTGTGTGTTCGTGTACCACAAGTATCAGGGGGTTTTGTCCATGTGCAGCACTGCAGTAAAACGGTTCTGAGTACTTATTACTCATTAATTTAGTAGAAGTGCTCATAAAATATTTAATGCGCGTCTTGTACTAGGATCAAGTCTAATAACTTTGAAAGAGTGTGTAAGTAGTATTTCTGTGTTGTAAATGGTCCAGATAGTCCTGGTGATGAGCACAGCAGTTTAAATTGTATTAGTGTTTATTGTGGATCTCTAGTGAGACGTCTGTAGAGTTGTTACTGTGCATGTGTAAGATTGAAGTGCTCTAAAGAGATGACACAGCAGTAATAGAAGAGATGTGGAAGTTCCTCATTTCCCAGTGACTTTAATTACTTAATGTGTCATGCAATGTGTTAATGTCTTTTTGGGTTACAGCTTTTTGTATATTTTTCATAGTTGTTGTGAAGGTATATCTCAGCCTCAGCTGTGATATATGATCTGAAGACCTTAAACTAGCAGCTCCTCTAACTTCCAATTAACCGGCTATGTGTTAATCTGGTTCACCTGCACTTACAGTCACAAACTGCTGGCTGGTATCTATATCTATTTTGATGGATACCTGTGACACTTTGTACAGTGATCTTCATGGGAATTGCAAACATTTACTAAATCAATTCAAATTTTATGCATAGAACCCAATATCACAAATTTAGCTCAAGGGCTTCGCTATTTGCACCCGCATTCCTTCAAGTGGATAATTAAAAAATATATATAAATAATATTTTTTACAATGGAAAGAAAAAAAATTATGCCCTCCTCAACCTGAATTCTGATAACTTCTTCTGGTCAAATTTTGGTTGAGTGATTCTTAATACCAGGGTTACAACACATACACATGTCTAAGGGTAGGGGTTGATCATGCATTTTTAAAAAATGGTTGCAGTTGAGATATTGCTATTAATCAACTCCTACACATGTACAGTACTGGTCATTTCAGCCCAATAGTAAAGCTGCAAACAATAATGATGATCTTATTCAAAGCGTGATACACCTGCCTCAGCAGAGTGGCCTTTTCCTAACATGCAGGAAAATAAAGTGACTCAATATTCGCCATCGTGGGAGGAGAAGCACATTAACAGACAGCTGGAATCGGGTCAAAAGCACACCGTAAATAAGATTCGTGGAAAACAGTGTATTGTCTATTGCCTCACTTGATTATTATGTCCTTCACCAGATGTAGACAATAAATACCTTAAATAACAATATTGTCATCTATTCAGTGAGATACATTTCACATTTGAAGAAAATAATAAATAAATAAAATAAATGATTTAACAATAATAAAAATAGTTAGATTAAAACTTAACAAATAACAGAAAATGATTATAAAGATGACACTAGCAAATACTGAAACAAATACTTCTAACTCACTGTTTATATGGTTTTGTTTAATTGGAACTGGATTCTGAGACAGAGCCTGAGGCTTTGTGTGTGTTTAGGTATGTGTGTGCATGGGTGTGTGTCATCTAGAAATGAGGAGTGTTGGCAAAACAAATCTCCCTGGAACACTTAATTTGGTTTCTCAGTGTCTTACTGCCTGCCTAACACTAGTCATGTGTACACAAATATTAATGTAATCCATATTACTTGAATGGCGGGAAACACTCATCAACTCTGACATGAAACTGGTCCCGAACAACTGAGTGAAATGTGACAGAGGAGCAGTGGCAAAGCCTGAAATTTTTACATAGGGTGGAAAGAGGTTGTGGCAGGGTGTGATGACACTGGAGTCTGACACGTTGTACAGAAGTCATTATATATCACACATATACAACAGAAAATAGATGCCAACTGAAAACATGGTATTTTACCGAGTGAAACAATATTGTTACACAAAAAGTTCTTTGACCAGAGAATAAAAACATACCATGCAGTCCATCCTTTGTCACTCACTGCTTTCTGATTCTGTTTTATCTTCATCTTCCTCCGTACATTCATTTCTTTACCCACCTCTTCTCATCTCCTTCTCCCTCAGTGCCTTTGTCCATCTGTCTGTCCTGCCTGCTCTTGTATCTTTTATCAATTTCCCTCCATGTCTTCCTCCTGTCCACTCTTCTGCATTCTCTTACTGAAATCAGCTGGAAATATATTAGATCAGTCCTACTACTGTGACCTCCAATAGATATGAAAAGATATCATTATTAAACTGTATGTATTACATTACAGTATAAGAGCATGTGATTAATAATTTACATGACCCTGACCAGCCCATTCCCATTCATATTCCCATTCCCAGGCATCAGATAACAATGCTTTGTCAAGTTCTTTGCAGTCTCATGCGGATGCTAAAGGTACCTTTTACATCTGTATGAGACACACTGGAAAGTTAATACAAAAATCTAGGGGTGCCAATTTCTGACACCCAGAGCAATACTGTAGTATATTATGTCAAAAGTTCACATCGTGAGGAGGCCAGGGTGGTTTGATGACCCGACAATACACAGGACTTTCCCAAAGATGATTTCCAGTATGAGACGCTGTGTGTCCAGTAATGGCAGATGTCATTCCCATGACGTTAAATTGTGCTGCTGGGTGTCAAACAAGGAAACCAAAGGACTTACTCATGTCTTTACTGGACATCTTGGGAAGCATCATTATCTAATACTGTGAGATGAGACAGTGCACCCATGTAGATGATCAGCACACATCAGATCACAGAAAACTGTAGGATTTTCACTGACTACATGTCTAAGGTAGCACATCAAAAACAGAATGTAGTTAAAGTTCATAGAGTTCCCAGGCCCATTTCCATTTCTTTTTTTTTTGTTTGGAAATTGGTGGATGCCACAAAAATATATCAGCTTCTATGCTGTGTAAGGACAAATCTGTTGATGAGGGGAGCTGCTGAGTCAATATTAATCTCTTTATCACTACAAATGTCACCTTTAACTTTGACTAATAATCTGTGAAATATTAGTTCAAGTTCTCTCTTAGCCTGGCAGTAATTAGTTTTGTTATTTCCAAGATTCAAATTTTAAAGCTGCACTAAAAGAGGTGTGTTTTGTAAGATTAGCGGAGACACTTTTTTATTTTACATAATCACACCCACTTGAGACATTTAGTATCAACCCTACCAACTGGCATAAATACAATAAATTTCAAAAATATTTTTTCACTTTTTTTTCACTGTGCTTAGTCACTGTCAAAAGCCTTAAGGTTTTCTTGTGAAAGTATGAAAGACTTTTTAATTTTATATTTTACCAGTATTTTTTAGTTCAGAAAAATCCAGGGGTTGGTAAGACATGAGGTTTCATCGTGATTCATATTATGACATTCATCAAACACTGTCATCCACACATATTGTGTGGGAGGAATTTCAGAAAAAAGAAACAAAAAGTATCAAAAGTTGTGGAGCATTTTTGTTTAATTCAATTCAATTCAACTTTATTTATATAGCACCAAATCACAACATAAGTAATTTCAAAGCACTTTACAGTGTAAGGTTTAAGACCTTACACAAAATATATAGGGTTGATACTGAATGTCTCAAGTGGGTGTGATTATGTAAAATAAAAGTGTCTCCACTAATCTTACATCCAAAATCATCATTTTAAGTTTTAATCTGAAACTCACTATGCAGAGAATATTTAGTTAGATTAATTTCAAGCAGGTTTCATTTTAAAATATATTTATTATTGCCACTTTTTTATTATTTGCAAATTTTATATAAATGTTGGATGCAATTACTGTAACGTTTACTGTTGAAAAAGAGTTTCACAAATAATTATCACTTCACATTACAGGAGCCATCAGTTCTTTTACCTGGTTTTAGCATATTGGTTTGGGTTTTACTGCCCTGAGCAAAGCACCATTAGCATTCATATGGAGTCATATTTAGACCACCCAATAAATGAATTTTACCAATTTAAAAAATAATTCTCCTTCTTCACCTGGTTTGTTTACCTGAGAAAAATCAGCACTTACTGATTCCCAGGGTATCAGAGGATGGCACTCTGTCAAGTTTATTGGCATGTCATGTCAAAGCTAATGGCAATGGCCCCTTTGATCATGTCAGTTGATCACAAAATAACCCAGGTACAGATGAGGATGAACATCATTAATAATATAATAATGTCATTCATACATTAGTTGTAGCATTAATTCATGTATTGCTCTTGCATCAACACATGCATGGAATGCTGTTAATTAACTTCTTGTTAAGTCCTGGTACTTCATGTAGTATTACATGCATGAATTCATGATTTGTCATGCATGAATTCATTATTATTCATCTACCCTTACCATTAAAGGTTACATTATTTTTTTATAGCAGCAATATTTCTGCTTTTGCTCTGTAACATATATTTTATTGCTGACAGAGTTTACATAGCAAGCTTTTTTCATTTTATAGAAACTGAACAAGTTAATTTTAGAACTAACCTGCACTCAAAAAGAGATTTTACAAAAAGAGTGGTTTCTTCGTGCAGACGTTGTGCTACAGAGAAATCCAAACTTTTAGTCTTGGTTAACTTTAACGCCATCATAAATGCCCAAGTCTGTATAGCAGATTCTCTATGATAAATTTGCAGTCTCCAAGACTAAACTGAGATAAACCTGACGAAAGGGTATTATGTCAGACATGATCCCCATGGCACGAAAACTGACCTTGATGTGTAAAACTGGTAGGAGATATACTATCCGTGCTTACTGTCTAATGGATTACAGTCTATTGACTTTGCAGTGCCAGCACATTACACCGCATCTCTCTTGAGGCCGGCGGCCACAGAGTGCCAGCTTGTCCGGTGCCTGTTAGTCTGTAAACCAGAGGAGTGAAAACATTAGGCAAACATGTTACTGATCAGATTGACTCTCCTCCCCTGTTGTTCAGCTCTCTGGACACGATAACAAAAGCATCAAGACTATTGTTACTTAACTTGTCACTTACCCGAAAAAGAAGTATATTCAAGTATTCTATTAGTATACAATTTAAAACAAAAAATAAGCAAGTTAGTTTTAGTTTACTTTTTATGTACTTTTATAGGTATACTAGACAAAATTAAATTTCAGTACACTTAAAGTATACTGTCAAGTAGATTTGGCTTATACTTGTACTTATACTTAACTATTCTTGGAGTATAGAGTACTTTAAGTACAGAAAATATAAGTGCATTTGGGATATACTTGTACATATATTTGAAATACCCAGCATGCATTTCAGCGATTTAATTGTGTAAACCAGTGTTTCTCAATAAGGGCAGTGCCACCCCCCCGGTGCCACTCCCTCAAAAGGCCCTGGGGAGCGCTGGGAGTGAGGCAGCCAGGAAGAGGGAGTGATCAGATGAAATTGGAGGGTCATGAGTGCTGTTATTTATCATCATATCATTTATATTAATTACTGGTAGCATAAAAAACTTTTCACACCTTAGTACGTTTAATTTTGTACGAATCAGTTTATAAGTTTTTATCATTGTAGCATTTTTGGTTAGTTTCGGTAGTTCGGTTAGTTTTTTCCATAAAATCCAAAGATACCAAAATGCACCACTTTAAACCACGTGAGAACGTTCTCTCCACTTACTAGCCAGATTTTCTGCTGCAGGAACAACAAAAGTAAACACAGGAAGTAGATCCAGTGTTGTTGATTACTGCATGTTTCGGTGATATATGGGAGAAACAGTTACATGATTTATAACTTTAATGTTAACGTGGCGTTCACCAGGCGATTGTTTATTACATTACATCACTTACAATTATCAGATGTCTGTGAGACGCTGACACTTATCACGACTTCACGTTTGTCCGTGATTCATCCTGCAGCAGATTTTGGACGTATAAACAAAATAAATCAAAATCTAGTCCCATATGCATAGTCCACTGTTCTCAAATTTCTGAGGAGGACCACACCAGGGTTTGCTAAATGATTCCGATTGAGATCGCCTGTCTTTGGGGGTCTCTGTGCGCTTACTTTGGTGCATCCGTGTGGTATTACTTTGCAGGTTAAGGCCCTCATCCAATAACAATGTACCCAAGCACAATCATGTAGTAATAGTTTTAAATCAAACATAAGTAAACAAAAACACAAAGAAATGGGCTGTAGGCTGTATAAAGTAAAACACAAATGCACAACTCATGATGTGTCTGCACTGTCAGCAGGTTTTTTTAACCAAAGTGCAGATTATTTATTTATTAATGTTGTTTTCTTATGTATATATTGTTACTGGTATTTATGGCTGTTATTATTATTACTACTACTACTACTATTATTATAATAATCAAGCGTGTGCAAACAGATTTAATTTGGCTGAACTGCCAAAGGAAGTTTAAACATCTTAGTCAGTTTGTGAGTGCTCACACTTAAATTATATCTCTGTGTCCAGACATAAAAAGCTGCCAACTAAACATCCGGCACAGATGTCACTGTGAACCTCTGTCTCAGCTGTGAAGTTTTCATTTTGTTGATAGCTAAATAAACATTTTTAGGTTGATTCTCACAGTTTGGTCTAATGTTTAAAATCCAAAAGTGCGAAGAGTATACATATATATACATTACAGGCCAAAAGTTTGGACACATTCAAATAATTCAATGTGTTTTCTTTATTTTCATGACCATTTACATTGGTAGATTCTCACTGAAGGCATCAAAACTATGAATG
>JAUYWH010000009.1:1156781-1167854 GCA_034779795.1 Ctenopoma multispine | reverse complement strand
CAAACTTCCTGAATAAAACCCAGCACTCTGAAAGGGTTTTTACAGATGTGTTTTGGATTTCTTACGGTCGTGTGTAATGGATGAGAACAGTGTGCGATCAATGACCGACATTCTGAGTGACACGAGAACAAAATGTGATTTTTATACATGTGTTTATGGTTTTGGCTGAAATGTGTCATTTTGCAAACAGATGCTAATTGCGTTTGGTGTTTGGTTAATTGTGTGCGGCATCTAGGAGACGGAGTCCCGTTGTCAAAATTGCGTGTGAACGATTGAAAAAAACTGTAACATCATTTCACTATACCATCATGTTCATGGTTTAATTTCACCTCTCATCTTGGTTATTTAAGCAGGTATTAGACACGTACATACATGTGACTACATTCAGAGGTTTTACTTTGTTTTTTTTGGTCTTTATAGCTGATTATAAAGATTATATAGAGATACCAGCAAGACATTAAAACAACAGCTAGTGTGTACTCAACACAGAGCACAAGAGAACTGCACAGGAGTGCTTACACTTCGTAGAACAGTTGCAGAAAGGCAACCACTACACTCTGTTTTACTCATTTGAATCTTAGCAGATCTGTTTGTGCCATCAAGTTTGGACGTTTTAGTGCATGCAAACCTTTGGTAAATCAGGCTCTGTGTTATTAAATCTAATTGATCAGAGTCAGGTGTCTTCTCTAATTTTACACCTTTATACTGCATATTAAAACTCACCAAGAAGACTGACTACCATCCATTTTCATTTTAGTTCTTACTAAAACAGATTTTATTAGCTTCTAGGTTTCTGAATTGTCTTAATTAGTTGATATAATGGCCACAAATTAAACTAAACCGAAGTCTTTTGCAAGCTCTGGGTTAAGATAAATTTTCACATTGTTGTGCTGTGTGAAGTTTGCAACAATCGTAAGTCAAATGTCTGCAATACTAAATAGCAGCTTAATATGTTTTAATTGCAGCAAATGAATATTGACTGTCAACACTACAGTTCTATTGACCAGGGTGATGTCAGTCACATTCTTGTCTCCTAAAGTGAAGCAGTGCAAACCAAATTGTTGTTACTTCAAAATGTACCTCTTGTAAACCAAACAAGGACGTTGTGAGGTAACTGCAGGGTCGATATTCAACCTTTCGCTACAACCGTGACAAAACTACTCGAGGGAAACTAGGCTCTGACACATTGGGGACATCGCCCTCCTTTTTCCTTTAACACTTTGTCTTGAATGTTAATCAAAGGAGAATCAATACTGCAGGTGCAATTGTGGGGATTCAAATGAGTCTGTTCAGCATGATTAATGACCAAAAAACATAACCCCAATGAAATAATAATGTAATGAGCCATGGAGTACTTTATTGGCAGAAGATGCTTTAGATAATATTACTTCAACAGTAATCACAAAGGGCTGCATTATACACTAATCTCCCCAACATACAACCAATACTATTCAAGGTTAACAAACACAAGGCACAGATGATGAAATCTTTGCAAGAGCACAAGGAACAGAACAAATGACACCATGTGAGAGAGCGAGCATGACAAAGGATCGTGAGGGCAAGAAAGGAGGGCTTAAGATTCCAACCAAGTCTCAAAGAGATCATCATTTGGTACTAACTCCCCACTAACACTGAGATCCTAGTGTGGCAATTTAAACAGGAAATCGAATCGAATTAAGTTGGAACACAACTTTGCAACAAGCAAAGTAAAACCCAGGCGTAAAACCCAGGCGTAAAACATAAAAATACTAAATAAACAAAAAATTAATAATAATAAATAATTAGCATTACTTTGGCAATATTCACAGTCAGCACGTTTAGATGGTTGTAAACGATCACATATGTGTCTGACCTTCTTCTCTTTCTCCCCTCTTTAGAGTTCAGCAGAAAAAGGAGTTGGCTGAAATATCTGGCCCTGTCATTTCCTGGCTCATTAGCTGGGACAGGCCTTATATCTCTGGAATAGCTGTCCTAGGTTGCATTTACTCAGTACTCTGTATCAACAGTATGTATTCTTTCCTTACTTTTTATAAAGTTTGAGTGAAAAAAGACATTTACTTATTGTTTTGAGTGACAGTCAAGTAAAATAGCAAAAAAGGAATCAGTTACAACAGTTGGAGGCATTAATGGATTAAACTGTGCTTTCTATAAACATTCATGTTTAACCACACCCTGTGGCAATTTAGATCATCTGCCTCACTGACCTAACGCAGTTGAAAAGCCAAAGACCATATTTAAGACTGTATTTCTGATAAAGGTGGATGGACAAGCCTTCACTACATGTTTAGAAAAAACTGTGGAATTCCACAGCAGCTTCCAGTATTATGGTGCCACTATCTGGAATCAAGCTGACAAATTGGTCTAATGGCTTTCACATGTAAAGTAAAACATCAACTATTATATTTGACTGACAGACTGTGTAGATTATTAAGACTACAATTGCTTTATTGTTTGTGTGCCCAACTCAGATGTTATCAAGCCATTATGTGGACCATTGTCTGTTCTTATCAGCCCATATGGCTTAGTGGGTTCCTGGCGTCCCTGTCAATATAACTACCAAGAGCCCTTAGCTTGGTTCGTTTTTGTTGGTGTGAAAGCACCAACCGAGACCTCCAAAAAGAGGTGGTCTCGGTTCCCTTCCCGCACAAAATGCTGAGCTCTGGTGCAGTCCGCTTGGTGAGAACGTGTACCAAACCAAAACAGGACCAAACGCTATGACTCGCATTATCTGACAGCATTAAATAATTTGAAGACTTTAATTTCTTTCGTTTGAACACGTAAAACATGATGCAGGATGAGTCACAGACAAACGTGATGCATCCAGAAGGTGCATTGTGTCACACACGTCTGGTCGGATGAATGTACAAGTGATTTAACGTGATAAACAATCACCGGGAGGACAACCGACCCGCTTCAATATTCATCATGTAATTTTATCCTCTGTCACAGAAATATACAGCGATCATTGACACAGGATCTACTTCTTGTATTAACTTTTGTTGTTCCCGCGGCAGACATGTCTGACCAATAAGCAGAGAGAAAGTTCCCGCGTGATTAACAGTGATGCATTTTGGTTCGCTTGTATTTTTCCCTGAGTGAAAGGAAACCGAACCAGGAGGAAAATGATACAGTGTCACAAACTCACCAACTGATTGGGACCAAATAATCGAACTAGTGGTGTGAAAGCGCCCTTAGTTACATTTAGACACAAAACATGGTTAGCTTTGTGCAGAGAAGGCTTACAGTTGGATTAACTAAAGTAACAACTTTAACTAAAGTTACAACATTGACTGTCAGTTTGAAACAGGTTTGGTGCCTCTCCCATCTACACGTTGACAAACTACCATATGTATCTATCACAATAAGCCTACTCACAGGTTGTAGGTCTGCTAGTGAGCCATAACTATGGGCATGATAGCGACTGACCACTGACAGCTGAGAACTTCCTCTTGTACGTAAAAGGTGCTTGGGATGCATACCTTACGAAACATTTAACATATGTCTCATTAGTCCACAGAATAATTGCTCAAAAGGGTTGAGTATAATCAAGCTGTTTTTTGGGCAAATGGGAGAAAAGCCTTTGTGATCTTTTTGGTCAGCAGTGGTTTTCACCTTGACACCATTTTTGGTGGTCTCTCTCTCTTATTTTTCTCTCTTATTTATTTATCTCTCTCTCTCTTTCTTATTGTTGAATCATAATCACTGACCTTAACAGAAGTCAGATCTGCAGTTCTTTAGATGTTGTTCTGGGTTCTTTTATGAACTGGATCAGGCGTTGTGCTCTTGGAGTAAGGTTCACCCCTGTTCCAACTTTTCTCCCTTTGTGGATAATGTCTTTCACTGTGGGTAACTGCATTCTCAAAGCCTTAGAAATGACTTTGTAACCGTTTTCAGACTTAAACATATCAACGACTTTGTTTCTTATCTGAATTTCGACGCTGCATGATGTGTTGCTTTTTGAGATCTTTTAATGTGCTTCAATTTGTCAGACAAAAAAGACAGCCTTCTAGTTAAGTGATTCAATCAATCAGTTCTTCAGTCAACAGATCAGACAGTAACGAAGTGTAACCAAATAATTTACTTAAATAAAAGTCCTGCATTCACTTTCTTAGTAAGTACAAATGTATTAACTTAAAAAATCCGATCTTCATTGAGAATGGGTCATTTCATATCAATCAGTATGATATTATTGGATTATAATAATAAATATTAACTACAATATTAAATAGTAGAGTCATCAAACAAATGTAATAGAATAAAGGTACAATAAATGAAATGCAGTAAAGTCAAAGTTTTTTTTTTGCCTTAGTTTAACCAACTATTTAAACTTTTACATTGGTGACTAAGGGGGAAATGGCATTTACAGGTCTTTACATTTAAAATGACCTGTTTTTCATGAAAGATTAATAGTATTAATATATCCTTACTTCAGCTCTCAGAACCAGTCAGAGAACTGGACATAGCAAAGTGTAGGATCAGAGTTAAGTGCAACATGATTTGCTGTCAAGTAAAGAGAATAAAGTGATTTTGATTCCCCCTGTGGGTCCATGCAGCTCTGGTGTCTCAAAATGTAAAGTCACCTAAACTGTCCAGTGCATGAGTTACCTGTCAGTCAGTGTGATTGACATGCACAACATTTGGCTCATTTGTAATAAGGCTAAACACGCCGGCACTAAAATCCGGCAGTCATGTTTGGATTTGACTCAGAGGACTATAACAGCATGTGTCAGCTGACAGCAGGCGGACCACAACCACCATCATACCCTCACTATGGTGTTCTGGCAGTTTAACTGCTTCCGTTTACCTCACATTTAGAAGCTGGGGGCTGTTTGTTGTCCTCCACACCAAGCTCTGCCTGCTTTGTCCTCATTTTTGTATTGATTTATTGTAGAACTCATTTTGGGTTTACTCCTACACTGGTCATATTTTTGAATGATCCTGTGAGTTCTGTGAGGCTTTTACCAACATGTCAAAACATTTCCAGAGAACATTGCTTTGTGTTTATCTCACAACTTTTATTGTACACATTTTAACTTTAAATCTAATGTGGAATGTCAACAAAGACCTATGCAAAAACCAGAAACGACAGTTTCCTTTCACAACTACAACTTTACTTGTCATTGCATTGTCTGCCTGTCATATAATGCTGATGTAATCCCACTAAAACATGCTGATTGCATGGTTGAGTTGCCGTTTCAAACATTTGTTGTGTTTTTTGAGCCATTATAAGAAAGAAAGAAATATATTTGCCCTGTGTAATGAACTTAATTACCATTTTGATATGGTTTAATGTCATCTTGTCATCTTTTCTGTGTGCCTCACTTAAACTTCTCCTTATTCCACATCATTACAGCATTTTTTCCCATAGACCCACTGCTTCGATTTGATTTAGATTGTCTATTGCTGATATCTTTTAATTTGCAAGGATTAGGATAAGAATGTCTTTTCATCTATATAATAGTATGAAAGAGCAGCAGGGTGGCATCCTGCATTCAGTGTTCAGACAATGTGGAAACCTACTGGAATGAAGAAAGACACGCCTACTTCCTCCTAGACCAAGCTCCTGCTGACTTTCTTCAGTATCCAGCCGTGACCTGAACACCTCAGTGTGTTTCAAATAAATGAATTACAACCCTATTTCCAAAAAAGCTGGCACACTTTGTAAAATATACTGGAAGACTGGGAAAGTTGTGTTATGCTAAAAGCGTCAACAGTGGAACATCTAACTAAATGGGTTATTTGGCAACGGGTCAGTAGTATTACTGGGTATAAAAAGAGCAGCCCAGAGAGGTGGAGTTAGGATGGGGGTGAGAATTTAGGGATTTCATCAATACATAACATTTTTACACAATTCAGAGAACTAACGGCCATCGTACTGCATTCGAAAAGAGACATTGACGGAGTGTAAATCACTGCCTGGGCTCAGGACACATCAGAAAACTCTCACTAAACACGGTTTGTCAATGATTCACATTCACAAAACTCAAATGCCAGCATACAGTATGAAGGTGCATTAGTGCACATGCCATAGGTAACTTACACATGCTGAATGATATACAAGTCCTGGGGCAACAAACTTCAACATCCAGACAACATGTTTTTTTAGGTAATGTCCTGTTATTTATGTATTTAAAGCATGTATTACAACAGCATGGATCAGTAGTAAAAGATTCTAAGTGCTAAACTGGCCTGTTTTTGTCCTGTTGATTTGAAAATCTATTTTTCTCAAAATAGTTTATATAGTTTAATAGGATGTTCCATCCTGACACCCTTTCCTTCTGACCGCTGATATGTTTTCTGATATGTTGTATGTTCATGTCATTTCACATAGTAGATGTCATTCACATTATTCCTCCTACCTCACAAGCAGAAATGGAACAATAGTTAGTTAGATACTTAAGTTAGGTTATTTGTCTGCTCACAGATTTTTGACTTTTTTATTTTTTTATCAAATCCTGGTTCAGATTTTCATATGGTTTTAACACACAAAAAACAAAATATATTTACAATAGTTAGTATTTCTTATTTAGGTATGTACATATCTATACATACATCTATTGTATTTTGATTTAAAATTCAGAAGGTATAGTGTGAGTTTTTTCAAGTTTTTTTTCCAAATGCTCCTCCATTCCTACAAAGTTCATCTAATGTACATGTAAACACAATTAAACTGAACCAGGGCCTTCATTTTCATTATTTATTCAGTTTACTAGAAAACATATCCAACCACGGATGCTGTCCTAATAATTAAGAACAGTGTGCTGTAAGTCGAGAAAAAAACATTTTCTTAATAGTGCTCTTTTAAAATGTGTGCAACAACCATCATTCCTAACATCTAATAATGAGTGCAAAGCCGGTACAAAGCAAGACTGAGTCAAAACATTCCTTTGTCCTTCTGAAACTGCTTCATCATCAACAAAGCCTTTAATTAGGATGAAGGGCTAAATGCAAACAACACAAAGAGGAGAGGCAGTTTATGGGCACGACAACAGCACCATTATTCACATGACAAAAAAGAAGTTAAAGCTACAGTATGCAGCTTTTTTTTTATATTATGGGAATATACTCCATAAATTAATTTAGTGAGGTGCTGTCAAAGCCTCCTGCACGCTCTATCTTGACTGTATCTTGAAAAATTTAAGTGGTGACTGGAGTTTTATCTGCAAAAAGTCTCAGAACTTCTGATTGTGTTACTGTAACTAAACCAGAGCAATGTACAGTAAGTTCATATTTATTTCTCCTGGTCTTCTGGGGGAGTGTAATTGAACAGCAACTGTACAACAGACATAACTAAAGTCACATATTTAGTGTTCAGAAAAATGATTGTTCTGAATGTGACTGACATAACAAAATGTTCTTTAAGCAGTTACACTAGTCAACATAATATTTGCTACCTGGGCACAATTAAGTTATTGTTATGGAAACTTACCTGCTGATCACTAAGGTGACACTTATTTTTTGTATATTGTACAGTTTTAATAAAAATAATCTGTACTTTTGTACTTTTTTACAATTTTTTTGAAAATTTGTTGACCAGAGACTTAACCATCCTGTTAAGGGTCATGGGGGTGCTGGAACAAAGCCCAGCTATCGTTTAACAAGAGCCACGGTAAACTCTGGACAGGCCAGCAGTTATCTCAGGCCTAACACATAGACCCTGGTTGTTACTTACGAGTGCAACCACAACTACACTGACCAACTATAAAACTGATTGGGATCCAGTTACGCAAACCACTAGGAAAGGTAGTCTGGGATACACCTGGTCTGACAGCAGGCTAAGTGCAGATGTTCGTGGTCCAACTATATGTTGCATGTTTGCAGATGTGATGTAACAGTAACAAAATCTAGTGGTCAGCTCGTCACCTTAGACACCTTGGTATACACAGTATATGGACATGTGTGAACAATTTTATGTCTCAGCCAACCATTCATACTCATACCCAGATTTTGGACTCTTGGAAGAAACCTAGTGAAACCCATGTTAGCCCAGTGGGTAGCACAGTCTTCTTCAGACCTGAGGGTGAGCAGTTTGATTCTCACTCCCGGTAGGCTACATGTCGAGGTGTCCTTGGACAAGACACAAAAATCCTGTACTAGTGGTGAAATGTACTGTTTGGCAGCTGTCCAAGAACAATTACAGAATTACAGTAATCCATATTGAAATATATTAACATTTCATAAAATATCAAAATGTAAATAATCAAAAAAAGTACCACAAGAACTCTTTTTGCATATGTTTTAAGACGTGCTGTGGACACACAGTAGGAAGTGTGTGGTTTGAAACCATCATGGTCAGCTGGGGCTCTTCTGTGTGGAGATGCACATTCTCCCTGTGGCTGTGTGGGTTTCCTCCCACAGTCCAGTTTAAGTGAGCTGGAATCTGTCTGTGGGTGCGAATGTGTTGGTCTGTTTCTGTTTCCCTATGTTTGACTGGCAGTCATTAGACACTGAGCTCTAACCACCCACAGCCATGAGTAGGAGAAGCAGGTGTAGAAAATGGATGGATGGAGGTTGAATTTCATTAGATTAGACTTTTTGTGCATCATACACACTTAAATGCATACATCTGGATGTAGCAAGCCTAACTACAAGTAAGTAGTAATTTTCTTTGACCTGCCACAGAAAGATTACTGGAAAGCTATTCCCAGCAGGTCACATCACAGTAAACATCTCAGTTCAAAGCTGGAATTTGCATCCATCTGTCAGTATGACCGCGTGTATCCACAGACGGACTAGTCCATTTTGTGCATGAGTTAGGTGTTCATACGAAACACGGGAGATGTTGTTTGTAACAGCTTAAAAAACACAACCAATACGCACATGTTACAGTTTGTGGTTAAAATTACAGGCCCATTGACTATTCAAAGCCTCAAAGTTTGTCAGGAGGAAGAGGAGTTTGGAGTGGATAGGTGGAAGAAGTCCAGCATGAAACAACATTCTGCTGGTGTGAGTGTCATTTGATGTTAAGGAAGCAGTCATTTCTAAGGCAGAAATCTGACATTTCTCCTAACCATCTTTATTTAGTACCTTAATCTAGCCAACATATTTGTGCCTAATCTCAACTAAATCACTTCACTTGTAGTTGAAGTTGTTCAGCATTCTTGACTTATTATGGTGAAAATGATGCGCTGAGCTACATGTCACTCTAAAGGTCAAAATACCCTAAAAAAATCTGCAAATAAATGTTTGCATTGAACTTGGAAGTTAGACCTCTGTGACAGTCCTGGATTTTGTGATGCATGCACTCCAACTTTATCCCCACATGGACATTCTCACTTCAAATGCTATGACGCCAACTTCCTCCTTTTGTTACTGTTCAAGATGCCTAACTATAAAATGTACTGAACAGGAGAGTCTCCAGCAATGAGTGCTGATGTCACAAATAGTGCAGATATGCCCAGTCCCTACATGAAATACATCCAAAGAAGTACTCTTTCAACTGTGTGAATGGAGTCTATTCACAAATATGAACAATAAAGCATAGCCAGTCACACACACAATCCAATGGCTAGAATAACTGCTGCATTGAGATGTTGTCAGGTTGGCATTCAGTGCCTGGTAGAAGAGAAAGATCCCAAGGAGTGTGTGCGTGTGTGTGTGTGTGTGTGCGCGTGTGTGTGTGTGTGCGTCCGTGTGTGCGTGCGTGCGTGTGCGTGCGTGTGTGTGTAGGGACAGCAGAGTGAGAGGCAGGCACAGGAAGGAAGCAGTGGCTGCACCATCAGCACCGGGGACGCCATCACATGTGCTCCCTGAAGGCGAACCATCTGTCAGAGGTGAAAGGGAAACAAGGGAAACCCCACCAGCTCCACAGTGACCTTGTTGACCTCCCTCTGCAGTCCTGCTTTCATCTTTACTGCTGAAATGTGGCGATAATCATGCAGCATTTCCTCTCCACTTCGAACAGAACCAACCATTCATAATCAGTTACTTATTAAAACTCTGAATCCCTTTTTTCCTTTAGTTGTTAAACAGGTATTGTACGTTTCTGGTTTATAGCTTCTTAGTATTTTAGTGTGATGTCCCAATAAGGCGGAGCAATCTTATGATCTTAAGGTGTCCACAGTCTCTCACTTCAGATAAATTGAGAAATCACCTTTTTATGTCATCCTGCTTCTGATTTTCTCTGATTTCTAGTATGGCTGATCTCCACTGTAACATCTAATTTAGAAGGAAACATTCAAATCATGGGTCATGATTGTTATTAAAAGGACTGAGATGATCTTTTTGACAGATTGCATTTGGTTTTCTAATGCATCCTGTTCCTCTGAACTTGTCTGAGGCAAATAGAGAAGACAACAATCGATCCTTGTGCACAGTTGCTTATGTGCCTATGAGCAAAAGTTCAGCTTCACAACTGTGGTTAAAGTGGTTAGTGAAACACAGCCTATACACTACAGTAGCTTCCTCCATATTACATAGATGTGCTGAAGATCAACAGCACAGTTGTGTGTGCTCACCAAAGATGCAGAATATTTGCACAGATCTACCTTCCACCAGAAAGAATATGCTGACAATAACAGCTCTGAGCATATATTTGGGCCATAATGTGAGCCAGCTCAGGTCTTGTATTAATGAGTTGAGTTTGGTCTGAAGTAATTAGAGATAATTGTAGGTAGCAGATCAGGTCATGTTGAGCTTTGTAGGTTCACAGAGGAAACAGTTTAGCAAACCTGAGCTGTGCGTCAAACTTGTTTTTAAAATATTATTTCTTTGTCCAGATTTAAACAGTAAAATGTATCATTTTGCAGTGTTGCTGATTATATGGACATGTTTCTATGCACCACAACTCTAAATATTTCTGAGGGTTAGGGTTAGGGTTATGATTGGAAGGGGCCAAAGTGAGAACTATGGGTCACAGATTTACACTTGTGGATGTTGTAAATGTTTTCCAGTCTACAAAAAGGTACAGCAAATGGAAAACAGCCACACTTGACATAATTAATAGGTTTTCAGAGAGGTGCTGTCAGGCGTGTAGAGACACAGACACAGTGTGAATGAAACGCCCTTGTTGCGTGTGGGATTGACCCAGCTGCGGAGTGAGCCACAGCGGGTTAGAAGACACACGCGGTTTAC
>JAUYWH010000009.1:1127510-1156681 GCA_034779795.1 Ctenopoma multispine | reverse complement strand
AAACACAAGCGAAACGAACGAGAACTCGGGACATGAGAAGAAAACACGATGTCTGAGCGAGGAGCAAGTGAGTGGACCTCCTGTTTATACTTTGTCCTAACCAATCCTACCTCTTCCTCGCGGTCACCTGACTTGCTCACCTGACAGGTGCAAGCTCTTTAAGCTTTGCAAGCTGAAAAACTTTAACCTGTGGCTGAGGTTAGGTATAGCAAGTGCAACTGAGGACAGAACAGTTCCAACCTGAAAGAAAGGAAACGTATTGTTAGTATCGTGTTACCACAGTTGGTTTACCACAGATTGGATATGTTAAAGGGTCAGCTCACCCAGTTCACACTATATATTTTCAGTTATATTTACTGATTTCCAATCATGGGGTGTCATTTATCCGGCCGGAGTCGTGTTGCAGCGTCAGCAGGATAAGCACAGTAGTCCAGATGTCCTCCTCCTCAGCAAAGTTTTCCAGCTCCTCATGGAGCCAGATTTCAGCAGATTTGGAGATGTGATTTACCCCTTTGCTTGAGTAAAAATTATGCAAATGAAAGTGCTCACAGCATTGAAGAAACTATGTTAAAAATCAAAACCAAAGTGTATTTCTATTAACTTTGTCACTTGAACAACCCCACAAACTGTGAACAACTTTTGTGGACATGTTGTCATGTAATCAGAATATCCAGTGTAATAGGGAGAATACAAAAAAAAAAAACAAATCATGCAATCACTCACAAAAGAAAATATAGATGTAGATTTCAGAAATACAAAAATAAACTCACCAAATCACACATAAACAAACATTCAAACATTACCAACATAAACATTTTACTACTATTTCCTCAATCTTACAGGGAAATTTCAAATGGGATAACAACTTTTAACAAAAACAACGCATACCACTGAAGACAACAGACGTCTCACATCATTTAATTTAGTTGTGGATTTTAATATCATTAGCACTATTTGCTATACAAGGTTTCTAATTATATTAGCATTTAATCTAAATTGGTTGACATTCAAGGAATCCATTAAGGAAAAGAAGGAACACCATATGTTCCAAACACTGGCTGTGTCTCATAAGTTGCTTCTGTTCATGCACAATTGGATGAATTGGATTAATTCTTCTAGAAAAAGTGATATATAAATGAAGAGAAGCTTTTTCATAAAGCATCTGTGCAATATTTTTGTCCAGATTATTACACCAAAAAAGGTTTTGTTCATAAAACTTAATATAAAAATGAAACTGACTGACACATTATGAAATGCAAAAACTAGACAGATTATGTTCCATTAGATAGATTATGTAGGAAAGATGGAAGCATGTCCTATTAATTTCATGTTTTCACAACAATCTTTTGTCATTCTGACATAGGGTGCTACAATTTAAAAAAAAATTATTTAAATTTTACAGTGTAGTTTTAGATTATCTTATAAGACAAATAACAGCCCTGTTGATCTGAGTGGATAATACTTGTCTAACCCCTCTTCATCACTCACTGAGCTATAGTTTGCTACTATCTCAGTATCATAACACTCAAGTCTAATTGGTGTCTTTAGATTGACAGGATCTTTGTACTGACCACCACTACAATGAAATAAGGCCTTCTTTTTCAGAATCAGACAATTACCCTAGACACGTTCCTTGATTTAAAGGACATTACTGCATAAATAAGCTGTTCTTCAGTAATCAAATCCTCACATAATTGCTTCTGAATACAAATTCATTTTTTCTCAATTTTTGAAAAGAAACACAGGCTGAACAGGATGAGACAGAATTGAAAAATATACAGTATTATTATTATTAACACAAATTGTTACAATAATGAAGTGGATGAATGCGGCAACAGAAGCTCAGAAAATTAGCATGAAAAAAGAAATGACAATATTATAAATTGAAACATTACCACTTGTAGGAAAGACAACATGGTAAAATATACAGAGCACAATTATTGTTCAAATACAATAATGAATTGGAAATACATTTGCAAGACATTGCATGTGCATGACCCCAATTTCATTCCAAATAATACCTTGGAATGCTGGCCTAGTAAGGGACCACTGAATTTAGAAAATGAACATTGCAATAAAGTAGTTTTCAAAGGTTTCAGTTAACTTTTTTCCAAATTAAACTTCCGCACAATATATTGTCCTCAGTATTCAACATTTCAGCGTTGTTTAGCATCATTATCAGTATCAGTTAGTTTCTACTTTTGAGGTCCAGGAAGATTTTTTGATTATTGGGTTTGTTGCCGTGGTATGGTGAACCTTTTTTTCTAGACTTTCATTTGTGCCAGAATCAAAAGTAGATCTGTCCAACTATGTTAAATCTGAACTCTCTGCTGTGATGCGACCTTCACATAGATGTGTGCGTCACTGTGTGTGAATGGTGTGAACAAGGAGGAGGGTCTCTACTGAGGCCACAAGGTCACGTCTTCAAAGGCTTTATTGCGTAGCATAGCAGACAAAGACTTCTTTACACATGCTGGTAGAAATTCCTTTGCTGTGGAAACACACATAAACACACACGCGCGCGCACACATGCCCAAAAACTGACTGACATCCTGTTTTTGAATGTATAGGATCTATAGGATAAGATAAGCCAATAAGAAGGAGAGTATTTTTAATTTCTATGTTGTCCATCTGTATCGAGTATGGATATTCTACCCATACCTGCCTGGGTTTTCTTCAGGTACTCCATCTTCTTTCCACAGTTCAAAGACATACAGTTAGTTTAATTAATGACCCTACTGTAAACTGCCCATAGGTGTAAATGTGTTAATGCCTGTCTGTATGTGTCAGCCCTGTGATAAGTTATTTTAACATATAAACTCTGGACAGTGTCAGGAGAATTAGGTCTAGACATTTTGCAGAGTTGTACTTGTACACAGCGTACAGCTGGAGATTGTTTGAGTCAGATTCTCACATTAGGAGAAACTCCATCTGATTTAAGCAACTGGCTGGGGCACCTACGTATACATTATTACACATGTGGGAGGCACGAGACACTCCATATCACATTCCAATGTTACCCAGACTTTGTACTGAGGATTCAATGAATCTGAAAGTCCAGGTAAGTTCCAAGTTGTATGACTCCGATATTTGCATTCTTACATGCAGCCCATCTGGGTAAAGTCTAGTTTCAGTGCACATCTCAAAACAGCTATTGTAAGTAATACTGACAATACAAAAAATTAATTATAAAGGTAGTATGTGGAAAAGGAATATAAGTATAAACTGTATAAAGTATAATGTGCAGGTAGGAGTGTACTGTTTGTGTATGTTACATCCGTAACTTTGGGGAATCGGGCTAGTGATAGCATGATAACTCTGTAATGAAGAAAACTTACCTGTCAAGCAGAAATAATTACTCTCCTCTGAATGGTTGTAGAAGGATAATTTTACTATGTTATTTAATGTTTTGACAAGCGGTGTCACTTAAAAGTTTGAATTGTTTTGTCAGATGAAAAAAAGATTTGTATAGAAAACCATGTTTATACTAAATGTTCTTGTTAATAACATGACCAATATTCAGCCCTGGTGGAGAAGAGAGGAATGTGCAAGGAGCATCTGACTGCAAACAAAGATGGTGGTTGACAGAGAGATGTTTCCCAGAAGATGGACTTTAAGACACAAATTCGGTATCGGCAATAAGGTTGAGTGTTAAGGCCAAGGCAATAAGCCCCAGAAAAATGCGTGCTTCGTCTGCAGGAAGGGGCTTCTCAAGACTGCCGGCACAAAGAGAAGTTCTTTCAGAATGTCTTCAAATGTTTTAACATAACTGTCTGTTTTCTATCAGCTGCTACACAAAAAAGCTACGTATTGAGTATTATGCAAGAACATCCCGCACAGTAAACAGCATCACTTCGTGTTAATAATAGTAGCGCGTCATTCATGCACAAAAATAGGTTTCAGTACAACATAACAATTACGTCCTGTTCAAAAACGTGATCTGCAGTTTAGTTATATGTAAACGTAATTTGTAGGAGACAGGGTTGGAAAAAAACATGAACACGATAACAGCGAGCTACAAAATAAACGGAGAGACAGAGAACTCCTGCTGGAAAATGCACCTGATCCTATCTCCCACTGGGAAAGTGTCACTTGCATGAAACTTACACCACTAACCAGCATCAGTCCTACAAGTTCAGTGGCAAAATTATTCTATTCTGGGACAAGCAGAAACCGTATTTTTAGGTGAGTGCATTTTGTGGCAGGCCAGTCTGTCATTAAATGCACTCCTAGAGAAATAATTCATCTGTGGCACAACTTGTGATTATCTGTAGGTTCAAGAGAGGTATCCTGGATTCACCTAAAGTAACGTTGTTTTCTGCGTTTGATTGTGTTTTTTAAGGGATTTAATGTGACTGGGTTTCATTTGTTTTGTCTTGGTTCAAGAAAGGTATGTTGATGTAAGACTGTTGGTTATTTTTGTTCATGTTTTGTGCGTTTGGTTGTGTTTTTACAGTAATTTAAACATTTTTAAAGCGCTTTTCGGGGTGCATTTTTTGGCAAACTGCCTTATAAGGTAATAATGTTGATCGGTATCAGCGATATTGGCCCTGTATTTACTTGGTATTGGATCGATACCAAAGCTTGCGGTAACACACACCCCTACTCTGTGGGTCTTGGTAAGGAGGATTGCTGATTTGGTAGATGTTTCCGGCGGATCTGGGGCGTTTTTTTCGCACATTGGACGCAGAAATCATGCATATGTATCCCCCCCAACTCCACCACTTTCTCACCTGTTGGGCCAGTAGGCAAACTGCAGAGGGCAAGGGTGTCTGGTATACTGCTCTGAATGTGGGTCAGTACCACTCTTTCACAGCACTTCACAATGACAGAAGTGAGTGCTATTAGCCTGTACTCATTTAGGCAGGTGGATGGGCTCTTTTTAACAAAGGGGGAGGATGGTTAGATGTTAGATGTTGTTCTTGGTTCCTTTATCACTTCACTTTGTCAGACAGATAAGTATAGGATTTTGTTTTATTCATCAGGTCTGGCAGTAATTAGGCCTTTGTGTGGCAGGTGAAATTGAATTACTCTTTCCAAAAAATGTGGTTAATTACAGTTTATTCATGACTCAGCAACGAGGTTACTTTTTCACATAGGGTCAGACAGGTTTGGACAGCTTTTTTCCTTTAATAAATGAAATCCTCATTTAAAAACTGCTTTTTGTATTTAATTGAAAACAGAAAATATTTACACTGCAAATACACTCTGGGGATCGAAGAATGACCGCTGTCACAGAATTCTATTTTGAAAAGCCTGTTTCCGTCTAAGCTTTTCTGAGCTTGATCTGTCATGAAGACTGTATGAAGGAATGTCTATTTGTTGCAAAAATATATACCAAGAGATGGTTCACTAAAGTTAGACTGTACTTCAGTAAAAATATTTAATCTTTCACTTTTACAGAAGGAAAGGTTTTAAGGATTGGGAATTCTATCTGACCAAACAAATGCATTTGATACTGATTCCCTTAAAAATGATAACGTATGTAAAGCAAAAGATGGCTTCTATAGCTTGTAATGCTTGTTGGTTATTGTAACTTTGATGTCTTCAAAGTCTGTGTTTTTTTATCTTTCTGTATTTGGTCCAAGTCAGTCATTCCAGATTCTTTTTCAAACTGAATGAATAACAGTGATAAAATAGACTTGTGCAGTTCTCCTCAAGTGACCCAAACACTGCTGTGATAGAAGTAAATACTAGAATCTGCCTGTCTTAAAACACAGAAAGAAGAAACAGCCGTCTGATCTTGTCAACAGTACTGGTACTGTATAAAGGTAGTTCAAACTCTGTGTTGCTGGTCTCTGTTCATGTCATTCACAAGTTGTCACTCTGTAAGTTAATAAAAGGATGCTGTCAACGTGAACATCAATAAATCACATCCATGATTGACATATGCCTTTGCTTTCTTTTACTGACAGCAGAACACGTGGCAAACCACAGATTTCAGTCTCTGTGGTCAGTGTATTCCGGGATGGTTTGATATAGTTGTAGAATTAATGTTTCTGAATGTTTAAAGGGTGCATCATAATCAGTTAATGAAGCTTCAAAGGCAGAACTGCATTCACATTAGTAGTGACAAAAAGACAAAGCAATTGTTCATTTCACATGGTTGCTGGGAGATAGGGAGTGACAGGGGGTGGAAAAAGGCTGGTGGAGGGAAGTCAGTGACGGGAAAAGGTTCAGCAGATTTCAGCTTCATGCAAATGCCGCACGATGGTGGAAGAATCAGGTGAGGCCTTTCTGTGTTGCGGTACTGAAGAATACAAGAAAAGCTGACTGTCAGCAAGTCCTTGTCTATTTACAGAAAGATCGGTATGAATATAAAATATAATGCCAAGCCAAAGTCATTTTAGTTACTGGGACATTTCATCACAGATGAGTTCCATTCTAATGTACTTTACATTAGGATACAAAGCTTAACTTAGCACATTTGCAAGTAGAATATATATATAAATATATATACTTTTCAGTTATTTATTTGTAAAATATATTTGGAATCATGTATGATTTTTGTTCCACTTCTCACGTGTACACCACTTTGTATTGTATTTCACGTGGAATTCCAATAAAATTGATTCATGTTTGTGGCTGTAATGTGACAAAATGTGAAAAAATTCAAGGGGGCCGAATACTTTTGCAAGCTACTGTATAAAAGATTGATGTCACTCTGTTCACTGCATCATCTTAAGTAGTATTCTGACTGGTTGGTTGGTTGGTTCGTTGGTTGGGATGGTCATCCTACCTTTCTGATACAGACAGAATTTTGTTCCCAGTTTATTTCTGGTGGCAAGACCATGACAACAGCAGGCTTTGAACCTCTCTTAAAGATACCCTTGGAGTCTATATTTAACGCCCTGAGAGGCGGCACCATTTGACACTGTGAGAATGATGGTGGTTGTGTGCCACACCAGTTCTCATGAGAGCAATCATATATGCTTAGCTCCATTTGTGGAACATCAGTTTGGTTGAATTGGTTGTCAAATTCGACAAGTCTGTGTTAATATTGCAATCAACCATATTCCCATGCTTCTCATACATATGCAAAAGTGGTACCCTATAGAATTTAGCTGGACATCTTCAGTCTAGGACCAAATGTGAAGTTGTTTGAAGAAATGTGGCTTCATGGGCAGTGATGCATTTGTGGTCAAATTTAAACCCTGTAAAATATGCAAACCAAAATGTCAAATATTCACAACCATAGCAATGATAAAACTTATAAACTTATAAAATCACAAATACACTCAACTGTGACAATTGCAGTGTGTGCTACAAAAAGTGTTAATATTTGGAAAGGAAAAAGCAGAACAGCTGGTGGTGAAAGCTGTGTAGGTCAAGCTCACCAATGAAGGATCAAAGGGACAGAAAACTAAATAAATATTGGAATGATGACTGATGGGCTTGGCCAATGGGGAGTCTCACATCCAGCTCTTTGTATTGCTGCTTGTGCCCTCTTGACAGGAAAAAGTAGTATGCCCAAGACTTTGGACCTAAGGAAATGTGTGCAGAGTTCACACCTGTGAAAAAATATAACTTAAGATATATGACTGAACCTGCTAAAGATGATCTACTTAATTAAATAATTTGCTCAGTACTTGGTGTTTTCTTGAAAAACTTCTAAAAACTCCAAACCTTTCACACACTTCACACTGCACCTATACCTGAACCAAGTATATATATCTCATTTTCAAGACCAGACCTGACTGAAACAGATTGGTTCAGAATGGTCCTATTGTGAGACACAACCCAAAGCTATGTTTTTGCCTTATGCTAATAATTTAAAGGGGTTAATTGAATTTGAATATAACTGGCATACACAGAATCATGAGTTTGGAAAGCCTGGAAAAAGTCAGTGTAAAGTCTTAGAGAATGAGATATTAAAGCAAACAGGAACAAAACTGAGCAGTGAAACCATTTTGGTGTTTTACTTAAATAGCATTGTTCTCCTCACCATCAATCATGGAAAAGGAGTGTTTGTAATAATGGGAATACATTTCCCAAATTTCCCAAAATGATTTTATTAGTCCCATTTGATCCATTCAGTCCACTAACATTTGAAAAGTGTAGAAGAGCAGTTTGAATTAATTCTTTTGGACATTTTTCTTTTGACCTATCCTTCTGGCGTTGCCCTAGTAGACTGTGGTCTGTACTATTAATTTGGCCACCATCCATAATGCACTGTGCAACTTCAGTTGCTGGGTTTTTCGGACAGGTTGCGGGTTCAGCGTTTTATCCACGGACACTTAAACATATGGCCAGGTGGAGTCGGACCTTGAACCACAGACCCTAAAGGGGTTGGCAACCACTACCAACCAAGTCACTGCCCACCAGTGGTGTTGCTACAACCCCTGTAACCTGTAAAAATTACAGTGATGCAAAAGGCTTTGTATACACTGCATCCTTATATATCCAAGTGTAGGTTTACAGCAGGCTGTACTCAGGGATCTTTCAACTGATTATGCCAATTACTGATTTGTGGGGGTGGCCAATATTTCAAATCTGAATACAGAAAACAACTGGTCACTTAAACATGATTACACTACATTAGTTGCTAACCAAAACTGGCAGCATATAAAATGTTTTGTGGCCATAAAGCAGAGTGGGTTCAAATATTAAAATGTTAAATATTCTCTTCTATGTAGCTTCCTGTATATTCCTCAACTGTAGTGCATCGGACCAACAATTGCCCATCATTGTTTTCTCAAACTTAATCTGAATTATATGTTCTCAGCAGAGAGTCATTTCTCCCACATATAAATATACTCACACATGCTTTAGTCTGTGGGCCAATCCATTTCAGTGACACAGAATGAAAATTGTGTAAAAAAATGGCTTGTTTAATTGGAAGCTCATGAAAGACTTCTATATGTTTTGTTTTCCAACAGAGTGCTCTCGACCAGAGGGCTTAGAGTGTGCTTGAGTGCTGGGACACCAGCACAAAGGAAAGGAGAGAGGAGATGAAAGCATAGAGAAAGACAGAAAGAAAAAAGAGAGAAGGGGAAGATTTGAGTGTAAGGAGCAGGCTCATAAAAGGTTTCCTCAGGACTTGGACTGGCAGCACTTGAATGCACACAGAGTGGGTTATTGCCTACATAGCCTTAAAGCAGAGAATGCTATTTATTTTGAAAAGGCTTTTGTTATTGACTTGTGAGGGATGTTGGCTGCCTGCTATCTACCAAAAAGAATGGAAAAAAATACATAAGTAGGGCTTGTTCTACTATTGCAATTTCATTCTTGTGAGTATCAGTAAATGAATAAAGCGAAAAAACAAAAATTTGATCGTTCCACAAACTAACAATAATAACTAAACATATCTGACGAGCATTTATTTAAGTTGTCTTTGAGTTGGAGGACACTTGTGGAGCAGCTCCTGCACAGTTTTACACCTTTTGTCCAGTTTCTTTTTTTGTCTGTTCTGCTGTTTTCTTTATCAGGATAAATTCCCACACTGGCAGCTCAAGTTGAAAAACAGAGAGGTAAGTGTTTTAATATAGTTTTCCTCAGTGCCCACAAATGTTGTAGGTGGAAGATACCCTACAGACAAAGTACCTTTGGAGATGTGAGTATTTTCTAATGTTTGATTTGGAGATCCTATTCCAACCCCACTTCCCAGTTGGTGAACAAAGTATTATGCTTTCACAGCTATGCAGATGACACTCAGTTCTACATGCTGTTTCGTCCTGATAACACGCCCCTGATAGCAAGTGTTCACAGGGAAAGGGTCAGAGGCAACAGATGAGATGAGATATTTTGCCTAATATGGGGTTTCTCTATTCTGATTCAATGGATTCTACTGTATATTTACCATATTGGAACTATGATCATATTATCAACATCCCTGCTATGCAGACTCAGAGCTGATATTTGGTGTCTCTAAACTCTGATCTTGTCACGCCACACGAATAAATGAATTAAAAGACTACCTGCTGTGGTGAAGTCTTAAAGACAGCTTAGTAAATGTGTTCAGGATTTTTCAAGTTGGTCTTAAAGCAATATTGATGTGGTCCCTGTGTATGTAAGTTAAAATCAGTGTGTGGCAAGATTTCACAACTGGAAACTATGAATAGTTAAAGTGAACAAAACTTATTCATACAGTATATTGGCACGTAAACATTGTTGAAGACCAACTACAACATTCCAAACCTATTCTTTAAATAAATATTCTCAATCATCCAGGTGTGGTTATCAGAGTCATGGCGACTCAACTTCCAAGTAGCTTCTTCAGTCTGAGGAAAGTTGGTTAGAGACCTCAAATTTATCCTCCTGAGTGAATTCACATCTAACCTTGTGTGAATAGACTTCCTCAGAATAATTACCACCACTTCACACATTCACCAGGGAGACACACCTAAGAGCCATTTCTGGGGATAGGAAGAGTTCTAAGAGTTGTGTCTATTATATCCTGATAATACTAATATCTACTCACACCCTCTCTATTGTCCATCTAACAAGCCTATTTAGGTCAGGTCAAAAATTGAATCCACTCAGCATAAATCTGAGGTATCTAACCAACCTTCCTCAGACTGAAGCTACTTGGATGAGTAATCAGCATTGCAACCTAAAAAGAAAAAGTCCATTAGCCACAACTTCACTTGTACACTTGCTTTGAATACCCTTTGTTATAACAAAGGATGCTTTGGATATATTTCATGGCAAGAATTCCATAGCATAGCGCCAGACTTGTCTGCCTGAACAACATTTGGAAGAATATTTCTAATGTTGAGGATACATTTAATTTTTACTGACATTCATAAGTCATGGTGCTTATTTCCTGTTGATACACATGTTAAAATGTTATGTTCACTGGCCAGAATAGCCAGACACACCAACCCACTACCATGAAGTTTATTGTCTTCACCTCACTAGAGACAGCTGGTGATCTTTAGAACCTTACATTGATTCATGTTTACATTTTCTGTTCTTATTGACCTATGTCAAAGCTATTTGTTTTTATAATGATTTTGTTATTTGATGTGGTTCTTTGCGTTTTCCTTTATTTTTGAGCAGAGAGCCGCTGTAACGAGGGAAATCCCCATGGGGTTCATAAAGTTCTTTGAATCTTGAATCTACACTGAGTCCCAGTAGAAATGGACAGGCAGAAAGAAGACAGAAGAGTATGGAGAAAATACTGTAAATATTACATTAGAGTGGGGTCTATCAATAGACTGAGTTGAACTGGTTTGAATAAAGTAGCAATGGTGGTTAATGGGGGCACTTGTTCCTTAACCTGCATCAATATTAATATTGTTGTTAATATTCATATTCATATTAGTCTGCATTGTTTTCATATCACTGGTGTTTTATTTATGCTCCAAAGTCAACGTCTGCAGCATCAGAGCTAGCTGTACAGGCAGTAAACATACAGTCCTGTTGTGTGTGGTATCAGTGTTGACTGAATATATTCTCTCAAGTCAGAGAGGCCAGCATGGAGAGTAACCAGAGGACACCCAGGGACAAACAGGAGTACAAAGAGGATAGGCTGAGGCAGTCGTGGAACCTGGGAGATAGAGTAAAAGATACGAGGAAGAACCTGGAACGAAAGCCTTGCAAAGTTTTTTTCTGTGGGTGTGGGGTAAATAAGGTCAACAGACATGTCCAAATTTAACATAACTCTACGAGGTCCTTAGCTCTTTTTTGATCTCCACAACTCCCCCCCAAAATGTAGCTGCTAAGTGCTCCACCACGTTCACCAGTTAGTTGCTTTTTCTCTCTGCTGTTTTGTGTTGAGCAGGTACTAGTCAGAGTAGTGAGACTGAACTAAAACAGATCTGTTAGAGGCTGTAAATCCTAAAGTTGACAGTAAACTAAAACTACAGAGTTTAGAAAAACTGTAAAAAATAAAATAAAGAAAAATACGTAGACATTCCTTCTTTGGAATGGATGCATAGAATTGTCTTCCCTGGAAATTAGGGACTATTCTTGTGATGAAGAATTCCGATGTGACTGTAAACTCTGTCCATAGTGGGCCGCACTTAAATACTTATACATACATTAAATACAAACATTCTTTGCCAGTGTCAGCAATACGTTTTATGGTGATTTATATCGTGTTTATTTATGGTTTGACTAATTTGTCTTGTATCACTCTTTTCCAACATGCCCACACAATTTCCATATGTCACAGTTCTTCAGGATCTGCCAAAATACATCTGCTCCCCTGTTGACTCTATGATTAGCAATACTTAAGATATGTCCTTTAGACATCTCTCTAATTCTGGACCACTGTGTAAACACAGAAAGGCCTGAAAAATCCAGAGAAAGCTCCAGCCTTGAATTCATTCACTTACATCACTGATTACTACCAAATCTACTTACACTTATATTCAAAGCTTTTTGGTGTTTGTGAATGATCTGAACATCATGTTGTAGAAAATAAACCAAGGACATTTTTGCATCTAGCTTATTTGATCCCAGTAAAATAGCACATGTGAAAGATGCCTTGGACCATAGTTTAGATTAAAGAACCAGCATTTGCTTCAACCAAAAGAGGTGGTTTTAATCTTGATCTCACCTGAGGATAAGCGGTTTGATCACAGTCCTGGCAGGCTACATGTCGAGGTGTCCTTGGACAAGACACCGATATCCTGATCCTTGGTGCCTCACAGGGGCAGCTGGTCCACAGTAAATTTCGCCAAGGAAATCAATAAAGTATAAATTATATTATTATTATTATTATTATTATTATTATACTGAACCATGGTTTGGTTTGTTTCTAATCTGAAACACTTTCTGGAAATTTTTACTAATTACAGGGAGTTGATGCAGGCTATCTCTATCGCTTAAACAACAGAAAAAGAAAAGTAACTGGAAAATAATAAAAAATGATCCTTTGTAACACCTAGAGAGAGGACAAGACAAAATATTTAATTTCAATTTGGTACAGGGAAGAAATAATAACTTGAAAAAACACATGAAGAAACATGAAGTCCATTTAGGAGTCATACAAAGTTCTTTGGAGTGTGAAACAAAAGGTAACTGGAATGCATAAAACATCTACTGTACCTTGGTTAGGACTGTCATGTGTTAAATTTCCTGAGACAATAATGTATTATAAACCAAGCATTGATTAATTACTAAAGTGGATATGAAACATTAGCAGAAGATTTATTTGATCGTTTTATTACTAAGTTTACTTCATTGATGAGGAGCAATCATTTTTCAGAAGATTTTAATGGTGCTTCACATATGCACACGCCTTTTCAAAAGTACAAGTTAACTGGCCAAAACAATCTTTGGTTTACTACTGAGCTGTTAAACGAGCTGCATGAAAAAAACAGCCAGGGCTAAAGTGAAAAAGACATTCACTGGTTTATGTTGGCTTCATTTCAGGCAACTAAAGAATCAATCAGCAGCTAATGCTTAATGCTACATCTGAATATTATGTCCCTGCACCTACTGAACGTCTTGACTCCATCTGCTCACAAATACTTGACTTGCAGACCAAACCAAGTTTTCTTTCTAATGTAATAAAAAAAGCTTAAGACACTATCACACCTGAAGGAAGGAATATATGTTACTTTGTATAAATAGCTCAGTATGTTACTGTTTGGCTTGATGAACATCTGATGGTGGCTTAAAACCCTTAACTTATTTTCCTAGATCTTCAATTTTAGTCATGCTCTTAAATAACAAGACATATTTGTCTGTATTTAGCTTATTTGAGCTTTTTTAGTATTGGAAATTGTATCCTTTTCGGTTGTTAGCTTATTTGACTCATATTTTGTCACCAGTTTTTTGGTTTTGTTTGTGTGCTAGATGTAATGTGTGATGCTCCTGCAATGACCAGTTATCGCTTGATTTAATCTCAATGATTCTCAGTGATTAAATGAAATATAATTTACATGTATATTTAAATAGTTATTTACATATTCATATGCTTTCGTGGAAAAGTCAGTTTCTGAATAATCATTTTAGAGCTGAAAGGATGCATAAAAATTCTAAATCAGCCTACATTTATTTTATGGCAAAGGCAACCTTTTAGGGTGAACATGTCCATTTAAAATATTTTTTAAAAGAGCATTTTATGCAAGTTTGATGGACATTAAAGAAGTCTAAAGTAAAAGAGCATTACAGCTACAGGTTAACCCCCCTTGCTACCCCTTGACCTTGGTGGTCCTGCCATCATGGATTTTTCACAGATATTATTAGATTTTTGATTGATTGATTATCTTAATAATGATATTAGAATAATAATGGTTTTCTGTGTACCAGAGCTCTTAGTCAACATGTGACCCCTAAAGGTCACTGTCTAAGCTCTTTATACTAGAAACAGAGATATCCAGAGGTGGGTAGTAATGAGTTACATTTACTTAAATAACTAACTAAAAAAGTACTTCTTGGAGTAGTTTTACTGCACCCTACTTTTTAATTTTACTTGAGTAGATTTGTGAAGAAGAAACGCGACTCTTACTCTGCTATATTTGACAACACTTGATAATACTTTTTTTTACCATTTATTCTACCAGAGAGATGAGAACCAATTAAATCCATATAGGACCGTATTTAAATCATAACGAGTTTAATACAAGCAGAGTTTTGTCTGAGTTAACACCTTGTTTTTTATCTCCGTTATCATTTCTGCTTTGTTTACTTTTTAGCTTCAAATTCCGTCCTTTCAAGATAAAACTTAAAATAAAATACAATAAAATAAAAGCAGTCACCTAAATTATCTGAGCAAAAATCTTAAGCAAGTTACATATTGATCATACAGTATATTGATGTCATTTATACCAAAAGATTTTTCACAAAATAATAGTGTGATTATTTCTGTATAATTAAAAATGTTCTTTTAAACAAAGGGCAAATCCAAATCAGACCTTGTGAAATGTTTGTATAAATTCAGATCAGACATTAAAATCCACACATGTCAAATGAATATTTCACAATAATTCAAACTCATGGCAACTAGACTTTTTTCTTGTTTGGTTGAAAATACTTAAATAAACACATGAGAAACAATTCAGTTCAAACATACAGAAGTTACTGTAGCTGTTGGTTTACAAAGCTTTATGTTGTGAGAAAGTAAGATTTGGAAATTAGTTTTTCTTAATTTGTTATTTTGTAAAGATGTTTTTTATTTATACCATTTTGTTTTAAATTATTATTCATAAATACTAGAATTTGCACATTATTTTATATTTTTGTCTGTCATTTCTAATAAAAATATAAATTAGACATTACAAACAAACTCTACTTCTACCTCTACTCTACTCTATACTCACTACTTGAGTAGTCTTTTCATCAAGTACTTTTTTACTCTTACTCGAGTAGTTTTTTGGAAGATTACTTTTTACTTTTACTAGAGTAATATTTTGAAGTAACACTACTCTTACTTGAGTACAATTTTTGGCTACTCCACCCACCTGATAGAGATACCATTGTATTACAATGCCAACATACTGTACGAGGTGGTATAAAAATCTGCTTGCTCTGTACAAAAATTCTTAAATTCAGCAGAAATTAGTGGAACCAATCCACTAGATTATCTGAGTAACTCTGATAAGATCCAAATTATGATGATTAGATGACCAATACCAACCAAAAGTGGTCCAAGTAAGGACCGATGGTGACTGGGTCTTAGGTGCCCATAGCTCTCTGTTCATTGGCAATGTGATGTTCACAAACGAGCCAGTTCAAAGAGCTAAAGCTTTGTTGAGAGACGGAGGAGCCAACTCCTGATAGGGAGAGCTGAATCTTCAGCCGCTCTGCTGAGAATCAATGCAGGCAGGGGCGGGGCTTTATTTTGATGGGCACACAATGCGGCCAATCACATGCAAAGACAGACTAGGGTCATACAATTATGTGAAAGAATTAAGGGGACAGACGCTCTGAGGACAGTGGTACAGGCCAGGTACTCGGAGCGACGGCAAGACTTGAATACAAGTGCATTGGGAAGAAGTAGATAAATGACCAAATATTTCTGAATGCAAACCAGCTGTTAAGACTTTCAGATAAAGAGTCTTTGTCATAATGGCAAGACTTTGGCATTTATTTATTTGATCTGTTTGCTGTGGTTCTGTGTTGTTGTTAATTTTTTCAGTTAAAGGTTTGATTAAAATGTTAAATAGTAACTGTATTTTTCTGTAATATATACAAAAATGCATAAAAAGGCCTTTATAAAAACACTGATAAAAATTGCTTACCAACACACAAACGATTCATAATTGTTATTTTCCCTAAAAAATGCACTTAAGGTTTTGAACAATTTTTTTTGGTGACAGGGTTGCTGCTGCAAAAGGTGAAAACTACTACAGAAATACAAATAATGGCTATTGGTAAAAGTCATAAACCTTTATAAATTATATCAAACTGATAACTATTCTGGACCCAAGATTACAGTAAGACAATATTCAGTTAATTTAATCTGTGTTCATTTTTGAGGGGCTTATTTGGGTTTATTGGTGTATTTATTTATTCTTTAAATTATCTTGAAAAAGTTTTTTTAATAGCAATTGGAATTGTTTTAGTTCCTTGACCAGTTGCTATTGAAAAACCTTTTATGACCTGGATAACTGAGAACCTTCACAGATATTTATTCTTTAAATTGTTTTTAATCTTTCTTATTTAATTATTTATTAAAGAGGGGTCCAGAGGAAAACGATAGTATGTAGCCTGGCAGATGTTAAAAAATCTGCGCTATAAAATATGAGCGCCTTACCACAGACCTTTGGCATAGTGACAGTACAGAATATGAAATAATTAATGTAGTAATAATTAATTTCAAGCACAGAGTTAATGTACAAACTAACAAAATATGCTCTGTCAGCCCACAAGACTGAGAAGCTCCAATGCTGCAGAAACTCCAGCGGCTGGAAATTCTGGGTCATCAATTATTGAGTGTACTGCCATTTACTTAGCCCTGTCTTTTTTGTGCCGGTAAACTATAGAATATAATAGGCTTACATTATTCTGCAGAGTAGATGTGCCCTGCTTTAGTTGGCAGTATACTGTAGTATCTGGTTTTGAAAACATTTAGTAAAATATCTCTCCCCTTATAGATCCCCACGTCTTCCTGACGATAACCTTTGATCCTCTTTCTTGTTCTTGTTATTAATATTCGTATTATTATGATAAAAAACAAATAGGGCTACAACATTGCCCTGGTCACAAAATACATTTAGTTTAAATGGTCAATGTTGTTGGTGGATGCTCTTGCAAGCAGAACACTAAGCACTAATTCCTTTTAAAGATGGTAGGAAGCAGTAATTACAACTAAGCTACTTTATCCAAACAAATTAAGCCCAACAGCTGTGCCTATGCTAAAGTCTGTTTTTGTTATTTCCAGATGCCATAATGATGCATGTGTTTCAGTATGTTTGCATTTATACTTTTTTTTTGTCATAAACTGTTTTCCTGGTCTCTGGGTCATTAAACATTGTGCATGTGGTGAAAAAAAAATTTAAGAAAAACTAAAGACTATATTAAGTTGAGGTAGGAGACAACAGTGATAGATAAACTGATGGGACAGCCAGAAAGCCATTCAGAGGAACAACATTAATGTCACTGTAGTGTCTGTGGAGAACAGATGCATGAAAAATGGCGTCAGCAGAGAAATGAAGGTCACACAAAATCAATCAGAATTCCTGGTTATTACAGCTTGAGGCAATGATTGTATTCAATCATTTATCATATTTGTAACTGTATATTAAGTGAAGCAAAGTTATTTTCATTTATTATTGTACCACGTGTGTTATTCATGATGTAAAAGGAAATATGATATATATAGTTATGCGTTATAAAGACAGACCTATACCTAGATTATAGGTATTATAGGAGTATTTGAGTGTATTGTTCTTTAAAGTCTTTGTTATTTTGTGGACACCTAATACATATTTGCAGCTTTGATACAAAGATCAATATTTTTTGTTTTGTTCAATTCTAGTGTATTTTTTTATTATAATGTATATATATAGTATAGTATAGTATTGTAAATGACTTTGGTCAACTTGTGAACTTGTGTTTTTAAATGTGCTTATTAATAAATTGACCTGACTTGAATCGACTTTAATACTTACAAGCGGAATAAAGCACAATAATAATAAGAATAATGAAGAGTGGAACTCTGTGGAAGCTCTCCCACAACTAACCAGTAACCCTGAAGAGCAGTACAGTGGGATTTATGCTGGATTGTGAGCATAATTCGTTCTGGAATGTGCTTGTAATCCAAAGCACTCATATTTCAATACAAATTTCCCTATAAGAAATAACGAGTTGATGAGATGACTTGTTTCACAACCCAAAAATATTTGTATAAAAATGATTAATACAAAATATAAAGTAAAACCAGTGGAACCAGGATTCACTTTCTGGACTGAAACGCCCCAGCCACTGTACTTTTACTACTTCTCTCCTGACTAAACATGAATAATTAATGAAGTTACCAATGTTGCAACACGTGCAGATATGCGCACAGAAGTTCTCAGTGTGGAGATGTTTCATATGAAGTCTTTTACTAAGCGATGTCTGCACAAACTCACAGGAAATAATTCTACACACAGCTGGAAGCTACAAACTAAACTTTAGTGACTTACTAATGTTCTGAAACAACTCAGATTATGCTGGAATGAGGAGACAATATTGGTGAGTTTCATTAATCTAATATGCTGCAGAGAGAATTTTTGATGATATGAGGCTCGGCAGACAAAGCGTATACATACTACTCGTATTGTAAGACCTCGCTCGTTTATCAAATGAAAATTTATTTAAATTTCTGGGGTCCTGTCACTCCTCTATATGGGGGGAGGAGGTGTAGGTTGTGTCTGAGTATAAATACTTAGGCATGTACTTTGACAATACATTTGACTGGTTAACAAACACACCAGCTCTTTATAAAAAGGCCCAGAGCCAGCTGTTTTTTTGGGGGAGGCTCAGGTCCTTAAACGTCTGTGGTGTCCAGTGTTGTTTTATTTGCGGTGGTTTGTTGGAGCAGCAGCTTGAAGGTGACAGAAACTACCAGACTGGACAAATTAATCAGGAGGACTGGCTCTGTTCTGGGTGTGAAGCTGGACCCTCTACACATTGTATCTGAGAGGAAGATGATTTACAAACTCCTCTTAATCCTGGACAATCCCTCCCACCCACTTCACAGTGTCCTGGCTGGACAGAGGAGCACGTTCAGCCAGAGACTGATCAATGTCAAGTGCACCACACAGTGTTAGCATTTGTGTTGGTGTAAATCGTTTCTTTCTTTCTTTCTTTCTTTCTTTTTTTCTTTCTTTCTTTTCTAACTATATAGACTTATTTCTACAACACTCTTTACATTTTACATTACATTTTAGTGTGTTTCTCAGTTTTTGGTAGAGCAGTTGAAAACGCTTATTAAGTTCTGACTGACCTATTTAGAATCCCAGTTATTTAACCTCTTAAACTGTTAATCTGTTAACACCTTGAGGGTCCTTGTTTCAAATTCTGTTTTCCAAAGTTTCCACTTCCATGGGATATAATTAGTTATTACTACATGAAAAGTGTTAAAAAGTGAATGGAACACTGGAATGGTGGATTGGAGTACTCTTATCATATCATAGCTGGGATTCAGCAGTTAACAGAATCACATCGACCTCTCACACTCCTTGTAAAAGCTCAGTTTTCACAGCAGAATGTTCAGAGAGTTTGATAATGAGAGTGGAGAAATCAGAGAGAAAAGTAGTTTTCTTGAAAGAGAAAACTTTCTACTAATTTGTTCTTTTAGTTGCACTCATGTTCCTGTGCATGCTGAAAACAATAGATGTTAGCGATGTCTGAAATCAATCCCTCATTCATTATTCTCTATTTAAAGGTGACCCCATGGAGTCTCCTTGTAAACAAACTAAGTTTCTGTATTTATTCAGTGTTTGTCACTGTGCGTCTCATAAAGCACATACACATGCTAGTGGGGATTTTGGACAATTATGAATAATCATGATTTGATTTCATCAAGTCTGGTGTCACAAACTGTAATTTTCACATCTATGAACACTCACTGAATTGGGTGATTGCAAGTAACGTAGTATACACACTAGGAATACTCCCTTTTCCAATTCATTGGAAAATCATAAGAACATATTATAATCTATGCATTTCAATACAACATGGAACAAACCGAGACCAATGACCAGATCATGCTGTTTATCACAGCCATTCCCGTCTCCAAGACTCTTGATGATTTGCACAACATAATAATGACTGATTACAAACTAGTTTTAAGTACCCAGGATGATTTTGCTTCAACCTGGCTTTGAATAAAATGTAATCATGGTAACCCCCTGTTGCCTGCATAATTACAAACCAACAACAGGTCCAATTATAGACCTCAGATGAAAAATTTACTGGAGATCCACATTTTAAGCAATTTCCTTCCAATAGTTTGTCAGTTCTGATGTACAAGACCACTTATTTAATTTTAAATCCTGTACCATATCAGTACTGGTATTAGCTTGTAATAATTATGAAATACAGTGCTTTTCTTCAACAAGAAAACTATTTTGTTATTGATATGTTCAGTTTCAGCATATTTCTGTGTTCCACAATCTACAAAACATATCTATGGTTGCCGTTTGCAGAAGTTGTATAGAAACATTATTTTAAGAAACACTACAATATACAGTTCATTACGTTTGCGTGGTGCTTATAAGCAGCATGTTCTTCTCTGTGTATTAGTATAGTGAAGACCACTGTATATCCCACCTGTCATGCAGAAAACTGGGATTTGCTTCCCATATAGGAAGTAGTTACTTGTTTTAGTGTGACTGCGGCTCAGTTGGTAGGGCAGTTGTGTACAAATCCGAGAGTTTGTGGTTCATCTCCTGCTTGATATGTGTTTGCCTGTCCAAAAGAATTTCCCCAAGGCGATTAATGAAGTATCATTATCATTAATATTACTATAATTAATTACTTAAATGTTAGCACTGCAGCCACAGTGGTGCTCTTAGATGTCCGATACACAGGTCCCAGGCTTCTGCTAACAAGCAAGCAGCATGCTACTTTTGAATTAACTTAGCTTCAGGTAACATGCAACACGACTCTTTAGTGAGCACAGAAAGCCACACTGACATGGCAAGGAGGTAGTTTTAGAATTTATAGAGGCCTTACGGGCAGTTAACTAACACATTTTACTCCATCTTATTAAACAGTAACATGCACCAACTAGTAGTGAAACCATATACTACAGCAAACTACAGTACATTTCCATACTGTTAACTGCATGGTCTCATGTTGCATTATCACTAAATATGTTTTTATTAATTACAGAACAGCTAATTATAAATTAATGATTACTATCTCCTACTAATACCTACTACTTTAAATGAAGTAAGAGTCAAGTCATTTGTTGCTGTGGATGACAGAGGGTGGTCAGATGCCACACGAATGCTTGTGTTTGAGGGTTGAGAAAGTGAAATTCCCCTCATGGATTTGTGGAGTAGTCAGTTTTTCAACAGAAGACGAACGTCAGAGTGATGGGAATGAAGTCTCGTTGCTACAGTGTTCTGCATCTTCTATCAGCACCTCAACTTTTCCACTAACAGCCTTCGACTTTTTACGTTCACTTCCCCTTTCTCTCTGAAGTCTGATTTTCAGAGTTTCACTGGTACCTTTGTTCTGCAGCAAGTTTGAAGTTTCCTTATGGAAATTACATTGTTTCCAAAGTTTTAAATCTGATGCTGCCTTGTTATTCTTCATCTTCACTGTTAAATAAGGCAAAGAGCTCCTTTTAAATCTATGAGCCACTTCACACAAGATCAAAAAAGTCAAAAGGTGAAGAAAAGGAAAGCAGCAACAGAATGAAAGAGTGTTTGTACCCTCCACCACCCATGAGGATTTGTGTGAAATAAGAAACCCTGAATATTAGAGAAAACATTCAAAACAAAAGGCCAAATGGAAATTGCTGCTTGCTGCTTGAAATTTATATATAAATATATATAAATAATTTGTTGCCTTACCGGTAAATGTAAATCCCTGTTCTGAATTTCTGACAATGTCTTTTTTTCTTTTGTTTTATCCAATAAAATATGTAACACAAAGTCCACACAAAGAGAAAAACAATCATGTCTAGGAGCTTTCAGTGCATTTTCTGAACTGCTCTGATTCTTTTAAAAGCACTTGTTTGGAGTGAAGAACAAATCGTGTAATTCATCAGTGCAAGTGTGTGGCATCAGCAGATCTGCATTTTCCAGTCCAACTGCAGATCAAGCTTTTTTGTCTAGGTTAAAAGACATGAACTGTATGTACTGTAGGGAAAAGCATTAAGATAGAATAGAATAGAATAAACTTTATTATGATTGTACAAGGAGTACAACGAAATCGTGGATGCTCCACCCAGCAGCTGTAAACTTCACAAAAGAGGGATAGACTATGTACAGTACTAATGAATAGAAATTAAAAGAAAATAAAAATTGAATAAAATGTAATGGCAATACATCTTATATTATCTTCTGTAGATCTGTAAGTATCTGGATATGCTGTGTGGACCAGGAATGCAATGCAGTTGTAAAAGGATTGGGATCGTAATGCGATTGGACTGGACAAATTACATCTGGAGGTAGTCTGACTAAGCCTAAGGTCTCAGTCAGGTGCAAATTCTATCCAGAATGATGTAGTTCCCAAGGAAAAAAAAATCCAACCAGCAAATAGACATATACCTGCAAAAAGCGAAATATAGTAGCAGTAGCTAGCAAGTCTTCCTCATGAAAAGTGAAACTCATGTAAACTGATTGCCTTAAAAAATAAGTAAGGTGAACTAGGAATTGTATTTTGTAGTAACTAAAGATTATTTATTATAGTACACTTAAAACAGAGTTTGAATCACTTGATAATTACTTGATGTACTGTTTGGTATATATGTATAGAATTACTATACCAAACATCTATTTTAAGTGATATTTACTGTCTGTATTCTTCTAAAAAAAATTGAAGTTGGACTAACTAATCTGACATTTCTGGTAACTTAGAATAAGTTATCTTTAACTTGATCAGCAAACTGGTTTGCTTGTTAAAACTATAAAAAAACCAATTGACTTTGAAAGATCAAGTAACTTATAAATGTAAAGTGCTAAGTTAACAAGATTTTCTTTTTTTCCCAGTCTTAGTCGGTCTAAATATTTGGCAAATACAGCCTCAGACAAACAACAAGATAAACAATTGTTGTGAATTGCATGAGATAGCGAGAAAATGTCAAGGATTATTGTAAATTCTAATGTTTAGCTTTTATCTTACAAAATAAAATGTACCTAAAAAGATAGTGATGCACAGAACTCCAGCAGGAAGAAAATGTTTTGTAGTTCAAGCAGAGGTAGGAAGTAAAGAGCAAACCAGCGTCATATTTAGTAAAATCAGTAGTTAATAAAACACACACATGGAGCGGATCACGATGCATGATACTCTTGTTGTGGTTGCTAAAAAGGAAATGGTAATTGAAAAGTTTAATCCTGTAATGTTATACAACTGAAATGAAAATGCAATTTTGCACTAACATGTCAAATATAAGTACAGTAAATGTGCTTTTGAGTGTGCATCCATTCTGTTCTTACGCTGGTGAATGTCAGAATCTTTGTGAAAGCTGCTTAAGCATGTCATAGGAATAATTTCCTTCCTAAGAAGGGTTAGTGTGAACACACCGGACCTCAGCAATTGTATGTTGTTAGGGATGATTGGAAAACAAACAGGACAGTGGCCCTCAAGGACTGGAATTGCCCACTCCTGATTTATGGTCTGGTATTGTGCAGCATAATTTTTTTTAGGTTATTTATTTAAGACTGCATACCAGTTCTCTGTAGTCTTCTATATCATTTTCCTATTGGTGCTACTAGTTGCCTTTATTTAAGTTTTTCAGCTGTCCAAGAAACATTACATGTGTTTGTAGCCATGTAGACCACAGTTTTTTGCTAATCTTAACCAAGTGTAAATTTGGCACTATTGTCCCTTTGGTTCTATGTGGTTCCAGTGGAAATAGCTCCCTGAAGCTAGTCCTGCTGCAAAGCTGAGGGAAGCTGAATTGATACGTCTGAATCGTTGCTATGAACGACACTTTTCACATTATGTGATTATTTGATTCACTGTTAGTCAGTGAGTGTAGAAACACTGAGGTGCAGAAGAAACATACTTGCTCGTTAGCTTAGTGGCAACAGCAGCACATCAGTGGCAGGTTCAGTAGTATAGGACTCATCACCCATTGTGTGGCTGAAATGAATTCACTGAGAAGTCATGAATAGAAACCAAGCATAATTTTGTGTTACCTATTTCCAAAAAGCTTCATATAATTGATGAGTGGTCACTCAGCATAGCAAACAGGGAGAGTGAGAGCGAAGCTGGATGCTGTCGTGTTCTTGCTCTATTGGCACACGACTCCAGCAAAGTGCAGTGTGCTGAGGATAATGTTGCAGGTGATGATTCAGTTGGTTGCAGATGAAAAGAGCTGCTCTGCTGTATTCTGTTACCTCTGTCAGACCTGCTGCGCTGGCACTGAAGTAACAAATTTGTCATCTCTATTCTCCGGTGTAGCTGTATATTTAATTTTTTCTCTTTATGATTCCACCTCCCCTCCTTATCCTCCCGCTCTCTTAATCTCTCGCCTTTTTTCTTTGATGCCATTAAAGGCAACTCCGCTGAGACTTGTAGCTCTGTCAATAGAAACGCTGCCAAATCAGATTCAGACCCTGGGACTCTGCGAAGCTCCCTGTGATCTGGTGCTTCAGATCAGGCGTTTGCTGTGAAATGTTACAATAAACAGAAAATGTGATCCAAATGCTGCATACTGTAACTGTAGTTTGTTCACAGAATAAAGTGACAGCAGGACTCCGAAATGCTTCTTTGCCTATTCTGACACAGATATTGATTTGATTTTCCTTCTCAAAGTAAAATGGCTCATTTCAGACACATGGAGAAAGTGTGGGCTGCAGATGACTTGACTTAACCTCCATCTCACATGCTCTTTGTTCTTTCCCTCTTGCCTTGAGCTGCAGAAACTGAAGGTTGATCTTTGCCGCTTCATCAAAGACACAAACTGGGTGACACGATTCAGCCTTTTCCTGACGACAAAAGCGACATTTTTGCTGCGAATGGCATTTGATAAGTGACAGCACAGCCATCACTGTGTTAAAACATTAATGACCTTTTCCCGTTGTCACTCATGTGTTACAGAGCGTGACTCATGAATTTCTGTGGCAAAACACAGCGAAGTGTATGAGGCAGGCGCAGCAGCAGAGTGAATAACTTTGAGACGTTTAAGCAAAAACAGAGGTCAGAGATCTAAGACAAACCTGTGATTACAGCAACATGCAGCACTTTGGGCTGCTCTGCTGACAGTGAGGGAGACAATGATGTCAAGCTCTGTGCTTATGTGCTCTTTACTAACCACGTTATATGTTGTGTAAATGATAAATCTGCTCACTGTAATCAGAGTAGGGGATTAGGGAAGACCTGATTTCTCCACATATATTTCTACATGGTCAGTCTGTGGACAGGGACAGGTGAACAATGAATGATCACTTTGAGCAGTCTGCAGGCACACAGCCACACACACAGCAAGCTGCGATGCATTACATGTTTACCTGATCGTGGCTGATTGTCGTTTAAGTGTAACCAGGTTTGTAATCGGCTTTTTACAGAGCACATGTGCAGGACAAAAGGCTTCAGGCAGTGAAAACAGTTGACTGGAGCAGCTGGATGAAAGGACAGATCATGACAATTCATTCATCTTCATGATAAACTGTATCTATAAAACATCATCAACACAAAAAACAGAAATAAAAGAGGATACTAATGTTGGATCTTTAACAGATTTGACACTGTGGTGAATACGCACTCCCGAGCAGGTTGGAAACAACCTGCAATCCCCAGCCACTCCACTGCCCCCTCCCAAGCATCCCCCCTCACCTCCCTATTCCCTATGCAGCCTCCTGTGAAAGACCTGACACCCTTCTCCCAACTGTCACCCCTGCTTGATCGTGTCTACGCCCAGCCAGCGAGCACTGTGAGGGTCATGTTTTTTACTTTTCCAGTGCATTCAGTATCATCAGGCCGACTCTGCTGGGTGAGACGTTGACAGCGATGCAGGTAGATGCCTCCCTTGTGTCCTGGACTGTAGATTACCTTACAGACAGTCTGCAGTACTGTAGCACTGTGTGTCTAACAGGGTGGTCAGCAACACTGGGGCTCCTTAAGGGACCATCCGCTCCCCCTGTCTATTCACCCTCTACACCATGGACTTCAGCTACTGACCTGAGACCTGCCACTTTCAGAAGTTTTCTGATGACTCTGCAATAGTTGGATGCATTAGTGGGGGTGATGAGAGGGAGTACTGAACTAGAGTAGATACCTGTGGTAAAGACAAAGGAACTGAACTTTAGGAGGTCTGTGACTCCTGTGACTCCTGTTTCCATCCATTTCTTCCATCAACTCCTTGTTGATCTTGATATAGTGGAGGACTACAAATACCTCAGAGTACACATTGACAACAAACTGGACTGTGTAAAAATCACAAATGCTTTCTACAGGAAGGGCAAGATTCTTCTCTATTTCTTGAGGCGGCTGAGGTCATTCAACATCTGTGGAACAATGGCTCAGGCTTTTCTATGAGTCTGTCGTGGCCAGTGCCATGATACAAGCCTCGATACAGTGTTTCAAACCAGTGAGTGAAACAGGCTTTGAAGCTTCAGTGTCAAACGTCCCATCTCTAGCTGTTACTGACCCTGCTCTGTTTCTGACTGGGTTTCTGGATTGTGGAATGGATGTTTGACTCCCTGGTTCAGACCCATGCTCTGCACTTCGACCTGTGTCCTGCATGGCCCTTTACACTCCCTGCAATCTCTGAGCATTACTCACCTGCTACTCTAAGTCTCTACTCAGTACACATACAGGTTTACAGTTAGGTTTGTAAATATAACAGAAATATCACATGAATGGGGGTTAACGCTCCGCACTAGTCAGAACTCAGGAGCAGTGGAAAACAAAGAAGAGCAGGGGGATGATTCAAAGTCACTTTTAAGTCGGACAGGTCATAACTTTTCAATCAGTATTCAAGCTTCAGGCAAACACTGACACAAATGCTTTAGGACTGGTAGGGCTTGCCTACCCCTGCTTTGAGAGCCACAGCCCTGCTTGTTTTCCAACTATCCCTGAACTTATAGCTGTAGATCAGCAGCAGGAACTTATCTTAAATAATCTCACTGGGTTGATTTCTTCTCTTAACAATTTTTGTGATAATTAAAACCGTAACACTGTTTGTGTGAACGGGCTATTGCTTGAAGACTTGGTCGCTTGTAAGCTTTTTAGGAAGAGGAGAGGCCGGCGGCAGCCTCCGCTGCTTGAAAAGAAGACTGAGAACGAGACATGCTTTCTGGTCAGAGTCTCAATAAGCCTCCAGTAACACCAGAAACATCGCAAAATTTGTTAGTAGTTACTTTTTAAAAACGGTAAAAGACTTAGAGATACTTAGAGGTCTGAAAACTCCCCAAATAATGCGACATAGTCTCTAAGTTAAGCAACACTGACATTGAGCACTTGGTGCTAACATTTTCTGTGGCTGCTTCACAATAAAAGCCTCCTACTGTTTTGCCAATTGAACACTTTTATTGTGAAAGAACAGCAACTTAACATTCTTGATTTCAGTAAGCAATTCGCTGGAATTTACGGTTTATTAACCATGAAAAACTCAATATGAAAACTAATACTCATGTATCAGTTTATTTCACTGGGATCATTTAAAATCCTGTTTCTTGACAGGTGAACGCGTTTATTGACAGTGATAGTGGAGCCGAACCTAACAGTGTGGATCACTAGCTTTATGACTCACTTTCATGCCCTTACAAACATATTGTCGATATATTGAGTAAAACTATTAGTTTTAGGAACAGGAAGTCCTCTTCCTGTTCCTCGCTTCCCTTGGTGTTGATTGTGTTCACCTGTGCTCTCTTCCCTCAATGTATATAAGCAGCTCCTCAGGCCTCTTCAGTTTGCCAGATTGTTTGAGTAAGATCCTTCGTCAACTCTAAAGTGTGTTGTTTTGTTTGTTTTTTTGATTGCAGAATCTCACTGGATTCAGAACCTGACTCCTGCCTGACCTACCTTCTGCCTACTCCCTTGAAAGACTGTAAGTCAAAAACTTTTTTCTGATATCTGACCCTGGCCTGTGCTTTGATTCCCCCTCTGTCTGCTCCCTGTCAGACTCTGTATTCTCTGGACTTCTCTGTCTCTGCCTCTGCCCTGCTGTCAAGTGAGTGTCTGACTTCTGACTTTTATTTAAGGATTAGGACCTCGGATCTCGGACCCAGACTGGTCTATTGAATTTTCCCCTCTTTCTCCTGTGTACACATGAAGAGGCCCCCATACTGGATTTCCCCGTCCACTCTCCCACCGCCACCGCCCATTGACACCTCTGCTTCCTTCCTTAGCTTTCTCCCTCGCTTTCCCAAACACCATCTTGCCACAGACTACACTACCCATCAGCCACTGCATTCCCCGCTCACGTCGTCTCCTGGCCAGGACCTCCCCGACGATAACCCAAGTAAACCGACTCTCTCACAGTTTAACCTTCCCCTCAGGACTGTCTCTCTCCCCTTGAACCAGTCCCTGCTACCAGCTACACGCCCACCAGTCATTCTCCTTTTGTCTTATTAAAAGCTCTCTTAACCTTACTCTCTGTGTCTGGCTATTTAATCAGGTCCTCACCTTGTTGCAAACGTCATAAGAAAGGTTGTCGATTAAAACAGTTGCAGCTCAATGTTGTGTTTGTTTTTAAAAAAATCCAGGAGGTTAAAAAGTATTAAATTCAACTTCTGGATTTATGTACTGTGTATATACCCTGATTGTACCAAGTGAGCTACAAAGCTTGTTCTCCACAAAGACGGTGACAGGAAATTATTTCATTCAAATAAATAATGGTACGGTTAAAAATATCTTTATCATTTACACTTGTATTTATTTACCATGTACAATTTAGTACAGCTGATCATCATGTTTACTTCACAAAGATGCTATAACACTGTGCTCAACCTTCCATCAAAGAATGGGAGACAATGTTGTTTCCAGTCTCCCTGACATTGGAATACCTGAGAATCAAGAGTCAAATGATATTTTTCCAGGACCAAACTTCTTCATGTTCAAGCTGCAGCTTGCACAAACAGTATCTGCTAACTAGAAAGTTCCTGGGGAAACTTTGAAGGTGCCTGCCACCTTGCGCCCGTGAACCTTAAACGCATCACGCCAAT